>WEIU01009578.1:338264-374743 GCA_013389925.1 Aegithalos caudatus | reverse complement strand
ATAGGAATGCTAGAATAGTACTTTCAATATTTAGACAAAATGAATGGATTGAAAAGCAGAGCAGCAGAAAATCCTGCAGCAAGGCGCATTTGAAGAATTACAAGTTCTCTGTAAGCAACCAAAAAAGGTGCCAGATTTCTGGAGGAGAACATACTTAATAGCAGTTTTGACAAACTGGAGAAGGAAGAATCAAAATAGAACAGTCACTGAGAAAGACATTAAAAATTTCTGGACCATTTTTTATGGTAAGCTTCAATTAAATGGTATTTTAGAAGACATTTCGTGAATAAAGAACATGGTAACCAATTGCATACTTTAAAGAACTGGAAACATCTAAGCTCCCTTGATGATAATGAAGAGCTAACCCAAACACAACAGGATAACAGAGCTAAGAATGCAGCTAAGAAGAAGAACACAGACATTTAGCCAGTAGAAACTGAAAGAAACTGAAAGAAACCATGAAAAAGTGCCAGAAGGGCCAAAGCACATGTGAGAGACAGAAAGGTGAAGAGTTCACTGAGGACTGCTCTGTTTCCTTCATGTCCTGGACACCCCCAGAGACCACCAGGACAAAGCATTACCAGAAGGGTGTGGAGTTAATGACCATAGGAGGAGAGGATGGGCAGGGCCAGGGAATGAATATGTATGAGGTGGATTGTGCAATGTCATGCATAGGTAACAGCTCAAGGAATAATAAGGGAGGCAGGCATGTCTGGTGAAATTATCCCCTGTGCATCTCAACATCAGTTAAATACATACCACTGTAACTACTATTATTACTTGTGGAATTTTTTCCGCCCCTCATTCCAGTCAGCTTAACTGGATCCATAGAGATGTAGTAGCAAAAATGACAAAGCAACCAACCATAGGACATTTTGAAGATCATGAAATTGTAAGTATAAATCATGTTAAAGAAGTTTGTGATCCTCCTTAAGATAACTTTCCTCTTGAAGAAGCCACTGACAGAAAATACAAGAGGAATATCCACTTTTTTGCACAGCTATTATGAGCTTGGTTGCAGTAGTATAGTTATGGTCACACTACATGTGCTGGTTGACAGCTACATTGGGAGTGCAATTACAGCAATAAATTTCCACTAAAAAGTATATTTATATTGTATTTTTTTCTGTTTGTTTTAAAGAGAATGAACAAACAAGAAAGATTATATTAACCCATCTTCTACCTTCTGTCCTTTCCCCAGTCCATTTCCAAAGAAAAGTTAGGGTGAGTCTTCCATTAACATGGGATTTCTCTTTATGGTGTATTGCAAATATTCCTGATAACAGCATTTCCGTCCAAGGCAGATTTTCTTGTGGCTAAGTGAACAAGTCCGAGTTTTCCCTGGGGACCACAGCAGCTGTTCCACATTCATTGACCTGCATAGCCCAAGACACTTGGGCTGCTGGACAGACAGCAGTGCTGGGATTGGGACTTGCTGGCATACTCAGGATCCCTGGTTGCCCTGAGCCTCTCTGGAAAGACGGGGCTGCTCTGACCCCCACGTCTGCAGCTCCTGAGCAGATCGGCACATGGCTGTGACAGCACTGAAGTCTCTGCTCCTGAGCAGAGGGCAGAATCTAAGGGTTAAAGGACCTGGAGGCACCTGTGTCCCCGTGGCTCAGGTGACAGGCTGCTGAATTTCACGCTGAGGTATTAGAGTGATCCGGCTCCCTCAGGATGCAGGCAGCTGGCTCCAGAGAAAATTTCTCAGGCAGCTGGCCTGAGAAAAAGAAGTTAATTTCTTGATGCCCTTACTCTTTAGTCCTGGAAAACAGGAGGAAATTTTCCTTTGCAATTCAGAGTCAACACATGGACAAAAAGCAGAAAAGAAAAACTAAACCAAAGCTTACAGAAAACATAATATATTGTTATGGGTTAACACAGCTTGGTTTTTAGTTAAAGAGGAAACAGTTTCCTGTAAGGACCATCCTTTGGAGAGAAGGGGGACCTATCAGAGGCCAATTTTTAGATACTGACACATTGTATAACCACTGAGGAAGCTGCACGCGCCTTTGTGAATACAAATATAAAATGAGCCGAGATCTGAAATTCCTTTTCGTCATCCAGCCTGCCAGCAGGTAATTCTGGGCTGGCGGCATGGGACGGGAGGCCGCAACTGCCGCCATCCCAGCGGCCTCAGAAACATATTATATGAACAGTGTCTTCAACTTTTAAGAGTAAAATAGCATTGATAGAGAATATATTTCCAATAAAGTGGTCTATTTTGATGGTTCTGCATTTTGGGGCACCAGAAAAATAATTTTGAATTATTCGTTGTAGGTAATTTTAAGCAATCTTCTATGTCTTACAGGTATGATTTTGATTTTCTACTTTCTCATGTTTAATTAATTTTGTTTATAGGTTTAGTGAGTGTCTAACATCCATTTATGAAGAAAGAGACAAGGATGTGACACAAGGGTTTGTAATATGGGTAGTGAACAAGACCCATATCGTTTTCAAGGGCATGAAAGAGAGTGAAAGGCCCTTCACAGGGTAATTCACCTTCCTTTATTGCCTGTGTCTGTTGGAATGACCAGTGGAGATACCCACTTCACCATCTCAGCACTCCTTATCTTCTAGAAAGGTGAAGGTGCAAGTTGCTGATTAACTCTGTGCTCTCTTAATCCCTTTTGACTTTACAGACCTCCATGGAGACTGACAATAGCGACATATGGTCTTTGCTGCAACTGACACTAGGAACAGGAACTGTTCAGTATCAGTTGTATACCCAGAATACAAATAACAACCCTATAAGGAACAATTTCATCCAAAGATTAAATTCTGGACATGAAGACAGAGAAATGAAAGTGAAGTGCTACAACTAGAATTTGATTCAGTCTAATGAAGAACCCAAGTATTAAAACTTCATATGCAAGTGACCCTCCTATAGGATTTGACTACATAAAATACTCAGATGTATTTCATCATGAGAAGTCTGCTTTAGGTAACACCTAAGTTGTTCTGCACATTGCCTTTTACAGTGGCTGGATGCAGGGCAGAGCCATGGCCTGTAAGGAACCTATATCCTGGGATGTGTATCTATTAGAATGGAGTCAATAGTAAGGCAGATTGAGATCCAGTGTCCAGGTGTCCACTACATACATGTTTCTTGTCCAGTTAGCAGATTGCACTGCATTAGTCTCCATTATAAATGATTCAGGAAATATCTTTCAAGGGCTTTCTTTGGTTTAATGTAGCATTTTTAAACCTATTAGCTGTTGGCCCAGTAGTTCCTGTTCCTAGTGTCAGCTGCAGCAAAGACCATATGTGGCTATTGTGCGTCTTCATGGAGTTCTGTAATGTCAGAAGGGGTGAACAGAGTCCAGAGTTAATCAGTGACTTGCACCTTCACCCTGAGTGAACACCCTGTCCTATTTACTCGTGTGTTGCAGAGAGCTTTTCTGCATTGTAGAAAGATAGCCTGTATCTCTCTGAGAAGATTCGCACAGGGACACAGCCATGACCAGAAACAGTGAAAGAATCATTGAAGTAATGGACAAATATTTTTCAGAGAGTGACAAGATGGCCCCAGAAGACATGCTGTTTTCCTACAGAGGTATTTTATACCCAGTTACAGTTAGTAGCCCAGAAACTTTGGATGCTTTGAAAACCTTTGAAGCCAGGAGTGACGATGTGATTCTAGTAGGCTATCCTAAATCAGGTAAGTGTTTTCTTGATCAGCCGCTACAATCCAGAAGTTGGTTATTTAATGTCATCACTTAACTGAGCACTAATTCCTGAGAAAAGCTTATGATGAGATCAGAATTCATAGAATCATGAATTTAAGTTGTAAGATATATCTGGAGCTCAAATAATATGACCTCCAGCTGAAAACAGGAGGAAGGCCTAACCTCCAACATTAGGTTTGGTTGCTCAACATCTTGTCTTGAAGGGATTTGAAACTTTTGAGGATGGAGGTTCACCACCCACTTGAAATATTTTGCAGTGTTTTTCTATAGTTGTGGTTTTCTGGGGGTTGGGTTTTTCTTTCTTTGCTCCAGTGCTGGGAGCCACACAGCTCTTGAGTAGTTTCCACAAGGAGTAGTGTGAGGTAACAAACAAGTGCCAGAGTTGAAAAGAGCAGTAGATGTCTGCTTCTGCCTCCTCCAAGGGATGTGATGTGATTCTGGAGCAAGCAGGGTAGCATGTCACAGTATCTGCTCAACATCTCTGCCCCTGTTGCCCTTAGGCATACCCTTGTGGATTATTAACCAGGGCCCTGATTTAACCTCAGCTAGCAACACACAGCTCAACTCAGTGGCCCCACAGGGCCACTCTTTCACCTGCAATGGGGTGAGGGCAGGAAACAGAGTGAAAGGAGTCATGGGTTCACATAAAGACAGTTTTATAGGTAAAGCAAGAGTTGTGTGTGCAAGCAGAGCAAAGGAAGGAATTCATTCCATCCTACTGGCAGTCAAATGTTCAGCCATCTCCAGGGCTGCATCACCCCTGATGGTGACATGGTAAGACAAGTGCCATAGCTCTCAGCATCTCCCTTTCCTTCTTCTTCCCTCCAGTTTTACTGCTGAGCATGACTCCACGAGGAATAGAATACTCTTTGGGTCAGCTGTCCCATCGTGGTCCCCTTTTAATTTCTTGTGCACCTGCAGCCTTCTCTCTGGCAGCTCAGTGTGAGAATCAGAGAAGGCCTTGACACTGTGTAATTACTGCCTAGCAAGAACTGACACATCTCTGTGTTATCCACATTGTTTTCAGCACAAATTCTACACCTAGCTCCATACCAGCTAGCCTGGGGGAAAATTCTTTCCATTGCAGTGAAAACCAGCACACACACTTGAAAGTTTGAAGTACAGCATGGAGCGAAACTGGTTCACTTGAAAGTAATTTGGCAGGCTATCATCAGCAAGGTTTTCATGGAAAAGTGAAGTTGAATGGATGTCCTACTGGTCTTTATCCTTTATCCTTTCAGGAACCAATTGGCTTGAACAAATGTTGAAAGGGTTGGCAGATGCCAAATATACAGAAGAGGAAATGGAAGAGAGAATAAATGCTGAAAAGAAGCTAGAGACATTTCAGCGTCTAGAATTTGGGGATCCCGGGATATATGAGGTAAGCAGGAGCTTAAAACACTGTCACTGCTCTTCCTGTGGGTAATAATAGCTGAAAGACAATGGCTGATCTCAGGGGAAATGGAAAACAGAGCCTTAACAACAGCTGTGGTCTGCACAAATAGTGTGTGCTACTGCCTCTGGTGTCCCAACACAAGGGCGTCAGATGGGAAACAGGGCTGAGAAGGCACAGAGTCCTCCTGCCATAGACCCAGTGATTTTGATTAGTAAGACCTTTTTCTTGGGTCCTGTTCTTAGGCCTGTGTCGTGGGAAATGGTGCTTGGGGGCAGAGGTTGACAGAAGCCTACACCACCAGTACAACCCACAGTGCTTTTTCCAAGGGATAAGGTACTTCTCTGGTTGCACCTTTTCTTATAACTCACAATTACTGAGTAGGCACAACTCACTGAATAAGCTACTTCTGTCTTGTCATATTTCTTTTCACTTTCTTTAAAGAGGATGAAGCAGCTTCCTTCCAGAAGAATTATAGTAACCCATCTGAGACCCGATGTTATGCCTCCATCCATTTTCCAAAGCAAGGCTAAGGTGAGTTATCTCTTTGCATCACACTGCAAAAGCTTTCCACCCTAAATTAGCTTTCCTCTGTGTTAGGTGTCTTTTCTGCATTTTCACCTGAGCTGGTCAACACACCACTGCATTTCCAAGGCTGAAGAGACAGCTCTGTCTGCCAAGGCTGTGAATAAACATCCTCTCCCAGAAGCAGTTTTGCTGACTATTGGTGGGCTTGTTGCTGATCCTCACTGTCCCTTCAGATCTTCTTCAGAAAGATGCTTCCAGGTGGCAGAAAACTGAGCAAGCCATGGAGTAATTCTGTCTGGTTTAACTTGCCTTCAAATCATGGTACCTATGAAAAGCCCCCCACAGGCTGGGGCTAAGATAACCTTAGGTGGGAATTACTGCAGAGAGAAGCTAGGGTACATCTAGAGACTGTGGTTCTTTTGTTCAGGAGATCATGAACTAATTTCTTTGGATTGGAACTAGGTCAGAACTGTCTTGAGGGAATCACTGAAAAGCTTCTTGTTTTCAGCCTGAAGCTTACATTAGCAACAAGTGATCTGCCAACACTCTGACTTCTTACCCAAGAAAAGGAATTACACCAGAATTGTATGGTCTGGTGAATTTTAGTGGACAAGTAAGCTTGCAGACAACACCACGTTGGGTGGGAGTGTTGATTTGATGGAGGGTAGGAGGCTCTGCAGAGGAATTTGAATAGATAATGGGCTGAGGCCAATTGTATGAGGTTAAATAAGGTATGTACTGGGTCATACAAAATGGGGGTCACAACAACCCCATGTAGCACAAAAGGCTGGGGGCAGAGTGGCTAGAAAGGTACCAGTGGAAAAGGACATGGAGGTGCTGGTTGACATGAGCCAGAAATGTGCCATGATGGACAAGAAAGCCCATGGCATCCTGGCCTGGATCAGTAATAGTGTGGTCAGCAGGACCAGGGCAGTGATTGTCCCCTAGTACTTGGCACTGGTAAATGACATACCTTGAGTATTGTGTCCAGTTTTGGGCCTCTCACTACAAGGAGGACACTGAGGTCCTGGAGTATGTCTATAGAAGGGCAGTGGAGATGCTGAAAGGTTTAGTGCACAAGTCTTAAGAGAAGCATCTGAGAGCTGGGGTTGTTTAGCCTGGTAAAAGAAGGCTCAGGGGGGAACCTTGCCACTCTGTACAACCACCTGAAGGGAGGTTGTAGCTAGGTGGGGCTTGGTCTCTTCTCTGAGTAATGAGTGACAGGACAAAAGGAAATGGCCTCAAGTTGTACTGAGGGAGGTTTAGATCTGTATATGAGAAAAAAATTCTTCAGAGAAAGGGTTGCCAAGCATTAGAACTAGCTGCCAGGGAAGTGTTTGAGTTACTGTTCCCAGAGATATTTAAAAATATGTAGATCTGGTACGTATGGACATGGTTTTGGTGATGGACTTGGTAGTGCCTGGTTAATGGTTGAACTTGATGACCTAAATGATTCTGTGATTCAATGATTCTATGTGATGTGTTGAGAAGATGGCATTTTGGTGAGTCAAATTATGTTTTCTTCCCCTAGATCCTTGTGCTTGTTCGGAACCCCAAGGACACAGCTGTTTCCTATTACCACTTCTGCAACAACCTACCCCTGCTGCCGTCCTTTGCCTCCTGGGATGAGTACTTTGCAGACTTCATGAATGGAAAATGTACTTTGCCCTACATCCTCTGGCATTTCTCCTAATATGAGGGGCATGTACAGGGCCCTGTGCCTGGGAATCCTTCTGTGACATACCTTACCAAGGCACAACCAGAACAGGCAGACAGGCCCCTGTTATGGCAGAAATGGAGCACCAGAGAATCAGTTTTGTCTCCCACTTAGAATGGAGAGATAATGAGAAAGCTTTAGCCCGACTTTTCCATTCCCACAAGAGATCTTGTGGTTTGCTGTGTCAAGTGGCCGGACCTGGGCCATTCTGCACTGACTTCAGGAGAAAGAACAGACATGTTGAGCTGGTCACCCCTTCACCATTCTAAAGCCACATGTAGAGAGCTGTCTGGGCTGACTCTTCTGATTTGGTTAAGGGCTTGTATTGGGGAGTACTCTAGACAGCTGTGCCTATTCTTTGTTTGCAGTGGCCTGGGGATCCTACTTTGACCACCTAGCGGAGTGGAACAAATACATTGACAACGAGAGGATCATGGCAATAAGCTACGAGGAACTCAAAGAGGTGTGGCAATTCACCTAGCTCTTCCTAGATGACTCTGTGCATCCTTCCTGATATGTATGGGTATAGGAAACTAGAGACTCTTAGGGCAAGTCTGTCTGCCCCTTTAGAAGGATGTGCCTTTCTGAGTTATTCATTTATGTTTAGGGGAAGCCTATGGAGGTTAGGAAGAGGATAGCCTTGCCTATTTGTGAAAGGAGTTTTATCTGGCAGAGGCACAGATTTTGGGAAAGAAGAAAAGGCCTTGAATCTGAGGCCAGCATGTGTAGCTTTCTTGGCCTGAAGGCTTTTCTGTTAGAGCTCTTGGAATTCCTTGGTGATATTGTGAGAGACAGTTCCCCTGCTGGGCTTCCCACAGGGTGCTGGCTCCATGCCACAGCCACAGTGTCAAATCTTTTGGTTTGACCTCTGTGCTATGTTCCTTTGGGCAGGACCCGATACTGGGGATGAAAAAGATTGCTTCCTTCTTTGGATTTTCCCCGAGTGAGGAAGATTTTTCCAGAATTGCCAAGAATACCAGTTTCAAAGCTATGAAAGAGAAATCCAGTGAAACTCATGGAAAGTTTGGGGATGCCCTCTTCCGGAAAGGTAAGTCTCTGCAAATGGAGATCTACCTTCTGGAGGAGAACTCCGGAAGAAGTTTTGAGTATCTTACTTAGCCATGAACTCATGGACTGTCTGGGTGGGTTCTCTCCTGTTGTGCCACCTGTACAAAAAGCTTCTGCTGTTGACAGGATTTGGGGGCTGTCTGTGGGAAATTTATTAGAGTGCCAGTCTTAATGTCCTCAGTCATTGCTTCTGTGTTGCTGTCTTTTTCTGCAGTGGCCCTGGTTAGTTAGGTAAGTGAGGCAAAGGTGAAGGCCAGCCCTGGTGAGGTTATGGTGAGAGTTATGCACCAAACTTTCCTGGGCTCTATGTAATGCTTTGTCATATTTCATGTATGTAATGTATGCTCTATGTAATGCTTTGTCATATTGGTGTTGTGGTGCAGCTCTTTCCTGCTGTTCAGGTGGTGAGGCTGCACATGTCACCTCATGAAAGTCACCTTTTGGAGGAGGCATGCTAATGGGACAAGAGTCTCTTGAACCTCAAGGGAATGTATTGCTCACTGGTCTGCTGGCCTCAAGACATCTTCCTGTTACCTACTTAGCAAGAGATTTATATGTCTCCTCTCAATGGACATGTCAGTGGTGTCCCAGAGATGGTCTCTCACTAACTTGGGGCCAGGGTAGAGCTCTGACAGCCTTCCTGCTCCCCATGACCTCAAGTGTCTTTGATTTCTGAATACTGCAAGCATGGGCTTTTTAAAATCCATTTATTTCACCATTCCTTGGAGGAAGAGGGACTTAGCCACTTTCCTCTACCACCTACCACAAAAAAAAATTTTCCCCTTCAGAGGAAGTAATTCACAAATGTGCTTTCCCTTGTGACAAAACCAGATTCCCCTTTTTTTTCTGTGTAAAAGCTTCATGAAGTCACCATGGAAATCCCCTTATGGGAAGGGAGCACTTCCAGACAGCTAACCAGCAATGCTTCCTGTTGTTTAAGCTACAGCCTTTGCTTCTGATCTTTGATATCTTTCCTCTCCCAGGCAATCAGACCTCTCAGGGCAATAAATATGATCCTTCCTGTCTTGTGTAGTCAATGACTCTGCCCCACTGTTGCCTAGATATTATTTTCTCTCAGGAGAATCTTCCTTCAGTTTTTGGTACTTGTACACAGGGGTTGTTGGAAACTGGAGAGACGCCTTCTCTAAAGCTCAGAATGAAGAAATGTACCGGAAATTTCAAGATTCCCTAGGAGGAACAAAGATGGCAGCAAAGATAAAATATGATGTGTACTGCAAAGCCTGAAAATAAGCAGATGAATAACATGACAGCAGGTCATGTTCCAAAGGTGATTCTCCAAAGGTGGATAGTCCCCATTTTTCCTTCCCATGAGAAAAGGGAGAAACCCCACGGAGAACGACCTGGCACATCCAAGAATTTGGTAGGCAACTCTTAGGTGTGTCCAGGCTCCAGAGCTTGTGCTTTGATTGATGTAACCAAATAAAATGTGTGTATATCTTGAGTGAATGCCTGGCATCCTTTCAGCAGGGAGATGGTGCACAGACATCATAGAACCAGTCTGGTGGCATCCCTGTCTCTGCTTCTTGGCCTGAAATGGTGAATGAGGCCCCTGCAGGTCTTGTTGGTGAGACAGAGGTATCAATAAAGAGCCTCTCTTCTGGCACAGAGTGGACTTGTCATGGATATATGGTGTGGATCTGAACCACCAATGTCTGTGTACTGGTAGAATATGTTAGTCTGGGTTTAGATCCATCCTAGTTACCACAGTGTTGGCAGGTCAGAAAAGCCTTTGACATTGGCAAACTTTGCACATTGGTATGGCAAAGGATGGAATTTCTCAAGCTCAGAGAGCCATGAACTTTCTAAGTAATGAATAGCTATATGCTTTCTGGAGTGTTTTGCTCCTGTTGGACTCTCTGGGAAGGTAAGTGGCAAGTAGGAAGAACCACGACATTCAAACAGGAGGACTGAAGGAAAGAAGCCCCTTGATGACCCCAAGCTAAACTAGCTAAACTATGAGAGTGACATTTATTTGACAATAAATAGACTTATAGGTACATTTAGGTATGTTATAGACTCATAGGTATGTTTTCCACACCCTCCTTGCTGATGTCGACGTCCTTGCTACATCTATGCAGAATGTGTTGCATGACCTCTTGTCACAACCAGTCTTGTGGAAAACCAGAAAAGCCAAGGAGGTTTGGCAAACAGAATTCAGTTCTTTGGAAGAGGGATTCCTCTGTCATATTCCTAGGTAGATTTACCAGCAGGATTCTTACAATGAACTAAGATTAAATACTGAGCAAGCAGCAACCACCAGTGTCATTAACAAAACTGGGAAATTTTTAAGTCCTTGCCAAAATCCTGACTTGTCCCTGCACAGCTCCTCAGGACTACTCCTACCCTGCCCATGGCTCAGGACTCCATATCAGCCCCTGCTCCAGGCCCTCAGCCCGTGCTCCAGTGATGCTGCAGCAGGGTCAGGCTTTAGCTCCTCACATTCTGCCCTGCCTGGCCACTGGCCCTGCCAAGCTACATGCATCCACAGACCCACATCCTGGCCAATCCTCAGCCCACCACCTTCCCCAGGAGAGTGTCCAATGCCTGGGCTGGGGCTACCCAAGTGCCCCTAGCTGCTGTGCACCTGGCTGGACAGCGGGATGTGCTCTGGCTGCCATGCCCTGCATCCCCTGTCTGTGTGACAGGGATAATGGGGAGTGATGAAGTTTCAGCTCTAAAGCGCCACTCAAAGCCTGCTTCCCAGGCAGGTTTTCTAAATGCGTGTGCAAGAGCTGCACATGTGAAAAAACTCTGTGGGGGAAGTATATTTGTTTGAACCTGATGATTCTGGGATTGTGGGTTTCTACTTCCAGAGGAGTAGGATTTTTTCTTATTCTGGGCTTCCATGGATGAAAAGAGGCAAGCGACCATGACTCATGATTTTTGAAATTAGCAACATCTTTACCTATTACTTAGTACAGACCCTATACAATTTACTATATGGTGATATCAAAAGCTATCTAGAAAATAGAAAACACTGTGCAATCTGAGTCTGCAAGGAGTTGAACGAGGAGTTAAACAAGGGAACAAGCCTGACCAGAAATGGAAAACAATCACTGAAATATTCAAAAGGCTTTTGTTAAGATAAAGAGGTGACATCTTAAAGTCTGTTGGTTTGGGTTTTTCTTCTGCAAAGAATTTTTGCAGCCTAAGGGCCCTTAGCAGCCCAGAAACTTTGGAAACTCTGAAGTTCTTGTAAACTAGTAACGAAGTGATGATGTGATTTTCACTAGCTTTCCTAAAATGGGTGAGTCTTTCTTGCTTGATGAAGTGTCCATTGCTGCAGTACAGAATTGTGTGGCTGCACATAACACAGCAATATTGCCCATGACCGGTTAATGGTGACTTCAGATTCGTGTGGAGGCACAAGAGCAGGGATTGTTCCCTGGAGGAAGGTAGAGGGTGCTTCCACAGGCTTTCTTCATTGCAGGATGTAGGTAATTTCTTGGTGCTGGGTGGAGCTACAAGTTCACCTGCCACCCAGACTCTTGGACCCTTTTCCTTTCCCTTCCTATGCTTTTCAGTCCCAGCACTTGGGTTTACTGGTTACCTTCATGTTTTCTCCNGGAGGTGGGGGTGGGTGGGGTGGGGAAAGGCCTTGATATTCGATCTGCATTACATCTCCTTAATGCTCCACTTTAAATTATTTTTTCTCAGATGGAAAAGGTATGAAATTCTCTTATGTAAATATCATAGATAATTTAGTGATAATTTGATGTCTGAATTATAGCATCTCACATTTCCAACCAATCTAAAAGAGCTGTGTTAGAAAATGCTTTATGTGACTTATTTTAAATATAGTGGTTAAGATTCAACTCACTTAATTAGATGATGTGGTAGTGAATTATGAGTAAGCTGAGAGGGGTGCAGCCAAACTTTCAGGTCTACAGAGGGAAAGGACTTTTGGCTTCCAAACAACATTTTTCACAGAAATTACTGCAATATGATTTGGGGAGATGAGCTCAGACTCTCTTGATGATTTAAAAGATGAAACTGGATTTGGTTATTAGGAGACAAGGTAATGGTTGTACAGAAACTCTTTTGAAAACTAGTGAAAGCCTTGGATGGAACTGAATCATTTTAGTCTGTGAAGGCTGTTACTTTTACTGATTCTTCCAATTTTTAAAAAAATTCTTTTCAGAAATTGATCAATTTTATTTCCTTTTGACAAAGTTGTCATTCCAGATTGTTTTTGATTTACTTCTAGAAATACAGTCATCAGTCTTTGCTGATTTGTGAAATCTTATAGTTTCTCATCTGATGTTACCCTACTTAAAGGATTTTCTTCTGACCTCTCAGTCTATGTATGCATATGGGTGTACAAGCTGGAAACCTTATCTGTAATGAAAGTCCCTTCCTAAGGCATGCAGTTTAAAATCTTTTTCCTTTGTTTTATTTAGTCTCATCTATAGTTCATTGAACTGTCTTTTTTCTAGTAAAATACTTACTTTGTATTCCAGTTCCATTAAAGAGAATGAAAAAATTCTCTTTCAGAGGATAATTCAGTCTCATGTCTTGCCCTATTTGCGCCTTTTCGAAGTAAGGCTAAATCTTTTTGATTTGATCAGAAACTATACAGCATTTTCATACAGATTAATTTTTAACTTCCTGTATAAAATGTCTTTTCTGAGACTGTATGTAGGCTTTAAAGGGGTGATTATACATTTCTGAATGTGAAGTGATAAATTGCCATTACAAAGACTAAGGAAACACATTGTTTTCCAGTGGTGGCTCCATAGGCTACTGTTGCATTCACTCATCTCTGCCAAAGACAATTGTTCCCTCAAATTTCTTTGAGGAGCAGCTCCCTGGCCTCTTTCCTCCCAGGTAATCCAGACTGGGATGTCTTTAAACGAACTGTGAAAGAATCTTCAGTTGTCCAAAGCTTAGAGGTAATCCTAACTAGATCTCTCTTTTTTTTTTTTTTTTTTTTTACATTGGACAGACCATAATCACTGAGAGGACTGTAGATTTCTAAAGGCTAAATTTACATTTAGCTAAACTATTGACAGTCAATCTTTAAAATACAGAAACTCAGTTTCTTCTGAGTGAGAACATAAAAATATGATAGACCTTTCTCCTCACACCCTTTGTCCCAGTCCAGCAATATTTTGTGGCATTTTGGGTTGCAGCAGGCCCCACACAGGCTGAATACTCCTGCGAAATCTGAGCTCATGGCTGCCCCAAAGGCTAGGCTTACTTCCCTCTTCTGATTGCAGTTGTCTGCTCCTTTTTTTGCATGAGCTCTTCTGTTTGTTAGACACCCGCAGCTTTCTGAAACAGCACAAAACACTCACTTTTGGTGGCAGCAAGCTGTCATACTGACCCAGCTGTCTTGCACAACCTCACCCTTGGTGTCTCTGGGTCACTAAGAAAGAATTTCTTGCTTCAAAGACTTGGCTCTGTCATTTTCTGCTTCTTTCAAGCATCTGCTAATATCTGCCCTCGCTGCAGGCTTCCTCCCCACTGGGTCATGCCCTCATGCTTCAGGAGACTTTGCCAGCTCAGGGCTCTCCTTCACCCAAGGCAGGGCAAGGCAAAGGGGCACCCCCCTGGCTGGCGCTGAAAGGGAACAGGGCAGACACAGCACTCTGCATGCACTGATGTACAGCATCCCCCTCCCTCATACCTGCACAAGGGCAGCAGTGGTTGTGGATATGCTGGAAGTTGCAGTCTTTTGGACTGGGGGTGGAAATTGGACTGCTTTCTGTAAGGAAAACTTTGGACCTCAATTCAGTGGTCATCATTTCAGGTTTGTTGCATTCCCTCTCGTTGTTTTAACAAGAAAGTCATTCCTTATTTGAAAAATACAGAATTTATATATTTTCTGTCCAGAAACAGCTTACTAAGAAAGGTGTGCATTCATTATTTTTTAAAACAATATTTACAATTTTCAAAAATGTTAAATGTATATATTCTCTGATTGTTTTTTCATTGCCACTCAGTTGCATACTTATGGGTTTTTTCATATTGGATCCAAAATACCAAAGATAAAGCCATTTACTTCAACTTTTACTTGTTCTCCATGATAAGTACTCCACATTTTATGAATGGGAAAGGTATTTCCCATTCTCTAGAAAGATGTTCTGATTATCAGCATGTATGCATAAAAATAATTGTAGCCAAAGTGAAACTAACATTTTGGAAATGAACAGAAAATCAGAATTTGAACTTGTGTTTGGCAGAAACTGCATTTTCTGACACTGTTATTTTGGTCTTTCCACCAGAAAAGTACTCAAAAACTTAGCCCTGAATTCCCCCACTCTTGAAATAGTCATGTATTATTTTTAAGATTCCAAAGATACTGATGTGGTTCTGCACTGAACCTTTCCTAGCAAGAGACTGAACCATTTTTTTAATGAAAGAGGCTGGTTTTGTGCATTTGGCTTCTCTCCAGCTAAAGCACATTGGGTGCTGCAGCTAGAAAGTGATGAGGGGAAACATGGAGGGAGACCATTGTACCCTCTTCAGTGATTCCTGTGGGCTTTCCTACCTACATCCAACTTTCTGATGGCTGAGACGAAGCAAATCTGGGCTACCTGAGAAATGTTCCTTTATAAGAGAACTTCTCTGTCTGGAATCCTAAGGAAAAGGGAAGGACGGACTGAAACATCAGGACAGGTTGGATATAGTCCTCAGACTTCTTGTTGGACAGTGTTTTCTAGGCCTTACTTTTTTGAAGACATGTAATTGCTTACAAATTGTGCAAAGCCCAACATCAGAGCAATCAGACTGCTGTTATTGCCTGGAGATCTGCTTATATTAATAGAAACAAAAACAACATAAAAATATGCTTCGTGTGTATGATTCAGTAAGAGTTTATTAAAGTCCTGGGATCAAATGAAAAATTTTCACCAAGACTGTATGCATCAGTATGGACTGTTACATTCATTCTCCTTGCTTGCAGAAAATGCCAATTACCTATTTTTGAGGTTTTGTTGTTGCTATTTGTAAATAGCAACATTTTGAGTACTACAACCTGCATTAAACGGAGCACTAAAATAAAATTTTGAGTGTCAAATTTTTTTGAGGAGAGAAGGGTATAACATGACAATGAGAAATATTCTTATCATGAAAAAATTCATGTTCAAAAATGCTGAGATCAAAGGTTTGAGAGAACATATATTTAGAGACATAGATGATGTTAATTATACCAGAGACATTCATGCTAAAATATTTGAAGAATTCATTCAGAAGGTTCTTCCAGGATTGAAACCTAATAAAAGACCTCTGAGTATCTTTCTGCTAATAGAAAAAAATCTTTCTTTCATCTAATTGCTCTGTAGACAGTTTACTGTAAAGAAAATTAAATACAGCCCAGGAGCTGGGAACAAGTCAGAATTCAATCTGTTATTTATCCCAACTAGTTCTAGATATTATACTTCATTGCTCTTCTGTTTCTTAACCCTTGCTTCATAGTCCAAGTCCCACAGCTGAATATGAATCTAAAGTTATGAAAGGAAGGTAGCAGTGAAGAAGAAACCCTTTTTTCTGTACCTAATGCATCTGTGCTTTCATTGCTGCTGAATACTTTTTTCTCTTCAACATTGGCTTGGGAATTTACTTGCCCATGCAGTTGAGTAAAACAGGCATTCAAGTGATGAATATCTAAAGTCAATAAGCTATGAGGAATCAAAAGAGGTGGGGTTAATGCTGTTTAAAGTAAAACATATTTCAACTTATAGTCAGATTATTACTAAAATCATATACTGCAGGTCATAATGACCCATTAAGATCAGCTCAATGATTCTTGACATCAGAAATGGTCAGGAAATTGCTGTTCCTGCAAGTGACATTAAATGAATGCATATTTATGCAATACAGTTACTGACTGTTATTGAAATCTGAAGTATTAAAACTCATTCTTGGAAAAATATGGAAAATTTTGCATAAAATTTCTATTACTCAAAAAGCCTTTTTTCTTGGAAAGTATTTTGGATGGAGCACTTAATATATATGTTGAAATACTTTTAGAAACACTAAACATTTGGTTTGGATATGACATAATTCTAATTAAATCCTTTGGCAAAGGAGCAATTTTCCCAACTTCAAGCAAAGAACATACTAAAGATGGGCTTCAAAAATGAAAGCACTTGGTGTTACAAACCATGTGTCCAGTGCTCTCCATAATGATTCTTGGCACCCAAAGTATGCATATCTACACATCTCCAGTCTGTTGACAGAATCAGGACAAGTCCTAGAAGTTCCCTTTCTTTCCTAAATTGTCTGGAACATGTTGGCCATGTATGAATCGGCAGTAATTTTCAAAATTACAGAGCGTTTATTTTCTACCTATTTTATAGGTATCAGCAGATGGTGATACCACAGAATAGCTCTTAAAATCAGACCAGCTGATGTTTCTTATGTAAAGATACACAAAGTGTTTTGGTAAGAAATTTTTCCCAATATGGCATTATTAAAAAAAAAATAATATATATATATATATATCTCCAACATATTGTCCTGGAATTTAAACTACAAGACTGAAATCGAGAGTTAACTATAAAATATGGATCCTATAGATGGAATTGAAAGCCTCATTGCAATAACATGAAATGTGATGCTTCTAGCAAAAATTTTAACTACTGCTTGCATGTGTTCTCTCTTATTGCCTTACTACAGATCAAAAATGTCTTCTAAGTGTCTTCGTCAAAAAATCTGAAATACATGGGCATGTTGGGGGTGCTACCCCACCATCAGACATCCTGCTGCCTTAGTTCAGTCTCTCCCTGTCCACTGGGATCAGTTCCCTGGGAAACACGCTTTTGGCTTATGACCCTGTATCTTCCCAGAACACTTTTACAAATACAGAATCATAAACCGTGTCAATGATTCTACCAGAGGTTCCTGCAAGTTATTGGTAGTACAGTGTTTCCCACTTGCATCATTTTGTACTGACAAAATAGCCTTGCACGAGAAACCTCTGCCCAGTGCTTCCCTTCCTACTCTGCCTCAGATTTTCTCAGTGGAGCCAGGACTCAAAGCCTGTTTACAGCAAGCCCACTAAAGGAAAATTGTGGAGCCTACAGTTACAGTGCTGGAACACTGCCAAAGGTATGGCCAAAATATAATTCAGTATAAATTCTGAATCACTATCAGATGCTGGGAATGAGAAGGGTAGTTGAATTCCCTGGGTCTCCTTGACTAGTGAAAGTCAAAGCATCTGCCAAGAAGACCAGTTTCCAAGCTCTGAAAGAGAAACCCTCAGAACCCCAAAAACAGTTGGGAATATTTTTTCAGAAAGGGTGAGCTGATAATTTTTTGTAGGCAGCAGTAAAAAAAATCTATTATAGTTCTTAGTACTAATAACATCTCACAATTATATAGCTCCTGCTATAATAGAAAATATGTGCTATATAGAAAAATATGTGCTATATAGAAAATATAGAAAATATGCATTCACAGAGTAATACCAAGAATCATTGAGCTCACCTAGGCTCAGTTACCTAAAAGTTGTGTATCTAAGCTATTCATCCTGGCATCTTCCTAATGGAGAGAGGTAAATGCTTACAGCAGAAAGTTCATTTATTCCTAGATGTCAGTTTTGGTGTTATTACCTCATGGGAGTACTCTGTGCTGAGACTGCTTTGTCCCCTGAGGACATCTCATCCAAAAATACAAGAATTTATTTACCACTTATTCAGGAGTAATCTATTAAAGAGTAATGCTATGGGAAAATGGGCCTTATAAAAAAAAAAAAAAAAAAAATTGTGGATCATAGCTTGTCTACTGAACAATACAAATCAGTTACTGCACACTCCTCATGACACTAATTCTAGGTTTTTCTCACCAAGGTCATGAAAAAGTGACCTGATCTATTTGACCCTGGTGGAATGAGCTGGATTCTTAAAATTTTGTGTACTGGCTAATACAACACAAAGTTTGTGTGAAGAAAAAATATCAGTTGGATTTTCATATCCTGTTGAGAAATTCCATTAACTCCATGAATGTTCTGATTGTTTTTAGATGAAGCTGCATGCAACTGAGTGGATGAGAAGAAATATTTAATATCTTAAATTGTGTTTAAGCACGAATTAAAGTACACAAGTGTAATATTTTTCATCCTGTAAACCACAGCTCAGGTGCTGCCTAACCCCAGAGGTGAAACAACTCAATTTTTGTGTTAATGTACAGTCCATTTGAACTGCATATTTAGATCTCATGTTTCCCTCATACTCAGCACTTTTGGAATATGAGCCTCCATCTGGACCTCTCCACATGGAAACAGCTGAAAATGCTAATCGTTTTTACAAACCTTTTGCAAAGCATGTAGTGTTGATTCACCAGAACAGCATTCACTACAATAAAATGCTTGCTAATTCTGGTCTGCCTACACAAGCCCAGAAGAACAATCTTGGTTTTACTAAAATGGTTTATTTAGCCTGTCACTTTTAAAATGCTTTCTTCACCTCAGAATTACTTGGAGACTGAAAGGCTCAACACAGCTCTTCTGGTAATTGCAACCTGGATTTAAATTCTTGGCATTGGGCTGAGGAGAAATGTGCCAACCTGGGAAGCAGGATCTTCTGGTGGCCTGAAGGGAAACATTGGCAGGAGATAGGGCACTGTGAGAAAGATATTTAAAACTAAAGACATATGAAATAGGGCATATGTGTTGGTTAATATAGCACAACATAATTACTTCTCTGCAAAAATATTCAAGGATTAAAAAAAAGGAATTCCCATTTCTAGCAGGTTTTTTTTTTTTTTCCCTGAACTGAAGTTTATAGACTTCCCACAGAAACTAAATTTGAAGGCCACTTATTAAAGCCAGACTATGTTTTACAGAGCATTGTGTCTGAGCACAATATTTCAGATGCTCCTTGTCTGGCATGCTGAGAAGAGCTGGGCAGTTCCACACATGAGTTCCAGTTTCATCCCATTTAAAGATTATCTGGGTAACTCAGAGCAGCATTATAAGCCCTCTCTATAGTTACTGGAAGTCAAGAAATCCCCCTGTGTATAAAAGGGTGAATCTGATTTTAGATGTGTTGAATCAACTTTAGGTCTCCTCCCCTGACACTGCAGCAAGTTTTTGTTAGTGCTGTAACTAAGCTTACCAGATGAAAGTTTTCATGATATTAATAAATCCACTTATTAGCAAGGATGGATAGAATATGTAGGTAATGCAGTTTTCATTTTATCCCAGTTTTAAAAGATGGCAGTAGTCACTGAATATAGAAGGTGTTCCTAGAATTTTATAGAGATGAAACTGAAAAGATTCCATAAACTGGAGAATCAAAGGAGTTAATGAAAAAACAGAGGGAAACACATCCTCTCCAGAATCTTTGATTGTTTTTTAAAAAGTTAGCTCCATTGAATTCTATAACAGCAACAGAATTTCCTATTAAATGCTTGCAGAAAAAAATAAATATAGGACATTCTTAAGTTAGAGAAAACACAAAAAAAAGTAAAAGTTTTCAGCTGTGCTGTGCACATACAACTTCCATCAGGAAGGAACATAACTTCCATAAGGAAGACACAAGCACTTTGGGGAAACAAGCCCACTGAAATGGCCAAGCTTCCAGTCAGGAGATTGTGATTCCAGTAGATGTGACTCTTGTTCTACCCTACAAACAGACAACACTCTTAGGGATTGGCCTTACTTTCAAAAGAAAAAGACAAAGGCCTTTAGTGTCACTTCCAGATTCTTTGCTAACCTGGTGGCAGTTTGATTTCAGCAGGGGCTTGCTTTCTCTGAGCTCTGGCAGAAGCAATAGAACCTGCATGTCTGCCAGTGCTTTTAAGAGACATCCTGTGCTCCTGGATCATTTGCTGCAATGTTTGAAAAAGCATCCCAGAGGGCAGAAGTGATTGACTGCATTCCAGAGCCAGGTTGGCAGGAGCAGGAGTGCGGAGCCCTCTGCGCTCCCTTGCCATGTGCCAGCTGTGTTTGGGTGAGGAGATGGAGATGGTGGGATGGTTTTGCATGGACAGATCTCTTCCACCCTGGCACACTGAGTTGCTTCTCTACTGGAGACCCATTCTTCTCTTCCTCATGACTAAACTCAATCCAGATGGTACCTCCCAAAGTGAACAAACATTTTTTTTCTTCATTTAGTGCAAGAGTAAGGCATACAAAATGTTAAAAATGCAAAATACAAAAAGTGACATGATAAATGTGGTTCTGTGGCCAAAGAGTCACACAGCTATGTAAAAGACTTGTTAGATACATCTTGATAAACAATCAAGCAGCTTTAAATAGCCACACCAGAAAAAATTAAATAAGGAGTACATTTTCCCTTTGAAGTTTTGACAAGGGTAGCAATCATAGACTGTACTATTTTTACTAACCTCACTAAGTATTTACATGGCTTTTTTTCCAAATATTTTTTCACAAGACAGCTGTGAGACAACAGCATAGCTACTCACACTTCTGGGTACTCTGCAAAAAGTTGGAGACGCTTTTGGATATATTCTCTCATTGTCTTCCGCATCACAGTACAACATGTGGACAGGATTTTCTGTGCCAAGAGGACTGAGAATATTCTTCTGTGCTATTATTGTCACCAAGAAAATCTGATTCTGCTGGCAATGGAAAATGTTAAATTTCAATCATAATGGATCTGATTTTTCAATCCTATAGTGGGGGGCATATGTGAGAAAATATTGTGGCCATATCTGATTATCATATATAGCGTTAGATAACAGAATATGTGGTGCTTTAAAAGTCTAAAATACCTAAACATGTTTTTTTCCAGGGGTGAAACCAGTTTTCTCCAAGTCACACTTGTATCCTTGGCAGCTGGTAGGTCTCACCCCATGGATGAAATGAAGCCTGCCATTTGTACAGCTCGTTCAGCCAAGAACTGAAAAAGTACATCACGGGTGTTATTTTGCCTCCAGATGTTCTGTGTGACAAGTCCTTGCCACAGCTCAGCCCTTTGAGGCCAAAGCAGGACAATCTAAAAGAATGCTGCCAGTTGAATGAAAAATGTTCAATGTATTTTACACAGATTTGAACATCTGTGGTGTTCAAAGAAGATTTCATGGAGTTCTGTTAATCACAGAATCATAAAATCATTAAGGCTGAAACGTAATTAGCTTCACAATATTGATGAACTTTTCTCTATGGTTTATGGCTAGGGAGATTGGCATGGAAAAGATAAGAAGTTAGCCTTTGGGAAACAAAAATATTTTATGCCCTAGAGTGAAGCAGAACTTAAGCAAGTCAACCAGTAAACCTGCCCATATCTTGTTTTCCACAACACCGTTTTGTGGAACTACTCTTTCTAATTTGGAGGAGATGGCAAACAACAGTTCAAGGTTACAAAGAGGTGTTTTGCTTTGCAGCAATAAAAAGAGAAGAGAAATGCATTTCTCATATACCTTCTTAGAGATATCTAATACCAATTGACAATTCCAATAATGCAAAGCATAAATTCATGTAATTAACTATTCAGGCTTCAAAAAGGAGATTGTTTTAGCCTGTATCCTTCTTTTTAAAAAGGTATTTGTATATTTTGCTTTCCAATTTTGATCCTGTATGATAGACTTAAAATATATTTTTAGCTTTCCTCCACAACCACTGGAATTAGAAGCATTGCTATTGTTGAGAATGAGAGGTGAAATCCCTTTCAGAAAGGAACTAGGGTTTTCTGGAAAAAGGCAATTTCTATGAGGCTTGTCATAGCCTCTATCACTTTTGCTTCCCTTGGTTAGCAGAATAAAGTTTGAAAACATCCCAATCTTTTAATGAGCAACATGGAAAGTAAACAGGAACTTTCTGCTGCTCTCAGATCACATAGCTGTAAACATTTCCATCTGGGATGTTTGATGCAGGTGTCTGGGTTCTGGTTTGCTGACTGGCCAGGCTGGAAAAATCTTCCACATACATGGAAGCTCCTCCTGATCCTGGCATACGCTGCAATGCTCAGGGTCCAATGACATCTGGAAGAAAAGATTCCCCCTCATATGACCTGGGGGTCCCATTCAGGACATCCTAGGTTTTGCAGTACCACCATTTAGATGTCATTTACACGACTTTGGTGAAGCAACTGGTGCTGCTCCTTGTTATGGGTTGTACCTTATCACACGTGCAACCTCTGCTGTTGACTGGAGATGCAGAGAAGCAATCAGGCACTGAGCAGCATACACAAAGAGCAAGTACCCTCTCGGATACCTAAGAAGGGTAGTCCCAAGCCCAGAGGAATGTAGCTTTGGCTTCCAGATCCTAGGCTGAACTTTGAGACTGTTGAAATAGATTTTGTGAAAGTGTCATAATAGTAAAAGGGCTTTCAAATTGGTTTTGAAACTTTTGACATCTGAAACAGTGTAAGAACAGATGTGTTGGTTTTCCTGCATGGGAAGGAGTGGTCCCATGGATGTATCAAGGTGGTTTATCAGTTGAACAAGGTGGTTTATCAGTTGAAGGTGAAAGATGTGGAGAAAGATGTGTGCTTCACACAGCCATGTTCAATTTTATGCTTGCTGCAAGGGGTGGGGCAGAGCAGTGGGTATTTCTGTCTGAATTGAGATACATCTCCACATTTGTGTGCTGGGGGAATGGGTAGTGGGGGTTAGAGGTCTTACAGTCAGGACTAGGAGGATCTTGGATGTGGTGGCGGGGCTCCAGGGCCCTCCTGAGATTCCAGAATTGCCCTGTTTGGCCAAGAGCTGCCCAGGTCCTTCTCAGCCCCACCAGTGGCAAACGGCACAATCTCATACAAACTGAGAGGAGAAGGTGGTTACAAACCCAGAACAGCTTTCTGGAGCCAGCAGTCAAGGAGTGCAGGGCAAAAGAATCCCTCCTGAAAGGCTGAGCCCTGTTTTGGATGTGGGCCATTGTGTGCCTTTTTCAGAGTTTTAGGGGTGTGTGAAAATGGTTTGAGCACAGCTGAAGTTTACAAAAACTGTCTGTCAACAGGCAAGAATTATTGCTTCTCTGATGTTTGGGCAGGTAATGCAAGAGCAGATACTAGGTTCACAGTTTACTTGAAGGTATACTACCCAGTTTCTAACCACTACTCTATTATCAAAAATTACTAATGAAATAACAATGCTTTGAGGGAATTTCATGGGAAGAAAGTGATTGTAATTCCAAAAAAACACCAGAATCAGAAGAAATGGCACCTAACCATGGGAGATAACATATATTGCACTGAGATTTGATTCTGTGGAAGAGAAGAAAAGCTTGATTAGGTAAATTCTGTGGTACCACTGAGAGTCCTCTGCAGTGTGATTTTCCTGCTCTGTCAGATGGAAGATGTTTTCTATGGGATATCTGTGATAATATGATTTTTTTTTAATAGGGGTTCTAGTCCTCCTTTCTTCCTCACCTTTAGGATGCCAGCCAGCTGCTAATAGCAGGAAACAAAGGGGACAAGGTTGGGGTCCTGATTTTGTTTGTCATTTTTTTGGAGGAAGAATGGAGACCCTGATGGTTTTTGCCTGCTCTGAGCAGATTCCTGGTGACTTGAACAGCATTGTGTAGTGGAGACACACTGAAGAGAAATTGTGGAAATGTATGCCCTGGGCTGGAGGGGGAAAAACATTGGTTTTACTGCACTCTGATTGCAAACTCAGCAGCACTTTTGCATTATAGAGATGTTAGATGGAAGAGACCATCTGGTTACTGGTGTCCTCCTTTTTCTGAGGATCCCTCTGACTAGCTAGTGTTGAACATATACAGTGGCAGAAAAATCATGACCAAGAACTTAGTGAATCCCATTGGGGCTACTACTTTGTAAACTGAATTAGAGATACTCCAGCTNTTTTTTTTTTTTAAGAAAAGCTTCTCTGGTCCAGGAACCCAAATGTCACTTTGATGTTGAGTTGAGATGCAGGAACATCCCAGCTGAGAGACAAAGCTGCTGTTGCCCTGACCCTCTTCGTGCAGCACTCCCTCAACAGAGACTGTCGTACGAAAATTCCCACTGTAGGTATTCCCATCTCCCGCCCCGCAGACCCAAGCTGCTGTAAATACAGTGGTGTGACTGTATTGACGACGCTGCCACTGTTGTTCGGCATTGCCTAATAACGAGAAAATAAATACCCGAAACCCGACAAGCCAAAAAGCACGGGCTGCTCGGGCCTTAAGGGTGTGAGCGCTAGGTGTCACCGCAGCCCAAGGAAAAGGCAGCGCTACCGGGCTCCCAGAAACTGCCCGGGAGAAAGAAATAGTTTGCATTTCAGGAAAAGTTGATTCTGCTGGTGGCAAAGAAATAAAAGAAAAAGACAGCCATGTTATAAATATAGTCCCAAGTATAAATATATTAATTTTCTGTGAATAGCATCTTTTATTCAGAAGGTAAACAGTAAATTGCTCTCTATGCTTGGATCACCTTGGTTAGCACACAGTGATAGAACTCTCATCTTGTTTCAGCTGAAGACTCCCATATTGAAAAACGTCTGCTGTACTGAAACTAATCAATATTATTTTCTTAATTAGTTGAAAACTTTAGATAACTGATACAACTTAAGACACAAGAGAGTAAGAAACACAGTATGTAAGTACAGAGCATACCAAACCAGAAACAAGCCTATGGAAAAACAGCTATACCACTCCAACACCTCAAATTGTTCACTCATCTTTCTTAAACTTTTTAACCTTATTATTTTCCCCCTGCATGCTAGATATCCTTACTTTCTCTACTCTTTCCGTCTAAATGTGTTCTGAAATAATTGCAGACATTGCAAGCTGGAAAAATTAAGAGGGAAAAGTAAGAAATACAATTTTATATTCTGAGCAAATGAATCCTTTTATTTCTTTATGTCTGGATTTCATCATTTGCCAATTTTTAATGTAGAATTGCAGTGTGAATAAGAAACAAAGTTCTGGCAATGGGTTTGGGGTTTTTTCTGTCTTTTGACAAATGTTGGATTCTGTCAAAATAACCCCCCATAAAACCTTACATAGCTCCCTTGTGAATTCTTCCTATGCCAATTAAGTTCAAATGAAATGGAGTGGCTTTTTATTTACTTTTTAAAAATTGTTTATTAAATGTGTCCAGACAGCCTTTGGCTACCATTAGAAATCTGCAAATAAAACAAATGGCTTATTGATCTGTGTCAGCTCAGCTCAGAGTCCCCTCCAGGATAAACTAGACATGTTTACCACCACATCCTCAGGCAAGGGCCTGAGCAAACAGATGAACCATGCATCCTGCCCAAAAAATCAGCAGGCTGGGATACTGGCAGACCAGTGGAGGAAATGATACCCACAGACACACAGATCTCCTACTGGTGATTAGGTAGGAGGCATTTCCATGATGAAATATCCCTCCTAAGAATGACAGGTGAAAAGACTACCCGTGCCGATCTTCTGCAAAGGAAGAGAGGAGGACTGGGAGATAATTTGGTATCTGTCTTGCCTTCTCCCATCAGTGAGCTCACAGCTGAGCTCTACTCTGCGTGAATTCCCAGTGGTAGGAGTACTTTCCACTAAAATGGATGGGTAATTATGGATCCAAAAAGGTTTCTGGCGCAGGTGAGTCACAGGATTGGCCGCTCATTTTGCAGATGCAAGTAAAGGATACAAATTCATTGTGCTAAGTGAGCTGCTCTTGACCCTGCTTTGAGAAGGGGGGCTGAACCAGAGACACCTAGAGCTCCCCTTCCCACCTGGAAGTTTTTTCCATTTCTAATTCCGCGTTCATAGATTTTATTACAGAGCAGTGATAACGAAATTGAGATTCTGGTTTACACCATTGCAGAGAAGGAATAAAAAGGGGGTTCAAAGATGTTGTAGTAGGATCAAAGCACTCTAAGAAAAGAATGTGACCTCATGGTGGCCCACCAAATTTGCTCTAGTTTAGTTTAGGAACTTTTTTCACCCCGTTACTTCAAGTGTGAAATTGTCCTGTTAAGAATGGGTGTTAACAGGTTAAAGAGCTGCAGACTGATAAATGCAGATCTCCTCAATCATGCTTGATGAGAGGCACTTACAGGCCACATGGGCTGCCAACAGGACCATCTATCAACTCTGTAGGTGTCCAGACCATAACTGAGGTAAGCCAGCAGGTGACATGCAATTTTTCATAAGATGTGGATATTGAGATATATGACACACAGCTAACATCAGATGCTGTACAAAAAAAAGGAAAAGATTTAAAAGTGAGCCAAGGTAAACTAGAAAGTTCTGTGTAGTTGGAATTTTTTAGGGTTTAGTTACTAGTTAACTTATAATTAGTAAGAGATAAATTCATATAGTTAACACGAGCTTAAAACAATGTTTTCCATAATAAATTTTTGTTTTATGTCAAGACCTACAATCAGGGTGCAGGTCCCTAAACAAGACGAATGTCTCAAAGACCACTTGAAACAGAGCATTTTGCTATATTCTCCCTCTGACATTTTTCCTGTAGAGTAAGGAATATGCTGCTTTCTTCTAACTATCTCAGCACCAGCAAGATCTAATGCTCCAGTGTCAACCCTTGTGCTGTTGGTGTGTTTGGTGCCATCCCATCATTCTCCTTTCCACTTCTGTCCTGTACTTCCTCCCTTCTCAGCTTCTTTTCCTTCATAAGGCCATGTTCATGTCTTTTCCATAAACTACATATTCTTTCCTCATTTTTCTTCTCTCCTTAAATATAAGCTCTCCTCCACCACAGCCAACTCTGTAAATGTCTGAGTCTTGCTGAATCACTCATTAGTATCATCCCCACAGACTTCTCTTGAACAATCATTTCCAACAGCACATCAGCACATCATGACTGCCAAAGAAGCCGCTTGAATGGAAACAAACTGCAACTCAACGTGCCCAGTGTGACACCAAACACATGTGATGTCATTCCATGACCACAAGACTCAGTGTTATTTTGTTTTGATTTTCCCCAGCCACTGGTACTGGACTAGCAGCTTCACAAAGAACTGTTATTTAATGGCTGCTGTGTAAGCCAGACTGCCTGAGCTAGTAGCTTGAGAAAGCTGTGATTTGATTTCATCCTGGCCAGCCTGAAAGTCTGAAGCATCTGACATTACACAGGCCCAGACAAACAGAAGATATAAGACAGTGATTTTGTAAGAGGAATTGAGCTGTTTTAATAAGCTTAGGGACCAAAAGGTGAAGAGCAAAGGTTAAAGAGAGTATGTGGAAAGACAGTCTACTTTTCTTCCAGCATAAGGGGAAAAATATTTGTCTTCTTTCCTCTAGCTTGGAGCACAACAGACCTCTCTCATTTCTTACTAAGTAGGGGGATCATATGATGAATCAAAATACGGAGTTTGCTTTTGGCTATAAAGTAGCAATCCAGACATGTAGTCTCTTTCTAGCCCTTGGCCAGCAGTCACTCGAGCACTATCATGTACTGTATATGGCAGAGTATTTAACCTATCCCTTTTCAATAACATCCAGCACAGCAGAGAAGAGCTAGATCAAGCAGAGTGAGACAGGAATGGTTTTGTCTTCTAATGGCTGCTTCTGTGAAAGGAGGATTGAACAGACCCTGCCTTGCTAACTAAGAAAAATAGACAGTGTCATGGGTATCAAGTGCTTGTGCCAAAACTAAGAGAAAATAAAATTGCAGTATCAGCAGATTCTTCTCTGTGGCTTTCCATATTGGAGAAGGGCTAGAGAACCCAAAGAGAGCAGGCACAAGCACATATATGTACCATCTTTCCACTGACTTTCTGTCAGGAGACACCTCCTTCAAGGGGTATCCCTGTTTCTTTTTTTCTTTTCCCACCATCAGGTCACCAGACCTAAATATTTTTCTTGATTACTTAGCTCCATTTAAAATAATACATGGAAGGTTTCTTCCCAGGTGTTTGGTCAACTTGTAATGAAAATATGAAAGGAAGTGTTTAGCTTCCCCTACTCATCCAATCCTAGTCCCCTGTTGGAAACACAAAAGCTTTATTTGTCATAAATGCTGTGCCGTAAGTCTTCCTCTGCTTTTAGTCACAGAAATTCTATCTACTGACTTGTCTTGCTGTGCCAGCTCCATGCTTCTGCCATGGCCAAACATGACATTCCCAGTGTTTACAATGGATAGAAACTACAGTGACAGTAAGTTCAGGCATGTGCTCCAGGCATGCCTGTACAAGCATCATGGAAAGGCTCTGAAAAACTTCCAGCTAAGTTTTTCCATTGTCACTGTGATTTTAGATCTTTGCTAACAATTCAAGGTATAAAGTATTAATTTTTCTAGACATCCTTTCTGATTCTCAGACAACCCACAGAAATATTGAAGTTTTCACACTGATATTTTCCCCGGATATACTTGCTTCAAAACTTGTTTACCATAACTTGCCTATCTGCAAAAATTTGGGCCTGGTTGTGACAGGCTTCTGGCATCATATGATGTAATTTCTGTTATCTGAGTTTGATAAACAGGAAAGCATTTCCTGCAGGAACTGTTGCACATGCACTTTTTTTTTGAATAGTCTCATGGGAGGATATTCAATCAACTTTATTAATTCCTTTTTTTCTGGGAATTCATGCCAGCGAAATATAGTCACTTCAATGTTTAAGGAAAGACTGAAATGTCATAGGGAAATAGCAAATGGCATAAGCATATTTATTTCATTGCAGTTATAGAAGATTCTTGGATTATTTTTCCAGTTCTGATTTTCTGGAATTTGAAATAGATTCATAAATTGGTACATCCCCCCCCAAAGAATTAAATATAATTTGAGTTGTTTACAGAACTGTAGTATATCCTCACAGATTTCATTGGAGCTTCATATTTCAGTGCCAGTTATCAACACTAGGATCTGTAGGACAGAAATAGACATGCCATGGACTTTTCAAAGACTGGTTTTCTGCTGAGTTCACTAAATATACAAAGAAATATGCCAAACATCTCTCTATTTCAACCACAAATTTGCATTTTATCATTGCCTCTTTCCAAGTTGCTTGTTTCTCTTTCTTTCTAGGGGCCAAATGACAATTTCGTCTCCTAAGGAAAACATATTTCTCATCAGAACCTTTAAAAATATTTAATTTTAAAAAATACCTGCTATTGTTAGAGAATGTACTATACTCTGTGAACAGGTACTGAATTATGAAAAAATAAATAATAAAATTTATTTTAAAGTTTCACTGGAATTTGACAGCAATTTTCTATCAGCATCAGCATCAACATCGACACATAAGACACTTGTTTCCAGTTCACATAATTTAAGCTTTAAAGTTTCAAAAGTTGGTGTTCTGCTGTGAAGCTTGAAATTGACCCATTTGCAAACCTCACGCTGAATTATCACCAATGTATTGTGTCCACTGTGTGTGTAAGTAAAAATTACACAATTTCTTCTGGGACCAAAATAATTTCATTGAGAATAAAAATAGTATCAGATGACTGTTTCAAGCAAAAGTAACCCAACAGTGAGTATTTACAACTCCTAAGTGAAGAACATATAGTATGTTAACTATAGCAGAAGTGTTAAAATCACTGGGTACAGCACTTGCCCTAAACATTATAAAAGTCTGATGCATAAATGAATTAAAAAATCCCTCAAGAATGATTCAGAAAAGTGTGTGAGAACTATCTATTTTCTCTCTTCAAGTCAGAGTGAAGGGAAGAGAGAAGTTGTACAGGCCTATTACTATCCCTTAGTATAAAGACACCGATCACTCTGTCCTATGGAAGGTTCATTACTAGAGCATGACAGCAGCTAATGCACCTATACATTGGAAGTTGTATTATTAATGGCCCTGCTAATAGCTGGTGACAGTGAGAGAGTGAATTTCCACAGTTCACAGCCCTTTGTAAGTCTTCTTCTGGAACATTTCTCTCCACTATCATCACCCAGACTCCCCGTCTGACCTCTTTATCAGTCAGTGAGTGGTACCAGAGGCTTAAGACATAATCATTGCAGTGTGCCATGTGTGCTCTGCAGTGCAACACGAGGAACTAGAAAAAAACCCCAGTGCTTTAAAAAATATAAATTCCTATAAATACTTCACAAGGTAATGATAATGTCATTTAGTTCCACTTTTATTCTTTCGTGCTTACTTACTTCACATGAATTTTCATGTTTCATCATCAAGTGAATCTTCTTATTTACAGCTATGCAGCCTGATCTAAAATTCACTGTGGGCAGAGGAAATGCTGCCAATGACTTCAGTGAACTTTGGATCAAGCCCATATCTACCTTAGAACTCTGATTTCCTTGACTCCTAGGCATGAAGTCAAAGGCTGAACCTGGCTCATCTATATATTTGAGGAATACAGAAGTAACATTAAAAGAAAACACTCTTATGTTTGCTTCAACTTCTGTCTCCCTTTCAAGGGGAAGAGAAGCAACTGCTCATTTCAGCACCTCTGCAATTAAAGGTAATATAACCATCTACATGTTACATTTTATTTCATGCATGCTTTATGTTCAGCAAACCTTAGAAAGCTGATGCTTTTCACTCCCACCTTTTTGCATCACAGAACAAGTGGTTGAATGAATCCCCACTGTTTGGTACAGATAATGTGACACAGATGTTGCTGAAGCACAGCACTGGCCCTTGGACTGTACTTGGTGTCTGAAGGAGCACCTGGAGTCTTCCAGGGTCTTTGAAACCTTGCACATAGCCTTTCACAGAAATGTACCAAAACACTGTGATACTGCTGGTGGTTTTAAAAGGGAGGGTTGGTGCAATGTCTTGCTCTGTGTGAGACAGCAAAGGCATCACCTCTCACTACTCCAGCTTTTGAAACTGCCAAAGCTTCTTTAGACTCTTTGTTTACCGTTAACGCTCTTAAAGGTTACTGTTCTTCCATGGAATGCTAAGTTATGAGGTTGGCAAAACCATCCTGAGTATTTTCTCTCTAAAAAGAGAGAATATTGAAACAATAGAAGTACTTGACTATCAATTTCTCATAATGCAGACTTTGAATTTGTATTTGATCTGTTCAGAGAGGTTTTTTTTATTCTCAGCTGCATCAAGGAATTTGTATTGCATAGCATTTTCCATAACTAAAAGGTCAGTGAAGCTATTTTCAATTCTGTTTTACGGGAAAAGTAACTTCAATCCTCCTGTTTACTCTTCTTGGTGTTTTTCAGAATCCTAAAAGAGCATTTGAATGAATCACTTAGGGTTAATATTTTAAAGTAAGTTATTAAAGGAATATTTTTTTGTTGGATTGTTTCCTTAACACAAAATTTGTATATAATTCTTACTCAAATTCAGAAAAGCTGCATTAATATTCAATTAGCTTAATGCAAAGAAGTACCCTGGTTTGCACAATATTGCGGAGTACTGGTCAAGCAGGGAGAATTTATACACTTTTCCCCCTTTTGTTTTGATTATTAATACTGGCATTACTTTTCAGGTTTACTGGGGACCCAGGAGAACTGAGGNTTTTTTTTTTTTTTCCAGGAGTGCCAACTCTGATTAAGGGCAAATGGAGCCCAGAAGCTGGGTCTGGAAGCACTGAGACTGAATGACTGAATGGCTTCCCAATAACATGTCATGTAATAGAAGATGATTCTGATATTTCAGCAGCTGGAGGATTCCTTGGCTCTTTCTCTGCCTTAGCAGGCTGCTTACTTTAATGAAATTTGGAGGATCTTAACTTTCTCAGAGATTGTTATTCCTCCATCAAATCAATCAACGAATTCATTGGGAGATGGGGAAGGAGCAGTGGTCAGGCACAACCAGACACTCGCAGATCATGACAAATATATCATTTCTGTAAGACATCAGAGAGAAAATCATCCATCATTATATTTTAAAAGGGTTTGTATTTCTGCAGATTTTTCATGGGCAGCACATGGCTCCTTGCACAGCGAGATACCCAAGGCAAAAGGTGGTTTGCAAGCCTGCCTTCTCAGCAGCTCCATGGGGAGAAAGGGGCAGCTGCTCTGAGCCAGCCCCTCCTTTGCCCGGGACTAGACCTTTTCAGGTGCAGCACATGCTGGCCCCACTCCAGCAAACCACTTAAGCACATGCTTAACTTTCAACACATCAATTACTCATGGAGAAGTCAGGCCCAGAGGAGCTGCTGGTGCAGAGATAGCGGTGAAAGGGAAATGGGGAGGTGGTGACCTTATTGCCTCTCTTTCCCAATGGACCTGTCTGCAGACATCATTCAGGGCCTGGGGTAAAATGATCGCGGAGGCTAACAGGTCAGTGACCTGCTACTCTGTCGTTAGCACAGCCTCAACCTTTGCAAAAGAGAGGGGAAGGGAGTGGGGAGGATCTGTACAGTTTGTCAGATGTTATCACACTTGATAAGACAAAGCTTTGCTTTCAGGAATTTCTTCTTCCCTAGTTTGCTGTGAAGAAAAGATGGCAACCTAGAGATCTGTAGAGGCAAAGAGGAAATTTCACAGTCTTTTGTTCTTGCTCTGCCATTCACATCTGTGACAGTTTCCTTTCTCCCTTAAGCTATTCCAATTTCTGGCTCTGCATGTGTCAAAATAAGTTTCCAAAGCAAATCACAAATGTATGGGATAATTAGAGCTGTCATTTTATTGTCAGGGGAAGGCACTCCTCTTCCCGAAGAAGAGTACACCTCCTTGTCAACAGCATACTGTAGTGATGATGAAGAATTTAACATTTGTCTCTTTGGTCAATTAATTTTTTTTTTTTTTCTTTTCACTTGAGAGATGGGATAAGGAAAAAGAGGAGAATTCTCTGATGTTGCTGCTATGTGGATCCTTCTCTGTTTAAAAAATTCTTGGAAAATGCTGTTGAGAGGTAGACAACTGTGCATAATCACTAAAACACACAAAAGTGACCCTAGAGTCGCCATTTCAGACATGTGGAGACTTACCTGAATTTAAAGAAAAAATTAAAATAAATATTCAAAAATTACATTCAGAAAAAATTAAATGCAGCAAATTGAAGGGCAAGATATATTCCTTCAGATTGCCAGCAACATGAAAAATATTTTCTAAATGTCTGGAGGAGTATCTTTAGAAAGCCATGCAGCCCAGATCCTCACTCTTCCAGAGAATCCCTCAGGGACACATCTGAAGCTCCCTTCAGAAGACACAGTAATGACAAGCTCCCCATAAATTAACTGTAAAATGTTTCCACAGTTTTTTAATGTCAGTTGCCATTCTGTATTAATGGCAACATATATGGAGATAGTTATTCTAAAAATTATTTGTAGGAGTTTAAGTGCACACAAAAAGAAATTAATTTCCAGTTAAACTTCCCTGCTTTAGTTTTATACTCCTGTGTCATACATGACTCCCCAAGCTTTGTAAAACAATTGCACCCACAGCACTTCACTCATGGGAAATTTCAATTGAAATGGAGTCAGAGATATGTTTTAGATGCAGAAAGAGTGGAAACATCTTATCTAAAATGCATACTGCAGCATGGAAGAAGAATGGGCTTTCTAATCAATGTGCAGGACACTTGCATTCAGATTTGCTCTCTTGCTGCTGTCCAATCTACTTGTGGTGAGCCACTTACTTCCAGTGCCCAGTGCCCAGTTCCCAGCTCAAAGAGGGAATGGCTATGACTCCTTTCTTCCACCTCTCTTGTACATTTTGCAGCATGGCATTTTATCAGTGTGCTGGGAATAACTACTGTGGAGCAGGAAGCACGGTCCAGACACCAAGCATGGGAAAGCCTCTCTGAGGTGCTGCTCAGTGGTGGGGTTTAATGGTAAAATCAGTCTAAGGACTCCTGCCTGTTTCATCTGCTTGCCCCTGCCTGTGTCCTGCAATTCACTACCCTGTCAGTTGTTCCACTCTGAATTTTTCTGGAAGATTCTGAAAGCAGATCAGGGAACTTATCTAGTTAAAAGTGTCTCCTCTCACCAACATAGTTTCTCATTTAGGTCAATGTATAGATAAAGGACAGCACGGTGCCATCAACAGATCTTAGCACAAGATATCACAAGGGATGTGAGACAGCACAGAGGAAACAAAGACTTTGTTTGCTCTTAAATTAGTTTAGTCATAATTTCATTTCACTGTAACCTAAGCAAAACTTTTTAGACTGAAGAAAGATTAAATGTTGTTACTTGAGTCTGTGCTCCAACTCCATTGTGAAATTTCGCCCTTCTGTGGGATTTCTGATCAAGTACCACATCAGCTCTTTGCAAACATTAAGCACTGTGTCCCTACAACACACCTGGCAGGCAGGTACAATATCCTCTTATCAGATGGGCACAGTGATCACTCAGCCATGCAGCACAAGCCAACAGGAGAGGCAGCAAGAAGGAGAAAGTCCCAAGTGCTGGACTGATGTTTTAACTACAAAGCTTCTGCCTGGCCACTCGCAGTAACAGCCAATACAGAGATGCTTCAAGCAGCAACAGGAATGGGGTGAGGAGTAACAATGATATGACTTGCAGATGGCTTTCATTAAACAGAGTTTATATTGGATTAAAGACACAATTTTGAGTGTACAGTAAAACTGCCTGAAATAGTTTAATCTAATATTGAAGAGGCTTTTTGACCAAATCAAACATTTTGCTGCAAATTTTGCAACTCCACTGAAATTTCCTGGGGGATTCCATGTTTGAAAAAAAAATCCCAAAAAACCCCAACCCTCTCCCTTGCCAAAAAAAAAAAAAAAAAAACCAAAAAACAAAAAAAAAAAAAACCCACAAAAAAACCCCCCAAACAAACTCAATACAGTATGTTTGTAAGTCTTATCACTGAAAATGAGATATAGAAAGTGCACGTCTACACTTTTACAAAAAATTCTTATTTTCCCTAGCTCTTATCAGCAGAAGCTTTGTAATTGACTAACATGAGCGACTGAGCTACAAATAATGTAAAAAGATAAATGGTTTTCTGTGTTAGAGCAGTAACAAGAAAATACTTATTCCAATCACAAAACTAGTGGTAATCAGCTTTCCTTTACAGAAAGATTGTTTCATGGCATATTTAGTGTCTATCTTCAAACTTAAAAAATATTATTGTTTTCATAGCAAAATTATGGTCATGTGGCATTGTTTTTATTCAGGGATTTTGGGAGCCTAAAAGTCAAAAGACAATTGTATTATGCCAAAAGTTACCATTTTCACATACATTCGTACAAAATTTCATCAAGGCACATATTACCTGATTTGCAATGCATGATCCAAAAAAGTTTATATACATGCTTTCAACTCAATTTCTTTCTATATTCTTGGAAATGAATGAAAGTTTTCTGAAGCTTTTCTTTTTGGGGACAAACCCACATAGGTAATCTCATGGATAGACACTGAAGCTACAAGTGAACAAGGTAAAGTTTGCCTTTGAACAGTCAAAAGAAGTAAAGGAAATTGCCTTACTATATTTTTGAGCCTATATGAGATTGGTTAAATGTCCAAATCAACTGAAAGTTTAGCTGCACTTTCCTTCTAAATTTCAACTCCTCAAAATTAGCTGGGACCTCAAGTTCCAGTAGAGAGACCCAAAACCCACCTAGGCTGACTCCTTGAAGGACAGAGAAATCCCTTCTGATTATGATTCATAAAGAGAAAAAAATGCTTATAAGCATGGAAAAGAACACTAATATTTGCATAAGTGATGATAACAAGTGGTGAGGGAGGTTCATGGAAGGGATGGAGCTGAAATTCTAAAAAGAACAAAAAACAAAACCAACAACCACTCAAAAGATTCAGAAGTCCCATCAGACCAAAACCAAATGTTTTCAAAATCTGCAGAAACCTTCTGGTATAAAATATTTTCAAGTTTCAATGACAGTGTGGTTGGCAATAAACTGTAAATCACTGCACACAGAGGTTTCTAACTGGCAAGCGGCAAACACATGAAGGCTGTTTCTCCATGCTTTTGGCTTATTTTAATACAAATTTTTGAAGTTATTCATAAGAAAACAAGATTTATATAACACTGTATTTCTCCTCAGCCTGTTTAATCTCTCTGATCCCTGCTGGATAACTCCAGTTGAAGTTAACAGAGCACGAGAGGCTTGGAGTGATTGTGGTCCTAAATGCCCTTTGAATGTCACCAGGTACTGGAGAGAGGCTCAGAGGTACAGAAGAGCTGTGATAGGAGACCAACTGCACCACCTGCTGCCAGGAGCACTGAAGAAGTGAGACCTGTGGTGCAGGTACTGGCAGTAGGGAAAGCTGTAGGTGCAGCTCACAGTTTCCCAGATGTGAGGTGTTTCAGCAGAATTGAGGCCAGAGGTGGAGTCTGCTACTCACTGAACAGGTTTGATCTCTTATGTGGGGAAGAAACCTCTGCTCATTCTTCACTTATTTTCTACATTCTT
>WEIU01009578.1:283486-329606 GCA_013389925.1 Aegithalos caudatus | reverse complement strand
GAGCTGCGGGGGGCCGGCGTTAATGTCCGTGTTAATGCTTTTATTTGCCCGAAGAGGAATAATGCTGCAGTGAGGTCTGCTTTTGGACCGAGTCGGGCTCGCCGATATTACTTTATTTTAATTATAAAGGGACATGAAACAAACCTTTCTGGCTATTCCAGGCTCCGTGGTGCTATACATGGAACTCCGCGTAGAGATGGGTGAGCCAATTCATTAGGCTTACTAAATAAGCCATAACCACTTTCTAGCCAAGACCTGAGGTTTGCAGCTAATAGCTCAGTTCAGTCTTCTTGTAGAGCTTGCAGTGTTTGCAAAGCTATAATTAATGCAATCTGTAGAAATAAAAACATTTTCCTTAAATGTGTTTTTAAACAAGTGCTTGAGTAAACATAACGGGCAGCGAATACCTCTTTCAAGCTGTTTTTAAGTGTTTTGGTGAAGGCTGTGCGCTTAGAGTTTATTATGGTAAAGTTACAGGCAGCTGCAAAGTGAAATAGATCCTATTTTGTTTAAGTTTTTCAGAAAATTTCTGTAAAATCCCGAGAGTTGGATTTTTTCCTTTTTTTCTCCCCCCTCTTGTTGAGTAAGGTGCTAGAGGGACAGCTCAAGGTGAAATGGCAGTGGGGCATGGCTGAGTTGTTCATACCTGAAATTCTTCAGGAAAATTTTCGCCTTGTTGTCTAAGTTTTGATTTTTTTTCCCTCTTAATTGATTTGTGGATTAGAAGCTGCTAATTGAAAACTTTAAAGGAATGAGTTTGCTCCATGAGTTTTATAGTGCATGGCATTTTAAAGTGTGGGACAGATAAAGTCAAGTGATTCTCATATTTTACTTTTTAAGACCCTTGTTTGAAGCCCCCTTAGACTGTCAGGTGATATATACTATACTAGTAAGCAGATTAACATTGCAATTTACTTTCAAGTTCACTTTAACAAATGTATAAACATAATTTACAAGATAGGACATGTAATATTCTTTCTTTCTGTACACAAAAAGACTTTTAAATATTAGTATGGAAATAAACTGAAAATTCCACTAAACCTTAGTTTGTCCAAATGTAAAGTAAGAGTGATTGTGACCATTATAATGTCTTTGAATGATACATAACCCAAATGATGTTAAAGCCATTTAAAATACAGATATAAATCACTGCAGAATATATTTTTCATTCAGTGAGGAGTTGCCTGCCTCACAAAAGGGGAAAAAAATCTGGCCACTTCAGCGAACTCTTTAATAATTGTCATAGACTCATGCAAATGTATTTGACTTCACTGTTACCTGAGTGATATTAGAAGTCCCTCTCGCCAGTTCAGAGTGTGCATTACTCATTTCTGTACCTCATAGTAGTCTGCACCTTTATGAACCATGAACAGGAAAGTCAATCCTGGTGGAATTCCCACCCTCTTCCCCTGCTACAAAAAAGGTAATTTCAGACTGAAATGAACATTTTGGTAGGTGCAGCTACCCTTGTTAGTAGAGGACTGTAGGTAGCGAGCTCATGCTGGTTTTCCACTGCCTGTGCTCTTCTTACGGAAAGGGCTCACCCATACAAATACTTGGCTACGTTGGAAACACTTCCTTAAACGAGTGATGGACAGGCAGACACCCATAGGAATGAAATAACACACACACACACACTGATGCACATATACTTTCTACATCTTCCCACAAGGCTGAACTTTGAGTGAGGCAGGTTTATTTCTACTGTTTCTGTACTTAGCTATTTAAACAATAAAAGAACAGTGCTATTACAGCAACAAATACCACACCACTTAATCATTCTTAACTCCTGTAGTCATTTTGCTTGTAGCTCACTGACTATATAACCCTTTTCCACATGTACCTCTCTCAAATATTCATGGATAGTATCTGCATAATTACAAGGACAACAAACCCAAGCTGTGTAGGAAGACCAAGAAAATCTATGGCTTTTTTTTTTTTTTTTTTTTCACCTGCTGTGCCACTGTGTGGTGACTGAGAATGTCCATTCTTTTCTACACATCAGATACAGATTTTTTTTAATTTTTATTTGTGGTTTGAAGAATAACGGATAAAAGCTCAAATTTTCATAAATAATCAGAGTTCATGGGAACAGGGTATGCTTCACTGGGGATCTGAGTTTTATGAAAACTATGGGATGATCATGGAGAGGAATGCACTTCCCTGATGACCGTATTGTCACAGGTATGCTCATCTTGCCAGATGGTGGCAGTATCAAGGGAACAGTCTCCTGTACTGCAGTGGTAAATAAGATAAACCTTGTCAGAAACATGATAATAAAATTATAGTTCCCTCCATCAAAAGCCACTTTACCATTTTCCAAAAGGTAACACATCAGAGGTTTTTTCCTTGCGTGGGCTCTAAGCAATAAACTGGGTGATGGTATGGCAGGGAGGGAGGATGTCAGCATCTGTCTTTAAGATTTTCATCTGTATAAACAGATCTATGGACTGTTTTAACTTTACGTCCTCACTAAATCCAGGAATGGATCAGGTACTGCTTTCAGTAAAGACTTTCAGTAGTTTACAGAACTGTTTCTCCATTTAATTAGGAATAATACTTTTGCATTTCACTTGGGCAGAAATGCCTACAACAACCACCTGTGTCTATAGTCCAGGTGAATATGTGATTCTCAGATGCTGGAAGCTTTGCAATAGTCCAATAGCAATAAATTACAGAGTTCACACAAATAATATCTCCAAGAGATTTCTGATTGTCTAACAGTCTTATGTGGCTGCAGGTTTGCAAGGAGTGATGAGCATATGGCTTCCTACCACATAAGAGCTATTAGGATGATTTCTGGCAGGCAGATGCATCAGAATAGTCAGTAGGTAGTGAAATGCTCCAGTCTATCTAGTGTCTGGTCCCCTGGACCTCATGGCTATATCTAAAGTGAGTGTGAGTGTTGTAATCTGTCCCTTTTCTGCCCAAACTGTGGACCCAGACAGAACTTACTTGCCTGCCTGCCAATGTGCCAGGATAGAGAAGGAACATGAGAGACAGGCTGATGCATACCTGAATCTTTATTGGGAAGCCATGACATGCACCAGGGTGGAAGAGTTTCAGAGTTTCTGTGCATTCACTGGGTTAGAGATAGTCCAAAGTTACTTTGAGTTTGTAGCAGTCTTGGCTTCTTGTCGCCAAAATTACTCTTTGCTGAGGTTGCTCCTGGATTCTGGTCTCCTGAGTAGGACCGTATTGCAGTAACAGATAACGTGAGGGGAAATGTAATATTCCAATTATTAATTGCGAACTGAGCCTCAGGGATGCATGGAGGAGGAGAATGTTCTTTAGTATTGTATTTATTGTTATTTCAAATGAACAAATATTGGCAACAGAACAATGGCTTTCATTATGGAAAGGTAGGCTGAGAGCTGTCTCATAAGAACCCATGAGATCTGGAGGGACTGTAGCCAGTTTGGCTGCTCCTGTTTTTTTCTCCCCTTGTGTCAAATACTAATGTAAAACACTCTTACATTCCACAAAATATCTTAGGTAGCCTTCTCCTTTTACCTTGTTTATAGAAAACCAGGTAGCACTCTGCAATTTTTGTAACAAGCTGTTGGAATGTTTTAGCAACGCTGTATTTTTATTCTGCTCCGTGAGATGTACCCATTCTTTCTGGATGTATGAAACTGAGGAGATTTGAGCCTTGTTGACTTCTTGTATTAGGGAAATCAGGCATATCACGAGGATATAGGTACTTTTGTTTTGAAACACAGTGCTTTGAATAAAGCTCATTTTGTTCCTTGAATAAATAAGTTTATGATCACTGCACACTTTGTCATTGTTTATACTGCATTTTTGAAACCATCAACTTTGCTTTTATCTCAGTTGCAGTGTTGTGTGTGTGGATGTACTTCTACAAACAATAGGATACAAGTGTTTCTTATTTTAAAATCTTGATGACTTGCAACATACCACAAACTATTTATTCTTTCAAAGCCTTGCTGAACCATGTGCTTTTCTCAATACAATCGATAGATCTTACAAAGGAAAGTTTGCTTGAATTACTTCTTGAAATGAACACCTCTGCCTGTTAATAGTTTCTTTCATCAGCAGCTGAATATTTCGGGGAACAATTGTTTTCTTTTTCTCCCTGGGCACATGCTTGTTGAGTATTCAATAGCATTTAGTGCGCTGGATGGTTTCCACAACACTGACCAATATAAGATGGACCACTAAGGTAGTTCAGTGAAGGGAAGGTAAACACAATCAAAGCTTTCCAAGTTAAGGACCCATTTGGATGGCGCCTGCAAGCCAAAACATTTGGAAAAGTTACTCTAATTGTGACTGAAAAACCAAGACCATAAATAAAACTGTAAGTGGCTCCAGATCCTAACAACATTGTTACTGCAAATGGGCATTGGTACAAGCAAGGGTACATCAGCTCTGAAAATAAAACACTTTCAACAATACTTCCTTGCAATAAACTCTCGAGACACTTCTTATTAAAGAAACAACACCAAAACCTGTGGGAGTTGATACTGAAAGTGTCAGCAAACTTTTGTTCGGGAGTCAGAAGTAATTTTTGTGCACGCAGCCAACATAAACTGCATCTTGTAATGTGTAAGACATTAATGAAGATGGCCAGTTGACTGCATGCCCATAACATTTTTAAAACTAGAATTGAAGAGTAGAAATGAATGTGAGTGGGGAGGGAAGAGCAGGACAGAGCAAACATAAAGAAGTAGATCATGCATATTGTGGCCACTTCTGATGCTGTCGTTGGCCCCCTGTTGCCTACTGGATACCTCGAGGAATAGCTGTATTTCTTGACAGTGGGCAAACCTCGAGGCTTAGTTCATTTTGAAAAGCCTCCAAAGGTTTAGCTGCTATCCAAAACCTATCTGAACCCTGTTGGTCTGGAAATCAGGCTACAGATCTTTTCAAGATCTGGCTTGCTTGGGACTTTGCTCATGTTTCCACTTCTTCAGCCAGACCAGCCTCACCACAGGCGCAGCCATTTTCATGGTATTTTGGTACTTCATTTCCTGTCAGGCCTGAGACCAGGAAGGGCAGAGGCGCCTGAAAATTAAAAACTGAGTAAGAAAGAGTTGGAATCAAAGACCTATTTTTGAACAGCAATGAAGGTCCGAGTTTGGTTCAGGAGTGACATTTTTTATCTGAACAAATTCAAACGTTCTTGAGCAATCTGCAGAGTGAAAGGAGCTTACATCTTGCAAAGGACTCAGAGATTTCCAAAAATTTTGCGTTTTCTTTAGAGTGAAAACCCAAATGCATCTTAATTTTCTGGTAGATTTTGTATCGTGCTGTGAGGTAGATTTTTAGAGTTGACATATTATAGATTCATGATGAAGGCCATTTTACAATGAAAATTTGTAATTCTTTTCTCCAAATTAAGATAGTCAAAGTAGTTTTTGGCTTTGTGAATACTGCCTCCTCTGCCCATCTACAGTCTCCTACAGCAAAATCCTGGTGCTGCAAGTCATTTGGACTCATGGCCCTGTGTATTTTCACAGGATATGCTTCTTTTGACATTTCTTTATCCGGTTCTGGTTTTTAATTGCTAATCATGGCCTTAATATTATCTATAGTGGCAGATAAAACACTTTCCAGTGAAACACTGGAGGTGAACCTGGAAAGAGAAAATACTTCAGAAAAAATTTGCAATATGCTAATCTCACACAGAATAATTCATGCCAAAAGAAAAGGAGGGATAGTGACATGTAACATGATATTGTCCATAAGCAAATAAACTTAGAGAAGTTTATTTAGTTAAACAAAACTTAAGCAAATAAGCAGAGAAGAGAAGGTATAGCATAAATATATGCATTTTTTTTCCCTGCAGTTTTTCAGTCTTTACCTAGCTTCCCCCTGTACATAGGGAACTGGTCTGAATTACAGCCACTGCTGTAGTGCAGTGGTGCATGTGGGATGCAAGGATACAAACTTCAGTTTTGGGGAAGTGAAAGCTACCTAGAAGAATAGGTATTTTAGATTGGTGTGGTAACAGTTAGTATCAGAGGGTTTCTTAGTATGACTTTATGACAAATTTCCAGTGGTCGTCAAGCAGCAAATTGTGTCACATTTTACCACAGAACCCGTGAAGTCAGTCTCCCAAATGGAAGTTTTAGCTGATCCTTGCAGAAGAAATCACTTTGATGAGTTAGTAACTGCCCTTCAGAGAATTTTTTCCCCTCTCTAATTTATTACCTTTTAGAAATGACCACTAAGTGTTTCATCAGCTGTCGAAAATCCGGGCTAATAGAAAATACAACCTAGAATTCTGGTCAGGACAGAAAGAGAAAACATTTCCTGGAGGTGATCCTTTCCAGCTCTCTCTCTGGCTTGCTCAGTGGGTTGCTAGAAAACTTGCTTGAGATTTGCATCATACCTATCCAAAACCTAGTTTTTTTTCCTTCATTTACTTTGGGCTACTTGTTCTGTCTTCTTCTGAGTCACTGAGTAAAGATTTTTTTTCTTTTGTGTTGCCTTAAATTTGTTTTGAGGATGTAATGATATACTTTCTTGTCTTTTATATGTTCATTTTAAAACTGTATACAGATTAGCTGTCATACATATGCTATAAATCTTTGAATCTGTCCTAGAGCACCTAAAGAGTACTCACATGCAGATGAAGAAAAATTCCTTTACTTTGGAATGCTCTTTAAGTTATGGCTTATTTTGAAGGTTTTTAGAATAAAATTCTGCCATAAAGTGCTCAGTCTTTTTACTTGGGCTACCTTTATCATGCAATTACTAATATTCTGACCTTTTCTTGGAATTAAAACAAGGTACTATCAGTGAGTGAACAGTATAAAAGCTCAGGAGCGATCAGTAATTTTTTTGAAATGCAAGTAGTGACAGATAAAGAATAATTTTATTGGTATTCAGGATAGACTCTCTATGATCCATGTAGCAAGCTGCAGTTCATAAAAGTCCTGCAGATTGCAGGTGTTTGGATGTCAGGGTGGGAAGGCAATGGCTCAGTTCCATTATCTTTTTCTTGCTCTTACCTGGAGTAAAGTGGAGGAATGGTTTAGTCCGAGTAAAATCTGGCATTGAATCTCATTACTATTTTGAAGGATAGGGAGAAGTGTGGGTGACATTTTAATAGATATGCAAACCATTCTAACCATATTTTAACTGCAACATGTATACTTGTACAGAAATGCTGTTAAGTACTTCCATGTGTCTGGAAGTATCACAGAATTCAAAGTGTCTGATCTGGGGACCTAAATCGTGCCATCTAGAGAGCTGCTTCCCAAATGTTTTTCTTTGCTAGATGCTGCTCTTTGTAGTGCCATCTTTCTGTGAATGGTAGAATCTAGGGTTTGAGGCTGCTCTTCTGAGAGCACAAGGTGGAAATACAGAATTGACAGCATGTTAGAAAGATGGTGATACTAAAATGTGAGAATCTCTTCTCAGTGAGGCTGATAGATGCATGCCATGCTGGTTTCAGTGCACTCGTCTTCATCCTGATTTTCTACGGTCTTCCAAACACACTGAGTTCCTATTTGGGACTGCGAGGTGAACCTAATGGTTTTAAAACTAAAAGGAGATTTCCTATTAGAGGCAGGAGGACTCGTTGAACACAGCTTCTCTGGTTCAGTTGTCTCAATTTATTTGTCCTTGTCTGTGCAGATGAGAAATTATTTATTGCATTTAATCACAGTGCTTTAATCAGTTCTCATTCACTGTGGCCTCTACATGGATGCTGCTTAGTGCAGACAAAGGGGTATCAATGAAACTGGCCCAGGCTCTATAAACTTATACTTGTTAATGCTGTGATCACTGTGCATCACCTTTCTTTACCTGTAGTGCTGTATAGTACTTCTCTAGTCCTGGGAGCAGTTGGGCTCATGTGGGCTGATGGGTCTTCTAGAGTGAAAAATCACTGTGGCAAATATCACTTTCTAAAGTAAAAAATTCTGTCAAAGAAGTGAAGTCAAGTAAGTGAAACCTGGTCCTGAAATAAGTATGCTACAATGTACTCAAGGGTAGCACATATTGTAAAGATACCTTTGTCCCTGCAAGAGGGTGCAGAAATGAAAAAGATTGTCAACATAAGAAACTAAATCAGGCTTTGACTTAACTGTTGGTTTATTTGTTTAGTAATTTATCTCTGGTGTGTTGGATGTCTTATTTCTGGAAGAGAGCCATCGAAGATTTAAGTGAGGCAAAACAAAAAGCAGAGATGGGAGGGTCCGTGCAGATATTTCTCCTTTTCCCCCTGTCCATTCCGTTGCACATACAGAGCGATGGCACCGCTTGCGCAGCGTGCTCGGGGGCAGGGAGGTCACCTCTCCTCTTCCATCTCTTCCATGGCACTTCAGGGATGCACCACGGGAGGGAGAGCAAGAGCAGCACGGTCTGCCCGGTCTCCTCCGGGAAGGGCTGAAAGGAGGGGAAGCCCTTGTTTCCCTCCCCAGTGGCTTTAGTCCGGACGGGAGGAGGGGAACAGCTGGGGACATTGATTTTTCAGCACTTGCCGCTCGGTTACACATCAGTTCAGAACTCAAATGGGAAAAACCTCAAATGGAAAAAAGTAGCTTTTTTAACTATTGGAAGGTAGAAAAGAGTTCTGCAAAAAGAGAGTGTCCTTAATGACATTCATTAACAATTATTAGCATTCACGTGAGCTCAGAGCAGGCTGGTGTGGACAAGAGGGAATATATGGCCTAACATATGAGATGCTCTTGACCATGAGACATGAGGAGGGGTTGGGTCTGCAGGAAGCATAGGGCATATTAATTTCATTGCATGTATCCATTCTGTTTCTTTTTGCAGCATTTATTACATAAATTCTGGTGAGCAAGACAAAACAAAGTGGACAACTTATTTTTCACACTGTATTTAATGGGACTGTATTTCAGACCATGTCCTCCTGGGACGGCAGTTTCCAAGCATGCCAAATTTTTGATTGATTTCAGCCTAAGTGGATTTAGTTGCAAATCTGAACTTTAAACAGAAGGTTTTATCTTTCCATCATGTTTTCTCCTTGAAAGTTTCCATAAATTACATTTCTGAGAGAAAGGGAAAGGTTTTTTTTGAAAGAAGTGTTCATTTGGTAAATTGCTCTTCTGTTTAAGCTTCCTTTTTCCAGGTGCTGAATGACTCTCAAAGCAAAAGCTCTGTCACTGCTTGATAATGGATTTCCATTAATTTGCAATAAAATTACAAGGCAATATTCATGCATGGATAATTGATTTCACTCTGAAGGGAAAATGGTAAAAAGCAGAGCTCAAATGTCTACTTGTCTGTAACTAGTGCAACAATTTTCTCCACTGCAAACTGGGTATCAGATGCTTCTCTTAAGAAGTGTCAGTGTTTATGTTCATTAGCTGCAAGACCTGGAGAGGTGTATGGAAATGAGAGAGTCAGGGTATTTCCTACTAGATGACAAAGCCAGATCTGGCACCAGGACTAAGTGGATGATAGAGATTAATTTTTGCATCTTGGTGGCTGGTGGCAGACTCACTGAAGTTCAGTAGACACAGCACTGCTGCTTTGGTAGAGTGTGACTGGTGAGATAATCACAGGTTCACAATACATGTAGTATTGAGGTGAAAGCAAAGAAAAGAGCTAGCTGAAATACTGCTGCTAGCAGTGAGCCCAGAGGACCTGGAAACTGGCATTTTTTGGGACTTTTGTGACTGAGCTCTCTCTGGCCACTGAAGTTTTTTCTCCAGTATTCTCCTTCCCCATGCAGTTGATCTTCCCTTAGTACATCTTCAGTGTTTACATGCCTTTTCTATGCATAGACTCTTAAGTTATTTGTGTTTGTACAGTGCTTTCAGCAAAAGAGGTTCATGCCTGGTTGGCCTTCTTGGTCTTTCAGTTTTCAAGTTCAGTAATAAATAAATCTGAATGACACCTTCTTGCAGGTGAGACTGAACACAAATAACAGAGCATATACAAATAGTAGAGTTCATCAGGCACAGTTGTGGTCACAGTCTGGTTCCTTACACCCCCTGCAAATTATCCAAGCTGGTTATTTTGTATATATGTATGTTTGTATATATTTATACACACACACACAAATACATATGTTTGATCCTACTCTACTTTTTATTATCAGCAAAATTGTCTATTCTCTGGTCTTGTCATGCTGTTGGCCACAGTGTTCTGCACAGTGCAGAGAGCCAAGTGTCATCTGCTTGGTGTTTCCTGACTTGTGAGAGCCTAGTGTTTCACCCTTATCATTGCCCTAAGGCTGGGGTTCTCAGGCTGTGGAATGTGTATCTGCAAAACTCTTTATCCCCTAAATAAAAAGAGCCCTGAATCAATGCAGCCTGGTCTTTCCTACAAAAGATGACCTGAATGTTTGGATGCCTCTTCCTATTTTTGCACGTGGGTCAGATGGAGCTGGAAGCTTCTCTACCCACTGCCCTTCCCTACCTTTCAAAGGAGGAGAGGAGATGGGTTTGGATGAAAGATGCTTCCATCCTGTGAGTGCAGACCAAAGAGCTGAGAGTTGTTCTTGCTGCTACATTCATCAACTCTTTTTCTATAGCAGCAGCACCAAGAACCTCTCTGGGAAGCCTGGTCCAAAGGCTCTCTTGACAAACTCAGAGAGATGTCAGGCATTATCGAGAAGCAGAGAACTTCTTTCTATAGGCTTTCTGTGGCTTCAGAATGTTGTATACATTAGCTGCAACAAATTCCCTAGGTTGCCATTTTCTACCTTAAGATGACCCATGTCAGTCATATATGTATATGCAGGGGTATGCTATATACATTCCCATGCAAACCTTTTCTTCTTTTGTTTTCCAACAATGACTGGAAAACCCCCATAAAACTTAAAGTTCCCTTGGGGTTAATAACCAGAATGTCAGATATTTTTCCCCTGAATTTTGTGTAATTTGATCTGACTGCTTTGATCTGCTATTTTTTGTTTGTGTGTTTTAGTCTAAGAGATTGATGCATAGGAGCCTAGTGTTAGTTTTAATTTGACAAGATATCTAAGTTGCTAGGTTTTGACTGTGTTGGGAGTGCTACAGGGCAGCTGTGTTTGTTAGTTGATGAATTTGTGTAACCTAAAGACTGAAAAGAACAAAAAGAATACCATCTCCCTTCAAATCTCAGATCAGGTCACTTCAGGAAATGCCTCAGGGAATATTTGATTTTATTTTAGTAGCTCTTGTGATTATCATTCTAAATAGTGACAAAATAGAGCTTTTACTGCCTGCATTGCTTATTATGACAAGAGAAACCAAAAGGTCACATAGTATCTTTCCTTGTTACAAAAGGAAATTATTTCTTTAAAACTGCTATCCTGAATCTTCTCAACACACCTGCGGGTGAGGAGACTCACAGGTGAGATTCATTTTACAAACATGTCAAGAAATCACACTCATTTAATAGAAATAAGAAGCAACCAGACATCTCCAATGAAATTAGGAGGCTACAAATAGGACTAATCACATGTAAAAACTCACTGTTTCCAGCTGACAGCAATTAAAGCACTGTCAGAGATGCAATGAAATTCCCTCCAGGGATCTTCATAAAATTGAGACAAACATTAGAAAGAGTGTGCATGCTGGATGGAAAAGTTTGAAAAAAAGTGACAAGTCTATCAAAGCTGAAGGAGGGTCACAGTTCATACTCTCCAGCAGCTCTGTTGTGGTATGCAGGATGTCTCTTAGGAACAGCCCTGCAGCTATCTGCTGTCAACAACAGCAGAGCAGGTGTGCGTGTGTGCCTGGACTATACGCTTTCTCTTTCTCATACCTGATGCTTCTTGCTTGAATAAAGGTCAACGTCTTTTAAAACTTTGTGATTATTTTTTTACTGCTTCTGTTTTTTGCTAGAAAACTGTTCAGTGGAGTGAGATTTAGAAGCGGTTGTCAAAGTATAATTGGAGCTGATTACCCGATTTCCTTTCATTTGTCGTGACTATGAAATAGCCTGAGGGCTGCATATGTCATACACACACATTCTGTGTCCTGTATTGATTAAAAAGTTCTGTGATGTGTGCCAGGTGTCTGCAAGGCATCTCAAATGGTTAAGTAGCATGGGTGAGGGGAAGTGAGATGGTTTGCCCACCAGTACACTCTTCTCTCCCTGCTCTTTATTGCTGCCGGATGGTGTTTACGTTCTTGAATCAACCCTGTTGTCATATTTCTCCTTCTTACATGTTGTTGACAAATGCATGTGACTACAGAACCTAAGAGTCCACTGAAACAGCCACTAATTCATGAAATAAAACTTGTTAAAGTCCTGTCATTCACTTTTCAGGGCAAATATAGCTCATTCTCTTACTATGAGTCTCATAAATCCCATATCCACCAGAACTGTTACTGTAAGACTACCAATTTTTTTTCCCTGTGAATATGATAGTTCTGCTCTTTGTGGCAAAGGCACAATCTCTTCCAAGACACAGCCATTCTTAAACAACATGTTCAATGAAAACTCCATAGGCTCTTCTGGGATACAGAGGTTAGCTGGTAGATAACTGAGCATGGTGGAACCACTGGCTCAATTGAAATAGAAGTGAGCAGAACCTGGAAAAGACAACAGTTTAAGTCAACAGAATGGGGAGCTGTGCTCATGCCAAAAATGTGTGAAGAAAAAAGCTTGAGTCTTGGAATTTTTAATGTTTCTTTTTTCCCTTCAAAACCAGTGTTTGTTTTAAAATAAAATGGGTTATAAATAAAATAGGCTATAAATAACATGCACACATTTTGGTAAAATTCTTTTCCTAAAAGCAACCTGCAAGGCAATCTCCAAAAGATTCATATTACCTCAGTGATATTGACTACACATACAACTCTGTTAAATTAGACCTAAGGTTGTGTATGTGTATGGTTCATCAACACAATCGTTAAGAAAAGCTCATAAAACTGGGAGTGCTAAAATACCTGTTATTCATTCTGACTGCATTATCTGGGCAAGCCCATTCAGTGTGCACTGGTTTCACAAAGCAGTCTTTTTCCTAGCTCATGCCTCTCAATCAGTCCTGCTGTCCCCCATGGCTTGGAATCCTGCCTGAGCTTGATTGCAGTATGTCAGGTGAGGTTATTGCTGCTTACCTGCTGCTTCCTTAGTTAACAACCTCCCATGTTGTCCAGAAGTGCTTGCACATTGTGTTAAAACTCCTGCCGATTGCCTATGAAAACATGGAATGAGGGAGTTTGTGTTTTCAACGGGCAGCCTCTCTATTAGCAACTGTGTGGAACAAGTCAGTGCTGTTATTTCAGTTACTGTGGCCAGGGCTCCCTCCTGTCCATTAACCTGAAGCTGTGAACGATGCTGTGAAAAGAAGGGCTGGTCTTTCAGTGTTCAGGTCACTTGCGTTGTTGTGGTAGCATATTGATCAAGATTTTAAGCTTTTTCTAGCCCAGAGGTCTCTGCTGCTTGCTGTTTTGCTATCTTAAATAGCTGTTGACCTCTTCTGTCTCTCATAATGACCTTTTTCTTCAGTGCATTTTTCGTGTAAAAGGTGGACACCATTGCAGTATTGCTGTTTTATTTTCCGCATTGCATTGGGATCTCTGCCATGGGAATCCATTTAACTGTTATGCTGTTGTTCAAATAAACTGAACTTGAATTGAACACTTGGCAGATTTAGCCTGATGGACTGTGAATCCAGATGTTACCCTTCTTCTGCTCATCACCTAATAAAATACATACCCAGTACTCTGTTACCCTGGGGATAATTTATCAGCCTCACTCAGCTTCATTCATTATGGACACTTCCCTTATCCTGTGGAGAGTGGCTGAAATGTCTGGTGAAGTGCAGTCCCACTCCATGTAGTAGGTTGTTTGGGAATTTGTCTGGGGACCCCTTTCCTCTTAGGAAATATGTATCAGGGATTGGTAGGTAATCCTGATGTCCTGGTAAAGGCCAGATTGGTGACAGTGTGCCTGTGATGCCCCTCAGAACCACAGGAGACAAGAAGGTTCAAAAAACTTTTGGCAAATGTTTCTGCTTTATTTCTAGGTGACTGGCCGATCACTGCTGTGTTTCTGATTGATGGCAAGAACAACCTCACATGTCAGGCACAGTTGCAGTTGCCCAGTTGTTGATGTTTATTTACCATCCCCTTTGTAGTTCTTCAGGACCCGGTGGAAACAGAGTTGTTGAAAAGGATGGCTTCCTCATCTACTCAGCAAGAGCATTTATGAAAGGCTGAAAATTGTATCGGCTATAGCATGGGCTGGAAAATAGAGAAAGGAGAGTCACACATATCCCAAGATAGGTACATATATTTTTGAAGGATCAAAAAAGAAAAGCACAAAAGATGAAGAATGTGTCAATCAATATCATATACAAGATAGCCATCTAGCTCCAGGCAACCTAGGGAAAGTGCTTTCCTCTTGCCCCAGTCATGTACATGCATGTACTGATTCCTATTTTTGGTCTTTTTGTTTGCTTTTAACTAATTTATTTCATTTGTGGATAGATGGCGTTTCATTACCTGAGATTTTTTTTTTAAAATGTTATCAATAACAAAGCATATGAAACCTTTCTTAGCTAATCTGATTAGATGAATGGCTGAATATTTTCTCTTATGATAAGAATCATGTAATCAAAACTACAAGTGATTAAAAAACTATATTAGCATAAAGGGAGAAAGAACAAGTAATCCGGGCTTTTAAAAATACGGTTTTTAAAAAGCAATTTGCTTATGAAATGTTGCATTTTTAGAGAAAACACTTCTTAACAAACAGCTCTTCTGTTTGAAAGTTTTCTGTTAACTTGGTACATTTTATTGAAATTCTGTGTTTAAAATGCTAATATTCTTAAGGAGATGGAGAAGCACTCTTATTGTATTGCAGAGAACTGTAGTAATACAAAACAGCTCGGTTTCCAAAGAGACATGACAGGTGACAAAAATGCAGGAAATCTAGCAATTTTTAAGTAGAAGGATTTTAATTGGAAGGAACTTCAAGCAGCTGCAGTGTTTCATGCACAGTGGAACATGGATGAAACTACAGGCTACTGTAATAGTTTTGTATCAGTAACAGGGCATCTGCTAAACAAGAATTAATACAGTTTTAAAAGTTTCATAAACTCTGCCTCTATGAATCTTTTCTAATCTGAAAGCTATCTGCAAAATCAGCAAATTCTGCAACTTCTCTGACTTAGCTCCTTATTAGCAATCAATTATTTTAATATTGAAGACAATATAGAAATATTCACTGTTGTCTTTTTTATTGTTTGCAAATTTCTTGCGAAATTCCTCTACCATTTTTAATATGTGAATATCTATTTCTGATGACAGATTTGATGTATATCATAAATGTGGCTCACTTAAAAACCAGCTTGTCAAGCCCTCTGCTCAGAAAAACCGTAGCTTTAGTACAGAGTAGCTAAAATATCCAAGGATTTTGCAGAATTTATAGAATATTTTCCAGCCTTGAAATATCTTATAAAGTCAAGCTCTGTTCATGAAACACTTGTAGGCATAACAAATACTGGTTAATTGTCATGCCATGCTGGAAAATCTTTAGGTACATCTGAATCATGTGAAAAATTGACATTTGAATTTTGAATTATTTTTAACAGGAGACTGAGATAAGACAGGTCAAGCTGTTGGTTGTTACTTTTGCTAAATTTGTTTCTGACCAGGCATATCAAAATGTTTACAGACCGCTGCAGATTTATCCCTGGAGAAAGAGGGAAAAAACATCCTTATGTAACTATTTCCAAAGCCAAACACTTATAAAATAAAACTGCTTATTTTATTATACAGTTAGCTTTTTTAATTTCCTGTTCACGCTCTTTGCATGGCAGACATGATCATCTGTAGTAGTATAAAGATGTGATTTGGGAGATGTCTCCAAAGATCCATTTTTGAAAAATCCCAAGCAATGTATTTTTAAAGGTATCTTTAGTGTTGTATAGCAAATTTCTTTGTTCCTTGTGCAAGTTCCTTTACATTTATATCACTTTCATTATCTTAGTGTCAGGGTGACCTTACCCATATCAAAATCTTTAGTGTCAAAATAGTCCAGCTGTTTTCTCCAATTACCCTAATTACCCGATGTCCAAACATCCCAACAACCCAGTCTAAATACATTTGAGTCCAACAAATTAGCACATGTAAGGCTTTTTTGTCATATTATTCAATTAAAAATGAATTTCCCTTCTTCGGTCCAAAGAAAAGCATTACACATTCGTCTCAGGGGACCAATTCCTTTTTACTTGAACCACTACAACTGCCTCTTAATATGGTAAAAAATGTAATGGAAAAGGCAAGAAGTCTACATTAGAGTGTCAGGTGCTGTGAGGACCATGGAGTGGGAGCAGTGGGGGCTCCCAGTGGGCAGGCAGAGTCTGTCCCACCCCCCAGCAGGAGCAGGCAGTCGTGGGGGCCTGGGGCAGCCCCAGCCCCTGGCATCATGATCATCCTCCCTGTATGGGCTGCTCTTTAAGTGGGAGGTCACTCAAAGTTTGGAATAGGGCATGGATGAGCAGAGCCCATGGTGAATATGGCAGGACCAGTGGATCAAACAGAGGCCAAGCAGCAAGGTTTTAGCTGGAAAGTAGGTCCTGTGGGTGGGGACAAGGCTCAGCTGGGTTGTCACCTCTCCAGCAGGGCAGGGACCCCAGGGAAGGGGAACTGCCAGTGGGCTGTGCTGTCTCTCCATTGATCCTGAGCTCAGACAGCCAAACCTTTATGAGGGCCATCATCTCAGGACCTGTACGTGGAGATCCAACATCATGTTTAAGTGCTAACGAGCAGAATGTACCCTGAAAGATCTCTATAATCTGTAAAATAATTCTTCTGATGAAAAATCCTAGCAGACAGGACACAAACCAATTTAAGACAGGCATGGGCCAAGCTGTTGATTCTAGTTTTACAGGATGAAACTGTGTTGGTTGGTGTCTACATAAGCAGCCTAGTAAACCACCTCTGCATTCTAGTTGATGTTGAGTTACATTGTACTTTCTATAATACAGATTTTATAGCTTTAATTGCTATAAAATACACAGGCAGTAGAGAAAATTAACTTCTGATTTGATCACATATGCTGTGCTGAAGTTGCTTTGCTATTTGTGAGTGAAGACTTTTCCCTTGGAGAAGGAGAACTAAAAGAAGATAGGTAACACAGTACAAAACCGAAGGACATCGTCATCCCGTATGTCATGAAAAGACTGAACAGAGAATCTGCAGAAAACTCTAGAAAAATGCAACCCTCTGTGTAGTGAGCTGGCTCAGACAGACTGGAAGCACCGTGTATGCTTCAGTCTTAGAGCTGATCACTCAGTGTGCTTAAGGAACATTAGGTTTTATAGGTTCCCACATCATAATCACTGTTGTTTTGCAAGACATCAGTAGCCAGACTGTTGACAGCTCGTGTTCATGTATCTGACAGGATGGCAGCCTGTAGGTAAAGTTTCCCTACCCACAATCTCTTTAGGTGTGAGCAGCAAGCTTTTACAGGAAATGAACAACACTTTCCACATTGCTTTCCCTGCTTCCCACACCCTATAAACCGAGAAGGGCAAGTAAGCCTTTTGAAGCATGGGTAGGCTGCCAGAGACAGGAGCTGCAGAGGGACATGTCTGTGTCTGTGTGCACACCTGTATGCCCAACTGAAGGAAGCACAGGAAGGACAGGTGCTTTATAACTATTATTTATAACTGTTATTTATAACCATTTCCCCACTGCACAGCTAAGTATTGATCAAACACTGCTGTTAGGAGGAGACTGTGTAGCTCAGTGTAACTGTGTTACCATGGCACAGTGCCCAAGCTGCCCTGGCTTTCAGCGTTGTGCTACAGGGAGTAAATATATCCACCTACAACAAGATTAATGTGGCAGGACAGTTCCCCAGCAGGCAGTGCAGGGATGCCCGAGGTCACCATGCTTGTCATTGTCACATACATCTTAAACTGTTTTAAAATCTCAGAAGCCTAAAGGGAATAAGCAAGTTGCAGGTAACTAACAATATGTGGCTTGCCTTCAGATGTTGGGACCAGAAAAGCCCTAGTGAAATCAGCTTCTATTCTATTGCAAGGTCTGGTTAGAAATAGTTCTGGACCACAGCAACTGATCTCATGTTGATGAAAGATCAAATTTCATGCCTTGTGTTTGCAGTTATGAAACAAAGGTTGCTTGCCAACATCAGCTTTCCTGAGACAACAAGAAAACTGACATTTTCTCCTCCCTGAAGGAAGAAAAAAAGGGGAAAAAAGTATCCATTTCTCATTTTTTGCTGCAAGAGAAATATTTTTACTTTCACATTCTTACTTTATCATATCAAGATTTTTTTCCCAGACTTTAGGAGAAATGTTTACACTGAAAACACTTCCAAAGTATTTTATATCTGTTATATCTGTTGATTATAAGGTCATAAGGTTGAACACTAAACCAAACTCATTTACAGGATTTGGAGGTGATTTTCCATTCATAGTTAATATCTTTGATCAACCTGAATAAATAAAACAATAGGAAGAATTTTAGAATCTTACAGTTGTCCTGGAAATTTTCATTGCTAGCTGATTGGTTTTTGCAACATTAGGCTTGTCTGACCTCTTTTGATGTCTTTCTTCAGGATAGGCAGTGGCTCATGAAATGATACAAGTTTTCTACAGGAACTACTTTTTAAGAGTTTACATGGGGTAAAAATTTTATCTGCAAATCCTGTCTGCATTCACAATGAATGTATTAACCTTGAATGATCCATCCAGTTTCTCACTGAGATTTTCTTTAAGTAGTGGAGATTTTGTCACATTGTTGCAATAGCCTTCTTTTTTAACATAATGTAGTTAGAAATAGACTTTTCACCAATATAAACTTATGAGTAGCACATCAAATGGATCGTATGTATTTAATGGGGAAAGGAGAAGTAAAACTTTTTCTAGATGGTGGTGTAGGGAGTGTGCTCTCTTAAGCTGGGAAGGGTCTGAGTGAGCCGTTGGTGGAGCTGAGGTGTGTGGAAGGGGCAGGACTGCCAGTGCCTGTTTGCCTAATGCTCCATATTGGCTCTCTGTGTTTTTCACAGTGCTGTGGCTGGCAGAACAGACTAAGGTTTCTCAGTTTTTCAATGGACTGTTTCATTGTGACTGGCAGCTCAGATCTGCTGAGGAGACAGCTTCTTGTGGTGCCAACACAGTACTTAGTGCTTGCTACCTAGGTAATCAAGGCAATATTTGATATGTTCTGGTTTGAACTAAGTGTTTGGGCTAGAAACAAAATCCGGTGGAGAGACCATCCCTAATGAAAGTTCTACTCTAGATAGATGACTTTAAAATACTTGTTTTTCTAGTGGGAAAGGAGCCTGTGCCCTCCCTCTGCTCACCAGAGCTGAATGCAGCCTGTGTGCTGCAAATCTGAATAAGAGTAGTTTTTCCTCTTCCTTCTGTACTTTCTATGCCTTCTTTAGGTGCCATCTATAATGTGTTGCACAACACTAACAAACTATAACTTATGAAAAGTTTAATTCCTCAGCTGAAGACACCAACAGGGAGGGAATTCTAAGGGTCAAAAAAGTATTATGGTTTTTATACTGCAGGAGCCTTGAAAATATAGATTGGGAATTAAACTCTTCTCATGATGTCAACCAATGTCCCTTTATTATGCAGCCATGTCCCTGAGGAGAATGTCCATTTTCATGGGTTCAGTCCCATTTTTTTTTGTGGCTATTACTGTACAAACATTGAGTAGCTCTTTAAGCAATTACATCTCAGAGGGGCAAGCCCCCTTTGCAGAACCCATGCCTCCATTCCCTGTCCAGTTCACATTTAATGTATTCAGAGCAGATACCTCTGGGACCTGGTGAGGTAAGACTCTCAAGTGTGGGGTTGTGAGCTGTGAAACTCCTAGAAGTGCTTTTGTGGGGTGTTTTATGTGCCCTCTATGGCAGTGGCCTTGTTAAGAATTCTGCTAAAATGTATTTGTTGATCTTTTTTAACCTTGTGGAGGGATCTGTTGGAATCCTGCTTGTGATGTATGGAGGAGACATAAATTTATTGGAAAGATGAAGTGAGAAACATCCCATTTTCCCAGGCACGTCCAAACTGAGTGCTTCTGTCAAGCTGTTTTGGCCTAGCAGCAGCAGAAACCTGTAGCTGTTTGGCAGGAACAGATGAGAATTTGTCCAGAGGAAATTAAAATTCTTCAACCTTGCCTTTTTGGTTTGAATAATCTGAGGATAAAGCTCTACTGCCCATGTAGTCCTCCTTTAGGGAGAACAGTGTGCTGGAGGAGAGGATTTCTTAGGCAGGTTGTTGTGTTACTCAATTTGAGCAACCACCAGTAAAATCTTATATGGTGGTGAACTCTTTCATGAACTGAACTTTAGGGTGGATTTAATGCCACCTTGCAAGTCATAACTTAACCTTGGTGCTCAGAGCTCTGTGGTTGCTTTCAGGAAAGAGAATTTTCCTGCACTAGCACTGTGTGTGATTCATTCCACAAGTTCATGGTTGGGAGAACTAAATGTCACCCCTGTTTCTGGGGGTGGTGGGAAGGAGAGGATGTGAAGAATGCTGAAAAGATGTTCTCTAAACCACATAACAGAAACAGTGAAAAAAAGGAAGAGTTATGTCTCAAGCCTTTATATCCCCTGTGTGTGTTGCTGTGAGTTCACTCGGAATTGCTATGAACACAAAGCCCATATTCTTAACTTAAGCTACTACTGTATATTTAAGTCTTTGTTACATACAGGGGCATTCTGCATCGATCAATTTGCAGCACATATCTCAAAAGGGAACTCCTAGGAATTCTGCTGAATACCAGCCTCCATACACCTGTCAAGCCCTCCTTTTATTTCATGGTTGTGATAAAAGCTGTTGGATATGTATATTAGATAACAAAAGGGATTTTTTTTCTCATTATATTTTTTCTCTTTATTCAAATGGAAGTCATTCCACAGCAGCAGCTTGGAAGATTTTGATCTGTAGTATTTGTGGGTGGGAACATTGTGATGGATTACTGACATCTGCTATTCATTTTGTCTTCTATGAGATGCTGCTGTGTTTAGTGATGATAAACAGCATTTCTCAGTGATCCTGGATGTTTCCATATTAGTCAGCTAGTAGTCAAACTGTTCAGTTACAAGAATGAAACTAAAACAGTTAAACACACTAAGAGATCCTGTATGGAATAGGGACTTTCATTATAGGAAAAAAAAAATTATAATATACTAAGGTGTCAGCAGATGAAAATTGCACCTTTCCTGAAGGAAAAAACAGATTACACTTCCCAGTATATTCTCTTTAGGATCAGGAGGATACACCCTACTGAAGGGTTTATTGTATTACAAATGGGTCCTTTCAAGAGTTCATGAGCCTCTTTGGTTTTCTTGTCTCTTAATAACAGAGGAGATTGACATCCAACTGGCTCCTGAAATTTTGAAGATCTTACCTATTTGAGAGGAAAAGCACCATAGTTAGCAACACTTTACTGATTCGCTAGTTTGGAGAAACTAAGATTGTAACCATGGAGCTTTTCTGTTAATAGAATCTAAAAGGGATAAAACACAGGATCAAGTAGTACATTGTTTCTTAGTCTGCTAGGAAAATTCCTGAAGCTGAGCATTTTCACCACAAAGTCTATTACCTGCACTAAAACACATCAACTGAAATGCTGCAATATAGTTGAAGAAACTTTCATTTTACCTGTGTAAGCTTACAGTTAAGTGTAAGTTTACAGTAGTAAAAATCCCAGGTGCTGCCTGGATCTTAGAAGTAACAAATTACAAAATAAAGGAAAAGAGGATTTTACTATGAGTTTTTAGAAGTTCAGCCAAACATAGATGGGATGCTTTTTTTCTGCTGAATCTACAGTCCAGGGAAGGTTTAAATCTTGTAAGAAAATGATGCATAACACATTGTGTTCAGGTCTGGTTATCTGCAGGTACACTGTGTGTTGCTAGTGCTTTTCTCTATGAAATATAACAAGTGATTGTTACATCGATTGTGCCAAAAAACCCTTGGACACTGATCTCACCTGGAATCTTTCAAGTTCTGGTCTCATAAGGAAATGTCCTTGAGTTATCAGTGCTGAAAAAGGGATGTTTGTTTAACTTTTGTTTGTCCTTGTTATATACCCCATCAATGTACTGATCAATCTAGTTAAGTATTTACCCTTTAGGGAGTCAAATGAGTTTAAAACATAAACTAAATCTCTCTAGCTGTAACCTGTTGGTAGGTGTATTTCCACTGAGACAATAGCACAGTGTGGGGAAGTTTATCAACTTATTAGAGGAAAATAACCCTCCGCACCTCAGCATTTTAGGTACTGCTAATCTAAATTGTGTAACTTGCAAGGAAAAGACACAGCTGTGTACACCAATGTAGTTTACAATGGCTTCTTACAGAGTCCAAAAACCAGCATTAAAAGACAAGCTAAAATTAATCAGTTACTTGGGAAAATATCTTCCAGGTGTATTAAAATCTTTCACAAGCTATCTTTTCTAGTGACAAAAAAGATGTTTAGATAGAGATGGGTCTTCAAAATGTAACAGGCAGCTTCAGTATTTAAAGCTCTTCTCCATGCAGGGTAGCACAATTCCACTTCACAGTTGTGTTTTTGCAGATGACAGTTTTGGAAAATTACCTTTGCACCCATCAGAAACAGAAATAGCTGGAACTCCATTTCCCTGGTTCTTTGAGCCACAATAAAAGACCACAGAAAATTTTATTCGTTCAGTTACTGTTAGTGTGTGAATTCATCACTGTAGCTTTATTCACACAAAAGAAGTTGAGTCTTCTGTCTGTGCCAGAGTGAAGAATCATTGGAGACATGCTTGGGTTTTCGTAATGAGTGCTTATCACCTTTAAATGTAGATAAAAAATTCCAAGCAGCCAGAGATCAGAAAAGTCAAGATCAGTTACTGCCAGAAACCTATAATTTATCTGTGTGTATTCTCTTAAGGTACACCTGGGCTGACAAAAGCACAGGTGGGCTGACAAAGTGTCACCTGGCGTTCTTGGAAACAATTGACATTTTTCCTCCTTTCTCAGTATTGACTGGAAGATTTTAATTAAGCTATAGGTGTTACTTGCAGCTGTGAATCAAATACAGGTGAAACTTCCCACTCTTGTGTACATGGAGGAGAAGTTGTTTCCTACTGCACTCTTTGGGTAAAAACAGTAGCTCTCCTTGCTCTAATAGTAAGCAGTATGTTCTTTACTGAAATTGACTACAGTATACTAAGTCAGTAAAATAATGTAATTTGTTTCTATAAATCTGACTTTGTATTTTTTTCTTGTATTTATGGTATAAGTACTTTTTCTTGTACTTATGGTATAAGTAGTAGTAAGGGAAATTCTCATGCACTTCCTTGGGAACATGACCTTGACTCAGATATGCTTTAACTGAAATAGTTCTATCCCCAAATCTTTCCATGTTTAGAATTTTTTTAGGTACTCAAAAAAAGTGACTGTAGCAGGTCACATAGCCTGTATAAAGAAAAGAAACCATGCCCAAACCCACAAAACTACCAACAAACTTTTGATTTCACACATTAGCTAGTTCTGAATAGATAGATAAGAATGCAGGTGTACATAAGCAGACTGAGATATCAAAGTTTAACCAAAAAATACCAGGATAGTTTTCCCCTCCTGTTAAAAGCATTGAGTTTTACTCCTACAGAACAAACGAAAACATCTGTCTGTGACAGGTGTTGCAGTGTGGATCTCTCTGGGACGTCAGAGATAATTTATGGATGTTTGGAAACTATTACAGCTTTTGTAGTTTTATTTTGATGAATAGTGTCACTGTTGATGTGGAGACCATATTTCTGTTCACCCTCTTTGTGCTTTGTGCTCAGATGACAGTAAGAGGTATAGCACTACTTGTTTTTAACTAGCTTACATGGTTTTGTTCTATGAGATTGTTCAGGTGGACCTGAGAAAATCAGTTCATATCCTTGTAAATGTCGCTATTTTTATGGCTGGGATGAGGCTAGGGATCTGCTCTGAAGGTTGCTGTTGTACCCCAGAGACTTGTTCCTTTTGCTCCTGAGCAAAAACTAGGGACATGGCAAAAGGAACTAAATGGGGGAAAGTAAGCAAAATCTTTCATTGGGAAAAGATAAAATACTGATTAGTTGGGAAAATGATGCATTGAGGAAAAGGCTGGCAACTAATTACAGTAAGTACTAACATCCATCTCAGAGGTTCAATTTTGCATTTTTGTTCTTCATTAGTGCCTGCTGAAGAAGAGGATTTGAAGCTGTCTGACTACACTACTTCGAAAAAAATTGCCGGGTTGTCGTAGCTCAGAGTGAAAGGGAAAGGAAGGCTTATTTTGCATATTCCCAATATTTCTGAATTGTCAACTTGGTTGCCAGTGTATACCACCCCTGAGAGAAAACATCTGTGGCTGGAGTCAGTAGACCTTTAACTTAATTTGAAAGCACTTTCTCAAATGTGGAATTACTGGCCTAGACTCTAGGAAAGAAGCCTTTTTCCCACAGCTAACTGTGTAGTCTACATATTTTGGCTTGGACAGTGATTCTCAAGAGTGGGAAGATGATTTAATTTCGTTACTGGATTAATAACTTCTTATACAACCAGTTTCAGTATTTACACTTAAAAATATGAACACTTCAAAATTCAGAAAAAAATAGGCTATTAGGGAAGTAAATATTGGGTACATATTCCTAGATGGGCCACTCCTATTCTCATTCATAGTCAGGTTATGCAAATTCATCTGATTAATAAGATTCAGCTTTTAAAAGTAAAATTAGTTTGTGTTTTGAATTTTTGTCACTTCAGCTTCAAGTTATTGGTTCTTTGCCTTTGCTGGAAGTTAAGAAAGATTGCTTGAATGAGAAAGGTGTTTTGCTTCATTACTTTCTGAAAAGTATTTGTTGAGTTTGCTTGCATTTCAAATGTTTTCATAATAGCTAAGTTCTACTTTTTAATGTGTAAGCATTCAAGGACTTGTCCTATGTAAGGCAATGGGATTGCTGCTGTAAATGACATTAAAAGACTTCAATGTCTTCCACAAATATTTGAGCAAGGAAACATCTGAGGTTGATGGATAATCTTCAGAGAAGCAGAGTTCTAACTGTAAGAAAAACTGGGTTTGGAACCATGACAATTTTTGCATGCTGGAAATTGTTGTATTCTGTCACAGGTGTCCCTACAGCTTGACTTTGGAATGAGTTCTTCTAATGATCATGTATTTGTTGATATAGCCAGTTAATGATCACATCTGAGTTATGGACAATGGAATTTATAATTTCAGTGGAACATCAAGTTGGCAAGTAACTTGCGTATTAACATGTTTATTTTCCATGTTTCATTTTTGTTCTAGACCAAAAAGTACTTACTGTTTATGTTTCACAACTTAATTTACCAGTTACCACAAAGCCTTTAAAATCCAAAGTAGGTGCCAATGTATTTGGTGTGATATATTAGTTAAAATTACAGCAAATTTTGAGTTGCTACAATTTATATAGACGGGGGCCTGAATCAAAATCTTGGATCTAAAACACACCAAGCTTGAGGAGGATTTGGATTGAGATCTAAACTCTGTGGTTTGAGTTTTTCTTTAATCACATGGTGTTACAAACATCTATTTCATGTTTCTAAACTGTCCCAGCTGTGCAGAGTATTTCCTTGAGCACATTGAGCTTATTTTTACACAGATGTAAATCAGAAGTAACTTTGCTAAAGTCAGTGCAATTGGTGCCAGTGGATGATGTGTAAGTAAAGGTCTTTGCTATCTGTCCCTATGATGTCTCTCTATGCTAATAATACAGAAATTATGTGTATTCATTGCGTCCACTTTGGGAGGAAGCTGTCTGCAAGTCTTTGCGTGTACAAGAATGGGATGCAGGTGTGTTAGAAAACACAGAATATAAATGAGTTGGAATGCCTGCTCTGTACAATGGCCACTTGACACTTTTCTTAAAGTAATGCTCAGTGCCATTGCTGCACCCTCCTTCCTGTCTTTCTCCCACCTCTCTGGTTTCCTTCAGGCTCTGCTACAACCAGTGAATTCTCTTCGCATGATTTGTAGCCATGTCCTGTTGCACCCTGTCAGTTTGCTGGATTTGCCATTGTGCTGTTTGCCTCTCACCTTTAAGGCTATCACTCATCAGCTCTTAGGAACCAACATTATACAGTATTTGAGGTAAAGAGAATATAAGACCTGGATCAAGTGTTGATTTCCACTCCAGCTTTCCCTATTGAATTACATAAAGGTTTCAACTGTACTTGAGCTATAAAGAAACCCAAGCCTTTCTTTAGGTTGTACAGAGCTTGTAAAAGTTCTGTGTTTTTGTGTCTGTCATTCCCCATCCCTCCATCTTCATTATTCTTGCATGCATATCCAGTTTCGGATTAAACTGTGGCTGTTCTTGTGTTTTTTCTTGTTCTGGCCAGAAACAGGAACTCTGGGAAGCATTGCTGCAAAACCCTCTTGCTGAGTGTTCCTGTGTAGTTTTTCAGGCTTGCTCAATCTAATCTTTGTTTTTAGATCCTCACTGGATGAAAATAAATTACCATTCCTTTACCTGTAGCTTTATTTGGATGCAATTGCTATTCTTCTGTTTCATCAAAGGAGGGGACTTGACTTATCTGTACTAGTGAAAGTGATCTGACTTGCACTATATTATGCCAGCAGTGAGAAAATGCCTTACAGATTTGTATTTTCCGAAGAGGAGATGTGGTCTCTCCACAGCTGCAATTCCCCTGGAGGAAGATTGTCAGACTTCTCATTGGGGGTTATCCATTCTTGCCTCTTCCAGCCAAGAACAATATAAACCAGGGTCAGTCAAGGGTAAGATCCATGCAGTTACCAGTTCAGTAATACTTAGCATGAAAATATAATCCACTAAGGGAGCAGGAGAGAAAACAGAGTCCCACAAAATATCACGTTGCATATTCTATCAGATAGAAGAAACTGGTACTTCAGGTGGCTCTGAGCAAGCAATAAAATAGAGTGCAAGGACATGATCAGATCTATGAGCTCTTCTTAAAGGAAGTACTAGGTTTTGGCTAAGGAACATAAAAATCCTGATACTTTCTTTTAAGTAGCCATTCAAGTTTGTAACTTTGAGGCAGGAAAGGATGAACAATCATAAACTGCCTCCCCTTGAGCAAAGCAGTATTTTAAAGATTGCAAGCAGTGTAAATCCTGGAAGGAAGAGTGGAGATTTCTTTCTGTGTACAAAAAATACATGACTAGGTAAACTGTTTTGAGAACACAGGTGAATATTGTAAGATATCAATTGTTCTTTCAGTACCGTAAGAGCAGCTTAAGCAGGTAACATAGAAAAAAACAAAACTGTTTTAGCATTAGTTTTTCATTATTCAGACTATATCACATATTATTAATCAGAGGTGGATTGGCACCACAATATGAGAAAGATACAAAGGTGTCAGAAAGCATCCAAAGGAGGACTACAAAGGTGTAGAAGGGTCTGGAGGGAAGACATCGGAGGAGCAGCTTGGTCTTTTCAGCCTGGAGGAGACTTGAGGGGAGACCTCACTGCAGTTACAACTTCCTTGTGAGGGGACGAGGAGGGGCAGGCACTGATCTTTTCACTCTTGTGGACCAGTGACAGGACATGAGGGAATGGCCTGAAGCTGTGTCAGGGGAGATTTAGGTTGGGTATTAGAAAGGTTTTCACCCAGAGGGTGTTTAGGCACTAGAACAGGCTCCCCAGGGACGTGGTCACAGCATCGACTCTGAGAGTACAAAAAACATTTGAACAGCACTTTTAGGCACAGGGTGTGACTCTAGAAGTGGTCCTGTGCAGGGCCAGGAGCTGGACTCGATCCTTGTGAGTCTCCTCCAACTCAGGAGATACTAGAATTCTATGATATTAAAGCTGATAACCTGTTTATGCTGTGCAAGAACAGAACTTCATATAAAAAGTGTTCAGCTTGCATATTACATGTAAACAAAAAAATAGAACTGGGGAAAACTCAAAGATAAATATCAGCCTACGTGGTGACTGGGAAAACTTGCACATCCCCAAAACTTTAAAGATAGACACCTTTATAGTTAGGTAATGGTGTATGTTCTCTCACACTGACAGCTTAGCTAAGGCCTAAAGTTTTAAATTGGACTCTTCATTGCTCTGAATCAAGTTTCCCCCCAATTTAACACTTGCTCTCTCTCTCTCCTGGAATTTTATATATGCCTAACAGTAGGCAGACAACTTTTGGACTCCATCTCCTTTCTTTTGTCTGCACCAGGTCACCTGCTCCTTTTTCTGGAGTTCAAGGTTAAACTTGTCTATAGTACTTCTGCAGGAATTATTAAATATAGGCTTAAAATTTACTGGTTGAATCTATTAATACAATTTTTTTCTATTTTAAAATAGTTTTATATTACTTTGAGTGCTTGTTTTTGTGTTTTCTGGATGTAAGAGACCTGTAGCCAAAGAACAAGGTCTTAATTGGATTCTTGTGCAGGATTATGTCAGCTGTGCTGAAAGATACTGGAATATCTCTTGATTGACATGATTTTTAGACTTAGAAATGGGAAAAAGAAAGAAGAATATTTAGTAATGGGCAGCAACAATTTATGAATCTGTGTATGCAGCACATCTACCATATCAAAAAATGCTGTATTTGTCTATTGCTTTTTTTACACGTTCTTGCATGTAAAAACATGATACCATGTTTCAGCTCTATCTGGACAAGAGTATTATGCTTCTGAGCTAGGGTGAAAAGAGTTGTATGGTAAGTGGATTGTACTATGGCCCTTTGCATTTGCCTTTTCTAAAGGTTGCAACTGGAATACTGTGGCAAGAAGCAAAAGCTTTGACTGGACTGTCTTAAGCAATAAGAGTGAGCTGTTCTTTATCATATTAATTACAGTTGACTCATGTCACTTCACCTCCCAAAACCAATGATGGTTGGTTGAGATTATATCCAAACCGGTCATAAGTTACCAGTGAATCAGTAAGAGAGTATTTTGGGCTGGTATACAAAAACATGTCTTGCTCCATATTTAGTTAGCTTGGATCCTCTTGTGGTTCAACAATATTTTACAGAAACAAAACATTTTCAGCTTCAAGCAGAGACCAATTTCCTTAATAAACTCAGTGCAAGGAGGGCAAGAGTTTAGCCAACTTGCAGTTTCGTTCCTCTAAGAGCAGCTAGCAAGCATACATCTTACCTACTCTGTGTTCAAGACTTCCTACTGTCATTTATTTTGACTACCTGCAAGCTGTTGAGATATTAAAAGCATGGTGTGCAGCAGATAAATTATTATATCAGCTTCTTGTCATGCTAATCCTCTCTGCTTTTCCAACTGTGTGAAGAAAAGATTGAGGTGTTTGAGTATGGAAACCATGTTGAGGAACATGTTCTTCTTGGTCAAAGTCTTTCCTATATTTCTCAGATCAGTTTGTAATTTGGTTGAAATACTGCTGTGAAGAAGCACTGAGGTATAGCTTTTAAACAAACTAGTGGCAAGAAAAACTGTTTAGGAAAACCTTGAAAAATATGCCTCTGCCTTAACAGTGTCTGTTAGCTATAGAAACATTAATGTATCATATCTATTCTGTTTTGATGGATATATTAACAATGCTGTCATTGTTTCTCTATGTCTGACAGCTGCATAAAGAAGTATCTGGAAACTGAGGTGCTCCTAAAAGCTAAAAACCACATAACTAAATAAAACACTATGCAAAGCTGACATATAAAATACAAGTAATTAATGCTTAGCCATAAATAAGCCCCAGAGAACTAAAACAAAAGTCAAGACTGTGGCCATGTTTAGAGCCTGATCTTGTGGCTTTGGCACTTATTTAATGTTTTGCTCTTACTGTCTTTTTCATTCATGGTTTATGAAATGCTTTACAAAGACAAGTAATGATAGTCTGATTTTTGTTGGGGGACGTCTAAAGAAGCACTAAGATAAAATGTCTCGTGATTTAGTCAATTTGTTGTGAGTAGAAAGTACAAATATTGCCTTGGTTTTGAGGGAGACATAATTATTTTAAGAAGGAAAGTTGCAGTTATATATCTCTTACAAACTCAATTATTGTTGTTCTCCTCTACTCTTTTAGGCTCAGAAGTAGAGAACTCTGTGAGACCTTAAATTCTGGACTTTCCCTGGAAGAACTAAAAAACCTGATCAGTACCACACTGTTCAAATCTTGAGAGAACTCATAGTGTGCAGAGTCCAAACAGTTCAGCTTGTAATTTTTCCTGGGAACATTATCCTAGATTGTGTTAAAAATGNTTTTTTTTTTTTAATTGAAACAATAGTCATGAAATAGTTTGCAAAATATCCTCAAATGTTTTTAACAAGAAAATCCATGTGCCAGTTTTGAAGGACTCATACTGTTTGTCTTGCCATGTCCTTGGTTTGTTAATGAACTAGGCTTATTTCAGCCTTGACTAAATCTGATGTAGGAAAGACCATTTGGAAGGGTGACATGTGGTTAAAAAACAGGAAGGAGTTTCTGGAGTCCTGTATTTAATTCCCAGCATTGCCACAGACTTCCTCTTTGACTTTGAACAAGTCACCACATCTCTGTGACTAAATTAACTGTCCGTAAACTGATGCTAGCAGAAATTTTCGCCTTTAATGGCAAGTTGTGGGGAGAATGTACACTTGTGTATCAATAACAGCTGCAGAGGACTTAGATTTTTAGCCTTCTAAACTGTGAATCCAAGAGAATTATTTAAAGACGTGGCTATTTTCTATGGGTTGTTTTGATAATGGAAAAATACCACAAAGTGTTTGGAGTTGTTTGCATCAGCAATCTGTGGTACTTTGGCAACTCTTCATAGCTGACGGATTCATAGCAGAACATGCTTTTCTACCTGTGAATTTGGGTCCAAGACTATAATAATGACAGATGTGTCAGTCAGCTAATGATGCTGCTCTGAGTGCACTGTGGTGTGGATTGTAGAGGTGGCAGACCTCAGGGAACTTTGATTAAAAGAGAGGCCTGACCCTCAGGTGCTATAGGAGGTGCCTAGGGATACGAGCTTAGTGTGTGGCATCCAACAGGTCAAGTGACAGACTGTGCAGCTGACAGAAGGATAACTTAGGTAGAAAGGCAATCTGTTCTAGGTGATGGGGAAAAAAGTTTATGGCCCCAGGCCTACATCTTAAAGAGAAGGCCTCTCCAGTAGTAAATACGGGCACGTTGAATTCACATTTTCTGAGCAGTTAAACAGTTATTTACATTTGCCTGAAAAATACCCGTGTTCATCTAGACCAAGCCATATCCATGGCTGAATATATTTACACTGTCATTTGTAATTTTTATCCAGATTACTTTAAATGTGGTTAGGTGCTGTACACAGAGGGCGGCAGTAGCCTGTTTTGGGCAGCTTGTAATTCTGCTTAGGTGGTTGGCCAAGCTCTCCCTACAGAGAATGTTGATGAATGAGCAATTGTCCTTAGTCCAGTCACCTGGTGTTCCTTTTCCTCAGGCAACAACAGAAGGAGACGTAAGGATGCCTCAGCATCTGCTGTGGAACATGCTCTTTTTTTCCTCTGTGAGGCAGATGACAGGGAAAAAAGATTAAGTTTTTAAAAAATGGTATCACTATTTTTCTTCTTCCCATGTCAGTGAGATATGGTCATAACTAGCCAACTGACTGCTGGCTTTTCAGGCCACTACATGCAACAGAGAAAAAATGCTGTGGCTGAGGCTGCTCTGCTTGACCTCACAAGTACTAAATGACAAAGATTTGCGAAAGCCAGATTCCATACTCCAAGGAAGGCAAAACTTGTAACATTGGGAAGAAAAGGATGTGGAATTGGTGTGATGGGTCTGCCTGTTAGAAGGCGATGAGTTCTTTTAAATATTCTTCCAAATGCTATAATCTGTGCAAAACCATTATCAGGGAGCCATTTTCCACAGGAAAAAATTTCATAGGTGCCACCTCTACCTGTATTTTGTTGGTCAATTCTACTGCACATAAAAAATATCTGTAATGTGGGGTAATTATAGGCTTCCAAGAAAAATAATATGAGAGGAAAAGATTCCCTGATTTTTAAAGTATGACTAGAAACCACAAATATAAAATATTTCATCAGAAACTTTGGACTTCAGAAATCTTCACTCTTGAGCTGTAAAAATTGGATGTTTATATAAGCTCTTGTTAAGAGCTGGAACTTGCTGGGCCTTAGTTATTTCACTTTATGGGGTGAGAGAAAATATGATTAAAAGGAAATACCTGTTCTTTAGGGGTCTGGGGTTCTTCATCTGTTGTATTTTCAAAGTACTTACAAGCATTTTCTTATCAAAAATACAGAGTATCTATGCTTCCTCAAGAATGCAAACATTAATTCTGATTCCATACCTGTAAAAAACCCCAAAACTCTAAAAAATCTTTTATGTGGGTGATTTTTGTTAAAAAAGGATCTCAAGAAATTGATATAGTCTTACTCTGTGTGTTTTCAGGTCCACTATGTTTAAAACCAGAATTTTTATTTTTACTTCTGAAGTGCCGTAGTCTCTTCTGTTATTGATTCTTCATCTACAGTCCAGTATGTGTGACTGTCATTACAGCTTTTTTTGGGATTTTTTTGGTACTGTACCAACTGTTATGAGGTCTTTGCTCACTGAACTCAAATGGAAGCTCTTCAAATTCTCCTCCATTTGGTTGGTCAGCTGTAAGAATTCCTTTTGCTATCAAGAAATCTCACACATTTGAGTCTGCGGTGAAATGGGAATAATGGGTTATGCTGCTGGTATGACAGTTTAACATCCCTAGGGTTACTGGATGGTCTTTTAGGACAGATTTTAAAACTACTGGCCAACTGGTGTGTAGAAGGCAAACAACTGCAAGGAAAAGTTCTGACAAAGAAGGCAGAGGCCACATAAAATGTGAAACAGAACTTAGAAAAATTCTTCTATGTCTGGTTTGGATCATGGTTTGTTGACCCCTTTTATCCACTGCTAGATGCACACAAAATTTTGTCTTTCACATTTAAGGGGTTTTATTTTGAAAAAGTCCTTGTAATAATTAGAAATAAATGGCTTCCTAATGACTTTTTTTCCTTGGAAAACAATGGTTTAAATTAAAGGAAAAATGTTTTTGCCCGACATACAAACAAACATACAAGAGTTCCATAAAACCCCAAACTTGAGAAGAAATAGAACTGCCAGTGGTTTGAGAAAACTGTTTACAGGTTCTTGCGTCCCTGTGGAAAGTGGGGCTTTTTTTTTTTCATTAGACTGGCTTGTTAATCTCTTGTATATTCTAAATGTGTACTATTAAACCCTTTGCTTTTAGCATGATTCCTCTTTTTAAAGATGACAGTACTTAAACCTAACAACATGTTATTTTAAGATCAACAGTTTAGCAAGAGCAAAATCTGCCTCCCAGACTCAGCTGCCTGCCTTCTTCCCCAAATACTTTGTTCTGAAGGAGCTGATGGCAGTGATAAATGTAAGAGAGTTAGAGCTCTGCAGTTATTGTCAGCAAGTTAGCTTTATGGCTTGGGGATTAGACCTTTGATGTCTTATCGTGTTTCTGCCCTGCGTGAATCAGTTGCTTACTTGATTTGAATTATAAAAAGAAATGCTCTGTTGTGATATTGTCTCATACTGTGTCTTCGTCATTTGAGATGCCTCTGCGTTCTTTAGTTCCCTAGGAAGACAAGGCAACCAGCCATATGGAGAGTGGCCAGTTGCCTGCCGATCGTGATAGGCACTAAATAGAGTTGCATAGAAATTCAGATATAGAAAAGCCCTGTTTAGCTGAGCTTTTCTGTCCCCCACAAAGGGAGATTGTTCCCTACATTTCTACAAAGCAACATCCAGCACTGTTTCACTTTAGCTTTTGAGGGGGTCCCTCTATTCCTTTAATAAACGATTTCCTTTTCACAGAGGTAAGTGCTTCTTATGAAGTTTTCTTTTTTGACATCCCTCAGTGTAATTGCAGCTGGACTGCTGCTTCAGCATGTGGTGGGGGGAGAGCAAAGGTGAGCTGAAAAGGAAGTCCCCCTTTCGTGATTCCAGGAATAGTGATACCTTACACTGGAGATGACCATGGAGGAGCTCATTTTCAGGGTTTTGCATATCCTGTGTGCTGGAGATTTCTGGCATTCATGACAGAGGTTTAACCTAATACTTCTTATTTTGAGTTATAGGTCATTGCCTTTAGTTTTATTGTTTTAAGCTACCTCAGACGCTTCAAAGGGTGTGTACTGATATTCTTTAATCCTAAAATAAACCTCTCAAATATAGAAATGTTGATCTGACTTAGATTTTATTTGCATTTTAAAATAGCTTTTCAATATTTTGGAAGCCAAAGTATTTTTCAAACAAGAGACCTTTAAGTGACACTAAGAAGTAAAACTTGTCTATTTTCCCAAGTTGTTGCTGAGGTTATGAAAGACACCAGCCAAACAGATTATCCATGTCTCAGGAAAATGGCTAACAGGATGGTGTGCTAGCCCACTTGTGTTCTGAAAGCTGGGTCAGTACTTAAGAAAAGCTTAAGTAAACTAGAGGATAATTCAATACATAGACAATGCATCCCACTGTTTCTCTGTTTATTTTCTCCCTGTGTGACTTCTGGCAACTGAGAAGAAACACTATAAATGACAGCGACCCGCCAAAGAAAAGATTATGAATAACAATACCACAAGAATGAAGGGCATGAAGTTACCATTGACTTGGGACAAATACAGAGCAGTGGACACATGACACAGCCAGCAACCAGTAGATTGTAGTAGATGCAGAACAGAATGTCTTCAAATTAGAAACCCTTTCAATTTGAGTTTCAACTTAAATTTATGCTAGTTTGTCCTATCTCTGGTAACCAAAGGTCTTTATATCGGTAGGTTTTTGACTCTGTTGAACGAATATACTTTGCTGGTAATACTCTGAAACCAAGAGAAGTGATACCACTGGACACTTACAAAAATAAAAAGGCTGATCTCTCTCTGACTTACAGTTGTGAATACATAGAGATGGTACCAGCATGTTTTCAGCACTGTACAAGTCTGTCATGCTTTCTGTCCCAACCTAACATTCAATTTTCAGGCAATGCATACCATTAGTTTCAATACTGTCTAACTTTATGGATGTTGCAAAATGAAAAAAAAATCAATCTGTTTATGTTAAACTGAAGTTAAAAATAGCTATAATAAAAATCATGAAAACATTTTTCTTACCTCTGAAAAGTCTGTTAACCTGCTTTTTTGGAAGAAAAGGTTGCAGATCATTTGCCCTTGCTGAGGTGCACTTTCATTACTTCTAATTATCTACAGTATTAAATGTGTTGGCTGTTTTCTTCTATAGTGAATACACTAGGATCAGTTTGCAAAAGTAAGTGGTTTCATGAAATATGAAGGAGTCCTCATCTTGGAAATGAATGGATGTAGTCAGATGAAGTGTGTTTTAGGGTCACTTATAGTAGTTATCATGTCTTGAAAATTAAGACCATTATTTTATTTTTAGTTGTATGGGGTCAGTGCCAAAATATTTTTCATACATTGTTTCTGATGCTCAGATTTTGCAGCTTCTGGTGTGACTCATTTGAAGTGGGTGCTTTGTCTTGAAAAGGCTGTGCCATAGAAGCATACAAATGAATCAGGGAATCAGTCCTTCTGAAAGTGTGATTCACCAGAGCTGAGTACTACTCGGAAGGAGCCCAAGCCTGCTCCTGTTGGTGTCTGTATATTTACATTAGTAGGGGTGGAACCAGATCCTAGAACTAAGCTACTGAAGAGAATAGCTCTTCAAGAGGTATGGTTTCACTACCTTTAAGTATCTTTTTAAGACAAAGGGAGGAAAAAAGAGTAGATTTGGACTCCTTGTTCTTGTAGCATTTTCTGGCATTCATGTGTCCATCCTTTCTTGAAAGCAAGAGAGAATGTATGTCACAATTTGCTTCAGTTTCAGCCTAGTCCTTTCTAGTTTACATGGTTGCACGACTGAGATGTTTTGCCTTTTTTAGTAATTTGTGAAGCAGCAGTAAAAAGAAATGATGGATGTGCTGACATTCACCCCCCCCATCCCTACATCAATACAGCTAAGCAGAGGTCACTTAAAAAAAACACCTGTTAAAGCAATAAACATTTAAAAAATAACATGCCAAAGCAAAACATATCAATCAAAGCACAACCCTGTTTAATAATTTTATGTGCTGGTCGTAACAAGAGGAGACTGTAGTTTTGGCAGCGAGGCTCCAAAAGCTCTACTGCACTCCAGGCACTGAGGGAATAAAGCACAACAGTGTTCTAATTGATAGGTAGGTAACTTGGAGCTGACTTTGAGTACTAATCCTGGGTGGTTAAAAAAAACCCAAAAACAACAAACACCACCACAACACAAAAAACAAAACACAACAAACCCAAATGCCAACTTCCCACTCAGTGAAATTGCATACTCTATCTGTTTATTTCAACCATCCTGCTATATTTTATAGGGAAAGAGACTACACATAAGTTACATTTGAAAAGTTTAATGAAATATAATAAAGCAAAGGTGGTGGTGGTGGGGGGTGTCTGTGTGCAAAGGTTTAACACAGTCCTTTTCAATAAAACAGTGTCTCAGCAAGTATTAGAGACAGTTCTGCCTCCTGAGTGCCCCTGCAAATGCACAACCCATGGGAGGCTCTTGATAAAGTTATTTTTGAAACCTGGATCCCACCTCTGTTTCAGTTGTCTGAAACCTGGGACTTGTTTGTTCCCCTTTGTTTTCTTTGACACTATTGGGTAGGTTATTCTCATAGGACTTGAAACAATTACAGGAGAGCTAGTTTATCAGACTCTCCAGCTCTTAAGGGAGAAAGGATGTTTTTAGGAGATGATCTGTCTTTTCCAAGGCAGGTGAATCTTACCCTAAAGCTGCCAATTTCTAGCTTTTGTAGTCTACACAATTAGTTCTGTACAATGACATCATGATCATGGCTTTCTGCCCTGGAGAGTGCTGCACTCTTGTGGCTGGGTCAATAATTTTTTTGTGTAAACAGGGATAATGAGCTCCAAAGAAAAAATGTTCATTTTTTCTCAAGTTTGAGATAACTTCATTGAAATTAGTAATCTACTCTCTTGTCTAGTAGGGAAATATAATGGGAAAATTCTGATGCACACCAAGAACCTTAACACTGAGAAGAGATAGAAATGTGTTGATGAGATTCTTTCTTGTAAGTGCAAATGGCCTTACACACTGTAATAGCAAGCATGGGCATGTTCTGGCTCATCAGAATCATATCTGATTAGTCTCAGAACTGCAGAATGGGTCAGGTAGGAAGGGACCATGGTGGGTCATCTGGTCCAGCCTTGCTGTTCAAGCAGGATTCTCCTGGAGCACGCTGCACAGGAATGCACCCAGATGCTTCTCAAGTATCCCCAAAGTAGGAGGCTCCACAACCTCGCTGGACAATCTGTTCCAGTGCTCAGTCCCCCACACAGTGAAGTTCTTCCGAATGTTCAGAGCTTTCTATGCATCACTTTCTGCCCATTTCCTCTTGTCCTGTTGCTTGGCACCACAGAGAAGGGCCTGGATCCATCCTCTTGATACCTGCCTGTAGGTATTTATACAAATCAGTGAGGTTTCCCCTCAGTCATTTTTTCTTAAGGCTGCACAGGCCCAGTGTGTGATGGCTTCTGTGTAAATTCCTCCATGCAAGTTTAACTTTAATGGTGATATCCTGTATGTTTGCAAACAAAAGGAGGTCACAATTTCAAGTACACAGCTCTGGGTTTGTCATGGAACAGTCATTAAGGACCATTTTGCTTCAGTGGGACAGCACAAGATGAACAAATCTGTTGAAGATAGATTGAGTACAGCATTTTACAGAGCAGTAGTTTGAAGGTATCTTCTGGTACTGTCCTAAATAACAAGGATAAGGAGAACTTAAGTTTTCCATCCATTTCAGTGCTAGGGCTGAATGCTTTCCAATGGCATTGGGATGAGAGTAGAGTTTGTTCTGTAAATATACTTCGGAATCATAGAATATGGGTTGGAAGGGACCCACGAGGATCACCTTCTGCTCCATTCCTTGGGAGAAGAGTGAAGAAAAACGTTGGAAAAATTAGTGGTGTTTCAATGAAGCAGATTAATTGAGACAGACTAGCTGATTGGAATGCTCTCTAAGGCAGAGTGTAATGTGGATATTTAAACATCATTGCCCTTTTCTGAAGTACACATGGGAATATGACCTTGCAGATTATCACTCGCATATGTGGATATATACCCCACATACATATATGCAGACACACATGTATGCACACACACGCACACACACACTCACATTATTGTTGTCTAACTCATTTTTCCATTGTAGACAAGCCCAGAGGGAACAAAATATTCCTAGCTTGGCAATTTCTACATCTGCCTGTCAGGCAGCTATCAGACAGAAACAGCATGACTACATAAATCACTGTAAATCTGCACATTTTTCACCATCACTAAGCTCTCAGCACAGAGCCACTTTAGAGTGCATTGCTCCATATTTTTTTTGCAGACCTCCCATGCCAGCAGCAGGGATGTCAGACCATTCTATTCAACATCTCACAATAACCAGATGGAGAATAAAGAAATTGCCCTTCAAAGTTGTAGTCTTCAGTAGGCTTTTCCAAGCAAATCAGCGATGTCTAGCATCCATCTACTCTCTTCTGCTTGTTTTTCATGCCCTTTTGGCCTTCAGCCCTCCAAGATGAAGTGTTAGTCTCCTGTTTTACAAGCAATCTTGAACTGTATTTTAGATTCTGAAAGTAGTTTTCACTTGTATGTCAGTTTTAAGGGGTCCACAAAAATAATAAAATAAAAACCTGTTGTGACTGTGCTTAATTACCTAGTGTCAGTGGAGGGTATACAGGCCCAGTGAAAATTTAAGGAATCTAAATTGCAGAGAGGTTGGTTAAAAACCTCTGATGTACCATCCAAATCCATACAGAATTGAATGTCTGTATTTTTTTGTAGTCCGCAGACTCCAAACTAGTGTTACAGAAAAGCATGGGGGTTTCTCTCCACAGACATCAAAAGTGGTTTCCTGATCTTCAGCTTTAGTTAGAAAAGTTCTATTAGGGAAAATTAAAAATAGGTTTAGCATAGTTATGAGTTATGCTTTATGTGCAGCCTGTTTGTGTTAAGGATGTCTCTATAGGACTGCAAGTATTAGAGACAAGCTGGCCCAAATTTAAAAAAAAAAAAAAAAAAAAAAAAAAAAAAAAAAAAAAAAAAAAGGGGGGAAAACTGCCCTGCCTTGCTCATATTAATCAAACAGTGGCATCAAATCAAAGACAAAATCCACAGCTGTGCACTATATTATGAAATGTAGAGTAGAACATTTCCCATTACTGTTGAGGCTTTGTGCCAGACTCAACAGCAAATCTTTACCCCTCAGCCTGAATGCATCTGTTGTCAGCTTTTCTTCCAATGCAGAGAGATGGTGCTCCCCATGGCCAGACTATAACACTGGTCTTGATTCTTCTGCTTTCGTTGACTGGTCATTCCACTTGCAGGTGTATCTAGACAAGCCAATTTATGGTGCTTTCTAGACAAGCACCATTTTTCTCACCTTCTACTCTGTCATCTGCTTTGGAGCAAGGAGAATTTCTCTGAACTACACAGGGTGGGATCACAGATTTGTACACCAGAAATGTGAGGGCGTGCATGTGACTCAGTTTAATGAAGACCATTTCTGCCTTTGTGATGACATAGCTGCAGGATAAAGACCAGAAGGAATGATACTGAATCTCTGCATAAGAGTGTACAGATGTGTGTTACACCATAGCAGTGAGCAAGGTTATATATACATGCTATTTTGATAAATAGTTTAATAGCACAGTAAGGAACCACCAGTTTCCTATTCTTAAGGTTCTGAAAAAACTTTCTCATTGACTGCAACACATTGCTTGTGGTTGAAGAAATAAGCATCCTGACTGTCCATATCCCAGATGTGGCACTGGTGACAGAAACAAAGCAGAAAGATAAATCAGAGCAAAAAAATGAGCAGAAATATTTTCCTCCAGTTTAAGTAAGATTTCATGTATCTACTACTTCATACTCTGAACTTCAGTAACAGAAGATGAAAGATCACAGGGACCATCAGTGGTATATTTCATCCAGTATTAAGGTTCTTTGAAGTGTGAGACAGTGAAGGAAAACACTGGAATTCAATGATGCCAGAAATATATGACAGTAAATAATATTTCAGAAGTACTCATACCTGTCAAGTGGGTACACATATCTAGTGACTTTAGTGATTAGGTTTTATTAATGAGGTAAACCTAAAATCAAACATTTTTCTGCTATAGCCCTATTATCATTCTTTCTTCTCAGAAATACTACATGAGAATTTAAAGCAGTGCCTAGTACAGAATACTAAGCTCCTTGGAAGCTGGGTATTGTCAAGTATAGTGCTTTGGAAAGGCTGAAATAAATGATACTGAAATGTAAAGGAGAAGTTACAGCAATTCCAGTTGAGTTGTGCCTCAATCTGTGGAATAGTTTCTAGTTGAAACCAATTTTTTGAAACATGACTAGGCTGGTTTCTCTCTCATTAGGGGAAGAACACCTCTCTGCTAAAACTGTTTTGCTTTTTAATAGAGTTTAACCATAATTGTCCACATTCTGCTGGTTGTTCAAAATAATTCCATCTCAGGTTGGTCAACTATTGTTTGTCTAATTTTAGTCATTACCAGCATTTAACAGAAATGCTGCTTTTAAAGCTTGTCTTTCAGTGGATCACATTTTTACATTAACACTTTTGTTAAGTGAATTCAAGGACAGATATAGATAAACAAATACTGAGAGTGAGTCACTTTCTGGTCCATATTGATTCATTTTTCTCTCTGTATAAACTGTCCTATTTTAATCAAAAGGACTGTTTTCACAGGAAAGTACAGCTCTTAAGATGATCACCAGTGTGATCCCAGCTTTTCTGTCACTGACTGTGCTTGTTCCTTTTTGAAAAAGTAGCAAACCTTATGAGAAATTCCATAGCCCTTTCTTGTGTCAGCATTAGTTTTTGGTGTGCTTATCAATTCCTTTGGCTATGTGAGCAAGCGATACTGATTTTGACTTGTACCATCTCATACTGCTGTAGTAAAGATGAAAATGAAGTATTTTCCAAATGTCAGTCACATACTTTCTGTATGTTTTTTCTAAGTACATTTGCTAGTCTCTATTTCATGCTGTTTTTCCTTACAATTGCTTGCCTTTTTGTCCTTCCTGCCCTTAAGTCCCTCAGTTACACTAGGTTGGTGGAAATTGTTTAAATGTACAACCCAAACTCTCCACTGAGGTTTGGCTAACCAATAAGCTATTCAAGTGGTTTTGTCTCCCGGGTATGTCTTCATCCTCTGCTTGTCCAGGTTGCTTGAATATTCTTGAACTCTTAATTTGCTCTAATCTCCTCTAAGGCTTTGAAATAATAAAATACTTAAATAAAACTCTTTGGATAAATGCCCTTTAAAATACAGCTTTATCTGTGAACTATCATGCTCTCAAGGGAGTGGATTTTGTTCCTCAGACAGTTAAGGGGATTTTCTGTCCACAGTGTTACTGTCAGGCATACCCATCTAAACTCCTGCAACAACTCAAAACAGAACAAATGAGGAAACTCTGGAGGAAAAGTGGTACAGGGACTAGACTGCTGCAGTGTGTGATTTTCTTCTGGTGCCTGGCTTCAGTCCCTGATCTGCTGCATAGTTTTCTGTGGGTCACAGAGCCTTCCTGTGCTTTTGAAAACTAATTCTCTGCTCAACGGGGATGTTGCTGAGGATAAATTAAGGGTGGCAAAGTGCCTAGCCATTACAGAGGGGTAGTCTTCTACACACAGAAAGGCTGTATTCCTTGCTTCACAAAATAGAAATAGGGACATCACTTGACTTGCCATCACCTAATCCACAGGGGAAGTCAGAGGCAAAGCAGAGGACTGGATCCACTAATCTCAAGTCCTGCAGATGCCTCTCAGGCAAAAAAGGGAAGTTTGGGCAACCTCGCAGGGCTCTCCCAGTGTAGCTCGTCGGGGCACCCAGGCAAGCCCTGGTGACCAACATGATTTCGAGGTTGGTCAGAATCATAGATTCCTGCCTTCACTGTTACTCACTGTGCACATAAAGGGAGATGACTTCAGTTTTTCTTCCTTTCCACTCAGCTCACCTAATTAATTTCTGTCAGCAAGAAAGATCTGCAAAATAACACTGAAATGGGGAGCAAGGAACATCTGTCCTCCACTTCTGGAAATCTGTAGCTAGATTCCTTGGAGAAAGATTTGGGGTTTGTTGTAATTTGTGAGTAATTTGCTTCTGAAGTTAATTATTCCTAAAAGTGAAAAATTGCTCAAAATGTTGGGAAAAAGAAGCTTTCCTTTTTATCTTAGTGTACCACTAAATTATAAAAATTCTGGTAAAAGTCCAACCATATGACTATTATTTTAAAGTGATACCTTTGAGATAATCTCTCCATTTTCATGCAGACTCTCCAGAAAGACATCTGTATTTCCTCATGTTAAATGATAGGAAATGCAAATAGACAGCAGTTGTAAGTATGAAGATTATGGAGATTTATAACTCTCTATATTTCTTAGGTGTAATAAAATGCAGGGGAACTGTAGCAATTTTTAAAAAATTTTAATCCCAAATACTACTCTTTGTCCTCTTTTTTTCTTTTCCTTGAAATTTTCTTCCTCCTAATTTCAGTTTCTCATCTGAAGTTCAAAATTTTCTCTACTTGAGGTTTGTAATGATGAAGTAGTGCCAGTGTAAACAGGGCTTTAGTTGGATACAGATTTTTTTTCTTGGGCACCTCATGATGCTTAGGAGGATGATTACCTCCTAGTAGCTGTATGCCTTGCTTAATTTTGTGCTTGTTCAGAAGAAGCAGAAGGATAGAGAAATTCATCTGAGCACTTAATGAGTTCACCTCCTCCCTAGTCTCAGCTTTTTGGGAGCTCAGAAGATAAAGAAATGCCTTTGTTTTTATCTGTGTGTTTTTGGCTGGCATGTAGCAGCATCAGATCCCATTTGGGTTTTTTGGCAGCGTGTTTCAGGGTAAGAAGCTCCTTCTTTTCACAATGCCAAGGATGATGCCAAACTCATGAGCCTTGCAGTCTTGGCATTGGAGGGATGAACAACTGGGTTGAGTTCAGTGTACTTTGTGTCAAAACTAGAAAGAGGCGCACTGAAATCCACAGTGAGAATATTTATGTTAAAAATCCTACTTGGGCCTTAGAACAAGTTTTTTAAGCTTGTCAGTAACAGAACAAGCAGAACTTTCTTTTCAGTTTTGGGTAATATGTCTTTGCTGGGGAAAGGGCTACAGAGCAGTTTTCACATGGGAATAGCATTCCTACAGCATTATTCTTTTTTTCTTTTTCCTAGTTTTTGAGAGTGGACCAAGACAAAGACAGAGAATGCAGCCTGGACTGTGCAGGTTCCCCTCAGAAATCACTCTGTGCATCTGATGGAAGAACTTTTCTGTCCCGATGTGAATTTCAACGAGCAAAATGCAAAGACCCTCAGCTGGAAATAGCCTACCGAGGCAACTGCAAAGGTGAGAAATCAAAGTTTCTCTTGACCATAATGAAAAATAATAGACCCTAAAATAGTATTGGAAATTTCTGTGAATTGAAAACCAGGAGTGTTGGACTGGAAGAATTTTCTAAAAGGAAGTGGATTGAAATGAATCCTGTTATTTCTGTAAAAATATGCTGTCTAAAGATAAATTAATCTTGAGCCTTCATCAGAATTGTGACTCCCACATCCACTTATTTTTCAGTAAATCACTATTAAAGAAATTGCATGGCCAAGGTCCCTGTTCTGAAGCACCATATCCCTGGCAAGTTCAGATAAACTCGTACGATGGTTATCTTGCAAGGTTTCTTGTCTAGTGCAATTTGGCATTTTGAGATTGAGACAGTCAAATTAAGTCTTGTATTTCCTAATTGCAATCACATAGTGTGGTGGGGGTGGTGGTTAAAAAAAGAAAAAAAACCAAAAAAAGCTTTGCAATGTATAGAGCTGTTACAGGCCATTGCTGCCTATATCATCCACTACTTTACTTCTCATCTCTGTTTAGAGAAATTGAGTGATGTGCAACCCTGCAAAATATCTGCATTTACATCTCTTAACTTTTAGAGCGGAATGACAATGCAGTTCTTAAATGAAGTGTAGGGTGATTCCCAACACAGTGATCTTTCTGAAATGTAAGAATAGCAGTGGTCATATTGATTTACTTTCCCTTTCTCTCTCTCCTAAAGAGAGTGGCAAGGAGTGGAGGTAGGGGCTGGGGGAAAGAAAACCCCAGGGACCACACCAATTCAACCTGTAGGAGGCAATTTTCCACATCATCTCTCTCCATTAGCTCCTGCAAACCCCTGAAGCATCAAGACTGCTTCAAAGAGACATTCTGTCTCATCTTCTGCTGGGATGAAACAGTATCCTCATTCTTAAGCTGTTTCATAGTAAACCATTGTATTACATGATGGATCTATTTACTGTGGTGAGCAAGGATAACATAATGAAGCTACCTGAGCCAAAGCTTTTGTTACACTCATGCACGACAGAGACAATTATTGTGTACTTGGTATTTGTTAATTTTATATATTAGAGTTTTATGGAAATTAGTTTTGAGTGTTTTTATTTATTGTTATACCATATTGAAAAAGTCATCTGCAAGAAATTTTCTTCATTAAGATTAGAATTGCTCTACTGAAGGTTTCCTCCCTGATGCTGTCAAATTTTTCTGCAGTCTACAGCAGCAATTTGGAGAAGTGCTCATTTGCTGTTTATTTATTAATGCATAGAGTAGAATTGTAGAATTGGAAGTAGACACCTTAGGCACCTTAAATATTGCTGATAGCAGGTACATATCATGTTCTCTTCAATCAAATGTTTTTTTCTTTGATTGGTAATAGGCAGATATTTGCCAATAATGCACTTGGTCAGTATCAGCAAGAGACCAGTGCTCTTTTAATTTTACATTTTCATAACATTTCTTATTCAGTAAAGCAGTCTTATTAAAGCAGACCAATGTCTTTATTCCTACTTATGGCTGCGATTATCAGAAATACTTCAAGCTGTAAAAACAAGTTTTAAAGAAGAAAACGATGATTCATCAGCCTTGCTGCAGTTTCAGTTTTAACATTGCTAGTACTGGTAGTCATATCAAACATTCTGAGAGAGGCAAGGAAGTCCTGTGATTAAGATGTTTGAGCCAGTTGCTTTTGAGTGGTGAAATTTGTTGTTGCAGGTGATGCCTAATTGAAAAGCAGAGGGGTTGTTTCAGTAGGGCTAACCAAAAAGTGATGTTTCATCATTGGAGAACAACTTTAAAGGTTGTTTAAAGAATTTACTTTCATTCTGTGTAGGAATAGAAACAGATCCTTTTGGAACTGTTTGTCTGTACCCCTGAAAAAACAGACAGCCACTCTAACTCCCCATTAAAACATTGGTTTTGAAGCAAGTTTTGAGCTTGCAGGTAAAAGGGAAAAGAAACATGCATGCTTTTATTTGGTACTGAAGGGAGAAAAGAGGTGATTCCTGGTATAGACTTCAGAACTTCGAGTCTGTGTTGTGATAATTGTCCACCATTGATCACAAACAGCAATCTTAAGTCTGTCTTCTGAAAAAAAATCCTTATTCACCTCACAAAATTCTTCTCTGAAAATGAAATATTTCCAGGTACCATTTTAATTAATCTAGTGATGACTATCTCTTTGCTTAATTCAGTCTGTTCAATAGAAATCTAAAGACCTTGACAGTTTATGTTGACAGCCTTTTGGAATAATTTTGAGTCCATGATTTATTGTTTAGATATTCAGAGCTGTGATTTCTTTTTACATCCAGAAGAAATATTGAACAACTACATACTGATGTCTCCTTTCTCTGTTTCTTTTCTCTCGAGAAAGGCAAATTTATATTGACCCTTTTTTCTCTTTCTTGCCCGTTCTCAACATTTTTCTCATCTATTTGATTTTGAACACTTAAATACTAAAAAGTACAAAGGGGTATAGTTTGCTCTCTGTGTGTTTGTTTCCTTTCTAATTCAAGTTTCTTTCACAGCAAGAGTGCTCAGCCCAGACAATTTTTTAGCATTGCAAAGAAAACCATTTTTAAATCCTAGCTGTTAAAGATCACAGTAAAATGGCTGCATTTGAACAGTTTTTTTTTCCCCTTGTACTTTTGTTCTAGTTCTTGATGACTGCAGCAGAGATCAAAACAGTTTAAACAAACATGAAAATGAAGGAACCCTGAACCTTCCTCTCATTTCTGAAAGACAACTCACCTTTAACAAAAAAAGCATCAAAACAGACTGTTCTGTTAACTTGGTTTTTTTTTTTTTTTTTTTT
>WEIU01009578.1:263576-279466 GCA_013389925.1 Aegithalos caudatus | reverse complement strand
GGGGGGGAAGAAAAAACAAAAGGAAAACAACAAAGAAACCCCACACTGCCTGGCTCAGTCTGTTAGATGCCAATAGAGAAGAGTTTAGGGTGAGACTGCTCTGCTGTTTTGTTTGAATCCAGAAAGCAGCTATAAAAATAAATAGTGAAAGAATTGGCCAGCTCTTGTCACGAAGCAGCAAGTCATTATTTTATGGCTGTGTCAGGCTAAATGTCTGTGCTGACATCCTTTCCAGCCCCAGAGGCTAATATCCCTGCATCTTTAAAACTGATACTTTCAGCATGTATAGTTTGCTACATGTTTCCAATCACTAGAGGCTGCAGCCTTTTATCAGCTTTGCTGTTAGATGCGATCAGTTCTTTACAGTATACATTGACCTAGGCCAAATATAATGGGGAATTTTCTTGAGTGGTTTATTCTATATAAACCAAGTGGTGTCTTGTGCTCTGAATAAAATTTTTATGCTAAATTAACTGCAAATTAGGACTGAATTTTATCCTATCACTACCAGTTACCAAAAGGGTATAACAGTGGGAAAGAAGCACAGAAGCAGAAGTAAATTCTGGTTTGTTGTTAGGACAATTCAGCAAAGTGCTCAGGTGAGCAGTTACCTTGAAATAGCTTGTTGCACTGCATGCTTCTAAGTTTAAGGACAAGCAGAGACAGCTATTCTGGCAAAACAGGTGTGAAGGGAAACAGTGAAAGGACTTTGGATTATGTGTGTCTACACTAGGTCTGCTTGTTCACATCTGTGTGACTTTAGAAAAGTTTTCTCTTTAGTGTAAGAACAGCTGGCTGTCTGTGGGAAGCTCTCAAGGGAACCTCCAAATGATTAAGTTAGCCACTATATATAGTTCTTACAAAGTAGTAAATATTTCTGATATATTCAACAGGATATTTCACCTATAATGAAATAACTAAAGGATGAAGTGTACTTTTTGCATAAATATATAACAACGTTGTGTCAAGCACAATAGTCTCTTGCAAAGCAAGCAAAGTTTGCTCCATGTACTGGGACTGAGAAAGGTATTTTTAATCTTACTGCAATACATAGCAAACCAAGAAATATTGGATAAACTAAATTGAAACCTTTGCAAGAGATTTATCTATACTTTTGGCAAGCTGCTTAGTTTTCCATGAGAGAATCTGGGTTAGAACTCCCTGTAGAGCTCCAAATTTCGTGTAAATCAGTTTTACTGAATGTCACCTTAGAGATGGTGTTTACACCCTTGAAAAGTTTGTGTCATTGTTATAATGATGAACTTCTACTTTGCTGCAGTAAACTTCCCTCTGTTTGATATATTATTCAAGGATTAGCCAGCAGAGTTGAGGTTGGTGCATGTTTTTTCTCTGAAACTCAGTGTTTTCAGAGCTGTACTGTTGGAAATAAAGCATAAAATGAGATTAGTTCCAAGTCAGGCTGGTGCTATTTGTGAGGTTAACTCTATTTCCAGAATTTCCTGTTGACTTCAGTGCTATCTCAAGAAGATCCTGCAGCAATGTAGTGGCACCACTTCACTTCATAGTTGAAAGTTTTCCCTGTTACACAGAGAGATTTAGAATTAAGATGACTTTTTATTTTGCGTGTGCTTCTGGTCACTGGTCTCCTATGGAAGCCAGAATTATCACCAGGGCAATTCAGAAACAGCTACAACTCTGTACTCTCAAGTTCTGTGTATTTTTGTCCACTCCCATGCACCAATTTTTGTCTTCTGTTGTACCCTCAAGATGTGTTCATTTTATTAAACCTCTGGGTGCTTTTGCAGTCTTGGTGCTAAGTCACAGAGGTGCAATCAACACACTGGCCAACATACTATGCTAAAATGCAATGGGCCTTGTACCAATCCAGCTAACAGAGTCCCAGTGAGCTGGTTTAAGGTCAACTCATGCATCTTCATGCTTAATTTCTATGCCAGGAGATAGGGTATTTTTCCTTCCAACTCCCCATGAGGTTGTGGGATGTAAAAGCCCATTTACCTGGAGCTGAGAGGATGAAGTCTCACTGAGTTAGTTATTTACACAATTCTAAATTACAGCTGGACGTGCATATCAGCACAATTAGTTCTTCTTCATGACTATAAGCAAATTAGGCTGCATTTCAGCCAGATTTTATCAGGTCTTAGAATCTAATGGTCTTTTCACCAGGTCATATACTAGAATCCAGCTTGAGCCTGCTGGCTTCCTTATTAATGCTGCAGTTAGGAAGAGAAGTAATGTATAGTGAGAATTCTAGTAAGAAGACAATAACAGTTTCAAGCCCCTTATTTTTCCACTAGAAAGTTCCAAAATTTTAAACAAAAACAGATTAAAAAAAAAAAAGTAAAAATAAAGTTTTGCAGCATTATGGTGTTGGTCATCCTTCCAAAACCTTGCAGCCTCAGAATCTCCTCGGCTATCAGGTTGTCACCAGAGGGACACTGTTCAGCTCATAAGAGTTTAGCCTGCTTTTGTCAGGGGCAATGCTGAAAATTCAAAAGCTTTGGGCTGCTTAATCAGCACAAAGGTACAGGTCAGTCCTATCACTTTTTATTCTTGGTCTTTGTTTCTTAATCAGGGTCCATCCTGATCTGAAACTTTTTATTTTGCGTGTGCTAGTGAAGTCCTGTCCTAGATAAATAGCAAAATCAGCGTGTGAGAGACTTTACTGGTAGCCATCCCCTTAGATGTACTTATTTATTGATTGATTCATTTATGCAAATGAAATTCTGGTGAACCACATAAGTCTAGACTCATCCTGTTAATTTGAGGTTCATCTGAGGCATTTTCATTAACTTCATTATTTCATTACTACTATGAGGAGTGCAGAGGGGCCTGTAGACAAGAATTATCTCGGTGCAGTCAAAGGAGAATTTGTACAGTGAATCCCAGATTTTCCTTTGCTGAATGGTCATGAGCAATGGCTATGTGGAAGGTTATTTTCCCTATGGATTAGGATGTCATCCATCACTTATTTATGCATGTTAGGAGCTGCAAGTTTTCCCTACAACTTTGTCTGGTATTTTGATATGAGCTCATATTTCAGCCTTTCTCTCATGTCAGGAAATAATTTTTTCATCCTTTTTCAGCTGATATTTTGCATAAATGTATAGTCCTTAAATGTCTTGAATTCTTTTTCTTTGGAAAAATTGCTGGAAGTTATGCGACAGATTTTGAAGGTATTGCAACCAGGGCATAGAGGCAGATGATTAGATGATATAATATTATAAGTTTATTGAAAATATTATAATTCCTTTTCTCTTCAGCAATCTTTTTTTTTTTTTTTTATTCAGAAGGAATTCAGCTTCTTTGAATTAATAATTTAATAGTAATTCATATTCTGAGTATGAATGTTTTTATATTTCTTCTTTTTAATCTTGATCACCCGATTACATTTCTTCTGTCAGGTTTAGACTCAACTCTGTGTCATAATTATTCTTCTGCAGTAATATCTTAGTAAAATAAAAAAAAAAAAACAGAACTGGAAATAATATTGACTTTACACAGCTTCAGATGCTTAACTTGATAAAAGATCTTCATGGTTTTATTTTGCGTATACTGAAGCACAGTAATGCCCAACAGGTTTAAAATGTTTCCATGGTTATATAATACAAAATAAAACTTCAGATGTGAATTTTATATTCCAATAAATTTGACTGTTGATTTTAAAGCATATTAGATCATCCACAAATAGGAGGCCTTTAGAGCATGAGGCAGTTTAGGAACAAGTGGTGGACAGTTTTGGAGAACTTCTCTTTCTTCTTGGCATATTTTCATGATAATTCAGCTATTGAAGATTATTTACAACCCTGCTGGTACTATACCAGAGATCTTATGTGATGGAATTTATATCACTTTTCCTTTTAGACATTTAAACCACATGTCATTCTAGAAAAACGAGGACAGAGGTCCAACAAAGGAGTGATTTATTTTCAGTTAAAATACTAGCTACATTAAAACCACATGTTATTAAGTACTGTATAACCAAACCATGCTCAGAAGAATGCTTACGACACCAAAGCTTGCTTAAAATGTTTCTTTTTTTTTTCCCAAAAAAAAAACCCCTTTGGCTGTGCACACATTAACAGATTTTACCTGAGCTGCACAATACATTGGTTATACTTCTCCCTTGGAGAAACAAACTGTCAAAGTGCCATAGTACAAATTAATTCACTTCCTTATTAGTTTTCTTTCTCGTATTTCTGGATGCTTGAACTTCTCTGTCCCTTTCAGGTGTCATTGCATCTCAGTGAGTATCCCTCCTGAAAGAACATAAATCAGTTGATGCTAAGACTGAAACATAGGTTTTCAAAGTGAAACTATTTGTATTTGGGGCATATTAGGAACATGAACTCTCATAGTGCTCCTTTGAGAAGAGTAAAATAACACACAGAACTAGTGCACATGAATCCAGGATCAGGAGGGAAATAGGAAAATTAGAACTAAGGGGCCCCAATTTTTTTTTCAGAATGCAGATGCTGAGGACAACTTTCTGTCTTCATTATGCTACACTTCCACACCAGATTGCCCAGGACTTGAAAGGATTTTTTAATGCTCGTGTTGCCACATGAGTTGTCCAAAGCTCAGTGGAGGTGACAAATGAAGAATTTATGCTGTAAACGGGCACTTCTGCCATTCCACTGAGTTTCCAGGCTGTTTTTGGGTCATACTGGCACAGAGAAAGTTCTTCAGGGACTGGGAATTCAGCTGGCTCACCTGTATGCTCTTAGGAATGCAAACTTCTCTCAAGTGCTGTTGCCTCACGGTTCAGATTCTGTTCAATTTACAACTTGCATGGACTAGAAGGGCTGTCCCCATGGATTTGAAGAACTGCACAAGCATTAATGAATCACCACAATACCTGTGTCTCACAGCTAATCACTGGACAGTTTTAGCCTTAAAATGGAATTAACTAGTTTCTGTCAAACAGTCTTTAAACCAAATAGGGATCAGAAGCAGTAAATTCATTTGCATGTATGTTTGAAATCATTCTAATTCAGATGTTACAGTCACATCTTGAAGTTATTAATACTACCTTAAGCTTGCCTGGTATTCTCATTTTTCCTGAAACTGCTTACCTCAAGCAGATTCTGAAGTTCTGCTTCTGCATCATCAACATGCTAAAATCTGTAGTGTAAAAGGTACAACAGCTTATGCTATGTGTCTTTAAGCTTTTGGCTACCTAACTGAAATAAAGTATATCTAGTAGACAATACAGTTTATTAGACAATAAAAACTCCACTGAATTAAAGCTGGCTGGTTTGCTCCTTGGTTTCTTGGATGGAGACCAATACCAAGTAATGAAGGAGATGGTGCAAGAAACCTCACATTGGACAAAAAGGGACTGTATGGTAGGCTTGATGTCCCACACTTAAACCATGAACTGTCACATTGAATTTTAGCATGATATGAATCATTCATATAATGCTAAAATTATTAATCACCTTCCCAATAAGTCCCTGCACTGTACAGTATATATGTATATTTTTTTTTACCAGCCTGGTGGGGACATCTGTAGTCACAGCTGAAGTTGCTGCCTAACTGCAGTAAGTAGAAAGTACAAGGCAGCTGTGCTCCTGCTGCCTCCTTTGCCTTTCCTGAAGCACTAAAAACCTGTTGCTGCCACCAGCTCTGAGAGAATATTGTGGGGTGCAATGTAGCAGCTATTGCTGTGTTAAATTGAGAAGAAAAGCCCTATTTGGGCTTCTGCTCCTTGGTGGCATTTGGAACAGAAAGGTTGTCTGTCCAGGCATCTCTCTGTTTAATTTCCCGGTAATGTATTATTGTCCAGAAATTGTCCTGCATTGGCTCTCTTCTCTAAAAATAACACAAGTTGATTGTACATTTTCACCGACTACAATTCTGATTCTCTTTGCATGAGTCTGAGTTGTCTTTTTCATAATATAGGTGATCACCTATCTTTTTCTTTGTATTGCATCATCCAACTGACTTTTCTTTTTCTCTAGATGTTTCGAGATGTGTGGCTGAGAGGAAGTACACCCAAGAACAAGCCCGCAAAGAATTTCAGCAAGTGTTTATCCCAGAATGCAATGATGACGGCACATACAGTCAGGTTGAAAATTTTTTATTCAGTGTCTTGCATGACTGCAAAGTCAGTATGTGTGTTTGAAAACAGGGTAAGGAGGAGAAAAATGTAATGAAGGGAAATGTAATTTCAAAATTAAATGTAATTTGTGCCAACACTTCAAAGAAAATGGAAGGAAAATCTGTGTTATGTGTCAAGTGCTTGTTCTCTTTTTCACAGTTGGCCAGCAAAAGAGCCAAACATTACCACTGTTCATGTAAGACACTCCCTGCTCTTCTAGAATGAGGCAGCTGAGTCATTCTTGTAGCCCCCTAAATACTCATCAGATGGTAAAATGCTTGGAATTTGTGATCTGTTCCTGATTTGAACCAGAAATGTTGCGACTGGAGTCTATATCTTAAGTGCTAAATCATGAATCATACAGAATCCTTCTTTATTGTCTGCTGAATTTCTTCACAAACATATGGTCTGAGACTAATTTGCTTAGATCACATAATTCTGAAGGAAGACAGAAGATTATCCTGAGGTATATATTCCAGTCATGATCACTTTCTGTCCCATCTGTACTGCATTTTCGTTGTGGAATTGTGCAGAGGAAATTTTTTCTCTTTTTAAGCATGATGAGGCAAGTGATATTGGCCCTTAGAAAATATAATGCAATTGATTCTAAGTGGAATTCCAAGAGTTTCCTTTCTAACAGCTTGGGATATGAATAATGCTGGCAGAAGCACTCTGTCCTGCTCCTACAGTGGGTGGAACAATATGTTCTCTATGTGGGAAAAAACTCAGGATTGCTTGTTTCAGAAACAGTTTGTGTCCCTTGAGGAACTTCCTTGTGAGGTTTTTGTAACACCTGCACCTCACTTGTCTAAGACAGGGTGTAAACAACCACATATTTCATTAGTCTTCTCTTCCATTTGATTCTGAAGGACCTACCACACTTAGCTTGAAATTGTGCTTTATGCTAAAAACTCATATATAGGACTGGGATGGGTCCATTGTGGCTTATTGTCCTAGGTTTTGTCAATACGCTTTGCTGGATAAGTTTCTGTACTCGTGTGCCATGAATGCTGCAGGACAGCAGGCATGTCTGACAAGCTGCACATGGTTCTTGTTGTTTGTGACAGGTTCAGTGCCACAGTTACACTGGATACTGCTGGTGTGTCACTCCCAATGGCCGTCCTATCAGTGGTACTGCTGTGGCCCACAAAACTCCCCGCTGCCCAGGTAAGTCTTGTTCATCTGGCTAGCTTATGACACTATGTCATGAACAACAGAGTTTATCTGTGGCTTCTGATTAGACTTAAGCAAAAGAAGCTTTCACTGGAAGAGTGGTGCAGCCCAGAAACAGGTGGTGGTGGAAGCTGTGGATATCCCATCCTTGGGGTTTGGTACAATCCAACTGGATGAGTCTTTGAGAAAGTTGGTCTAACTTTTCCTGTAGCTGTGCATGAAGTCTGAGGTCACTGCCACTGCCTTTCTGTGATTCTGGGATCCAGGTACTTTATTTATATATTAATCTAGCTACTGAAGATTTTCTGCAGCAGTCATTTATACCACATTTATGTGTCTGTATATGAAACCAGGTGACTGAATTGCTCATATAGCACTTCATGTTATAAACTCTCTTGCACATAAACTCACTGAAAATACATTTCAGAGGGATTTGTGTTTTTTGATAATTCAAATATTTAGAGTACAGGAAAAGATGTAGTGGGAGTACCCATTTGTAGCATAGTCCAATGGAAGAACTCCCACAGCACATTCAATGACCAAATCTAGAGGAGAAATTAAAATAAAATAAAAGAAATAAGAGCAAAATAATAATAATAAAAAACTGCCTTCAGAAATTAACTGGCAAATCAAACTAAGTGTCTTGCATGCTGCCTTTCTTTCATCTGCCCAATTAAGAGGTTCTGTTTTTCAGGGGTTTGCTTCTGACCTTATTTCATTAACACTGCTGATAAATATAAATCCTGAGTGTATGGTTGTCAGAATTGCTGTTCACACCCCTTGAGGTTGAGAGAATTGTACAGAAATAGCTCTACAAATATTTGCACACTCTATCTATTGTACAACTATTTGTACTTGCAGCACCATTCTCTGTCAGCAAGTGGAAGAAAGAGCTTTAAAAAGACAATTCTGTAGTGTGGATGAAGCTAAAAAAGAAAGCGGATCAGGGAATTTATCTGTCCTGGTCTACTTCAATCATTCAAGCACAACATTGATGTTTGTAATAAATACATGGAAGAATGAAGATACCACTTGGAGGTTTCAGTGATGTTTATATAAACTTATTTTTATTTTTAAGGTCTTCCTAGTTAAAATGACTTATAGAATCATTTCTCATCTTGCCTATAGGTGGACTTTATCCAGAAATAATACTCTTCAGAATATTCCTTTTAATTCCTTTAATCTGAAAAGTCACTATGAAACAAGACTCAATTGTGAAAAATAATATTCAGGAACCTTAAAATAGAGGAAAATGTGTATTCATTTTCATTGTAGTGTCATTATCATTTATGACTGATCTGCCTCTTCAGAAGACACATGGATGTGTCCTTAGTTGTGGATGTGCCTTCCCTGGAAACGTTCAAGGTCAGGTTGGATGTGTGTCTGAGCAACCTGGTCTAGTGGAAGGTGTACTTACCCATGGCAGGGCTTTGGAATGAGATGAACTTTAAAGTCTCTTGAAAACCTTTCTGTGATTCTATGATGCCATGGCTGGGACAGCACTTTGGTGCTTTAGTGTAATTTTGAGTAGAGATTTTTTTTACATGTCCATAGCCAGGGCTTCTCTGAGAGTGCACCTTTGTTTCTTTCTCTGCAAAATCCACTTTTAGCTTGCTCCCTGCCTGTCCTTTCACTGACATCAGTTAGAAAAGGGTTAAGCTGATTATTCAATAAATAATTGCTTGTCAGGTGGCTTATAACAGATGGCACTAGTTTGGCTCAAAATGCTGTTGAGTTACTTGCTATATTTTCACTTTCTGTATTTGCACTGGTGTTACTGAGGAACAACTGCAGTGTAGTTCCCAGATAATTAATCAATTAATATGAGAATTATTCCATATCTCTACAGGAACCTAACCCTAGTTCCTCTCAAAGGTGTATTCACATGCTTAGCAGATAAACTGCCAGACTGCTTCAGCTCATTTTTGGAGGGGTGCGAAGGGAAATTATTTTTACAGAAATGTTAAGGTGAGGGTCATAATAGCACTCAAATGGTACTTAGTAGCTCAGAGATAAATAAACTGCTCCGGGGCACAGGTGAGTATTCAGAGTCTGATTTTGATCCATGGAAAGGTTGTGGGTAATCTTTCAGTTGTTATGAGATCCTGTGGGATTATCTCTGCACATTTTGTCCCCTGCTTGTATCAGTGTTCTCCTTTTTTACTGTTCATCGCTTCTCCTTTGTCCCTCAGGAAAGAAGTCCAGCTACAGCAGAATTTGGAAGTAAGACTTGAAATGCTAGGGGATTTTGCAGTGGTATTGGCTAAGGACTCAGTTTTGAGAGATCTGGAGAAACCTTCTCATTCAACAGAGAAGACAGCTACAGATTTTCTCAGAAAGTTATGGGGTATAATAAAGCAAAACTTAGTTTGTATATTGCAAAATGAATGTCTGATGCACAATTGCATCTTTCTCCCATTTCCAAGTATATATTCAAAATTGCCATCTGTTTAGGATAACAGAATGGGATTTTTTTTCCTCACAAGAGTGTTGATGTTTTCCAGATCACTACTGATTCCCTTTTGTACTTTTTAATTTTGTTTGACTATGCCCAGGAATTATAACCAGAACTTTAGCGGGTCAACTGAAGTTGTGTAGATGTATTCCTGTTTCAGTTAGTATTGAAACAGGAGTACAGCTACACAGGAATTATTAGTATTACAGAGATGCAATTTCTGCCAATACTGTTATTTCTTGTTAGTCCAATACACGGTGTCTTGCTAGCCTTGATGCAGGAATTGCCATGCTATTTTTGATATGCAGGCAGATCTCCTGCAGTGGTGGCATCTGATACCAGCATTTCTATATTTTCACTGCTTGTGCATATTCTGCAGGCTGGATGCTATAGGTATTTCAAAGATGTTTGTACAAATTTGTCAGTTTGCCTGTACCATACCTTTTTCTCCCAAGATCTCTTTTGCTGCCTATTTCCTTTAGAGGAAAATTTGTACAGACAATTAAGATGCTTTTCTAATGATTTTCTTATAGGTAATATGCTACCATGGAATGTATGAAAATTCCTTGCTTTAATGAATATATTCAGTTAATTTTCAGTTCTAGGTTAGTTCTTCAGCAGCTTCAGATAAGGTTCAAATAGATGTCTAGTCCAACTGTGATGTTCTGAAATGATGGGATAACTTCTTGCCTTTCATTTCCCTCCAGTGGAACTACCTTTGGTGAATGCCCAGAAATTAGCAAGAAGAACATAGCAGTCTGGAAGAACTTGAATTTTAATAGAGGAAATAGTGAGCCAAATTTAGAATAGGCAGTTAGTAGTTTGGTTTAGCGATTGCAACTCCTATCCATGCTTCCCATTTATGTGTGGTACTGGATATGCAAAATAATCTCTACATTTCCCGAACTGTTAAGTTGGTTAGCTGAATAATATGGTGTTTACTAGAGTTATCTCAGGTCCAAAAAGTGTCCCATATATACTTTTACATATCAACAACAGTTGCCTAAGCCATTTTTTGCTCATTGAGTTGTTCTTGTTGCTCTTATTGAAGCTGCCTTTTGTGCAAGAGACATAGGAAATGGAAGGATGAAAGTCAGAAACAGCATTAAAAAAAATACAGGACTTTCCAACTGTTTTATGTAAAGCTTTGCTTTAATTACTCTATCTTTACCTGAAAGAAGCTCTTACATCTTTTTAAATTTTTCCAACATCAACATTTGGTACTTCTAAGATACACATGATAAATCTCAAAATGCTCTTCCACTCCATGAAAATAGTCTTCACTATTACAGGAGCAATGGTGAGAGGGATAGTAAATCAAACACATTCCCATGATGACATTAAAAGAAAGCTCTTTAAAAATGATAAATGTCTCCCAGTACTTTCACTAAAGAACACCAGACATAAAAAATACATTTTTACAGCTCTCCATCTCTGTTATCAGCACTGCAGGGAACTACAGAAATTCCATAGGCAGGGAATCCTGAGAAATGAGGCTGAAGTTGAGAAGCAGGTGTTACATTATCATTGGAAAATACAGTCTTTGCCTATTGTAGGGGGTTTATGCTCTTAAATATGCTGGGCTCCTGACAATGAGATTGAAAAGGTATGGAGATGTGTTTTATTCTCCTGTGAAGTAGCTTTGCTACCTTTCGATTAAGATGGCATGATTTTATGGCCAAAATACAAGTAAGTACCTTTAGAGATTCAGAACTTTTCCAGTATAGTATTATGATCAGATAATATGATGGAAGAAATATATTTGGGAAAGCAATGAACTTTTAAAATTGTTTTTGCTAACTGGAGAAAAATATCCAACCTTAAATCATCTAGGTATTTTGTCCTCATATGCAGTACTTTGCCTATACATACACAGTCAGATACAACCTTAGCTGAGATAGGAATAGTAGGGGGAGCTTACCCTTCCTGATATCTGCATTCAGTGATTATATATCAAATATTCTTTAGTAGGAGATCAGGAACCATTATTTAAACTAGATAATAATAATAGAATTTCACTTTTTTTTTTTTTTTTTTTTTAGCCCAGTCCCATATGATCAGAATTATAGAAAATGAATATGCTAAAACCACAAAACTTGCATCACATTGTCTGGAAGGTTTATTGTGCCTTAGATGCTGTTAGAGTGAAATTGCATGGAATTAGGGGGTTTGCAATAAACTAAGGCCTGAATATGTCTGCCTTTAAGAAAAAATCAGAATCATAAATAGATGGCTAAGCAACTCAACAAGCTTGAATGGTGCAAAATTCTTCCTCTTAAAATAATGCTGCTGAATCTAATATCTCTCTTCATCATCTATCATTCCATAAGGATGTTTATTTATGTGGTGACTTGGTTGATTACAGTGTTCTGAAAACTTGGAAGCCAATTGCATTGCCTAACTTTTAGATAAGTTATAAGTTGATTTTTTTTTTTCCTGCCTAGCTGAAAATGTGGGGATTAATCTTGATATTGAAGAATTTCCTAAAAGCTTGTAACTGCAACTTCCTATTACCACTTAAGTTAGAAGTACTTCTACCTTAAAGATATTCAGGAAATGCTAGAAAAAAGACACAAACTCAATAACTCCTTGTCTCGAATTTGGAGACCACAAGAAAAGTTTATGCTGCATAAACTAAAAATTTCAGGTGGAACTATATGAAGGGCACAGGTTTTCTTTTATAGGAAATTCTGTAAATATTTTTGTTGACTTCCTGAGACTATTAAAAAAAAATGTTAGCTGAGTAAACCTAGTTTTTATAGAATTAATCTAATTTCTTACTGAAATTAGATTTGGTATGATAAAGTTAGTTTTCAGTACTAGTTAATGCCATTCTCTTCCATCCATTAATTTTCCATGAAAATTTAGGGTAAAAAAATCAAATTCAATTCTCCCAGGCTTTAGTCATTCTCATAGTTTCTCATATAGATGAAGTAATGTGAATGCATCTGGAAAGATTTTTCTGCTTTTAGTTTAAGATGTGGGATATTATATAAATTTCACCAATGTGTTAAATTACTTATGTATAAACTGAGTTCAATTTATACTAATAGTTTGAATGTAGAGAGACACCACTGATGCCAAACTGGAGCAGAGTGGGTATCAATAGCAGTTCATCACACACATTCCCCCTGCTCAGACATCATTTCTACTCACAAATGAAAAGCTTGTTTAAAAGGCTCGTGTGACTGAGAGTCAGGCCTAAAGTATCTGGATTTTCAAGAAAATTATAAGCCTGTGCACTAAAATGAAATTTGGAAACTACAGAGTTAATAGTAGATGGATGAAATTTGAGCAAAGATTGGATCCACTGGTACTTAGTGCAATTAGAAAAACCTGTAATTTTGTATGTAGTACTTCCGAATACTGGAACATCTTATTTGAGTTCAAGCTGAGTCTTTTATCAAATGCGAGACAAGTACCAAAAGCTCAGATCTTCTGGCTTCAGCATAAGCACAAAATCTGCCCCCTTTTCAGAGTGAACAACATGGATTAATATTGGAGCCCATTTAGAGCAAGCTATCCCAAACACCATTGGATATAATTCCTATTGTGATAGATATTTGATATTTCCTGCCTCAATTAATACTGATGTGTCACTAATTCTATTGAATTTCTGGTGACTCAAACATTATATAATGAAAACACACTAAAAGACACTATTGCCATAAAAGGAAATGAGTCTAAACAAAAAATATTTTAATATAGCTATATAAAGCTGTAATATGGATATATAAAGCAGTATCAAGAGCTGAATCCATTAGAAGGTTACTAGCTTGGCTGCATTGCCATGTATTCTTTTATGGAGGCTTTAAAATCATCAGGGTTGATTTGTAATGTTAGGCAATCTGACAAAACCTCTGGCAGCCTCCTTGTCTAAACTTCCTGATGAAGTAACCATCAGTTCAGCATGGTAAGCAAGGCCTGTGATTTAGTGGGTTCTCTTATTTAAATCGTCCTTTTAGAACCCAAGTATTGTGCTGCGAGGTTTGGGTTTTCTTTAGCTTTTCTTTTTAAACACAGTAACTGTATTTATTCAAGGGGGAACAAAATAAGAAAATCAGGGTAGTTAAGTTATTTCACAAATGTACAAGCATCTGTCAGATGAGTGGGGTTTTTTGGTATTTTTTCTTTCAATTGTAGCAGGTGTATGGAAGAAGAGACTATATTATAAGAATGGAAAGACTTTGTCTTTAAATTTGATCACTCCGCATGGCACTTCAGACAGAAAAATACCATTTTTAAGGATGACAAATTGTTAAAAGTGTCTAGTAATTAGAATCATAAAAATGGATATAATGGTGCATAAGGAAGAATATGCATTTTAAAACCTAAGGACAAGTGCCTCCTTGAAAAACTACTAAGAAAATTAGTGGATTCTCCCTTTCTTGGTGGCTTGAAAGCAAGCCTGCATTCTGTGCTGCATTGGAACCCCTTCTCACCTGTGCTGTCTCTTCTCCCAAGAGCTCTGGGATGAGTTGTGAGCCCACCTCAGGCTCAGAATAAGGCTGTGTTCCAGCCACTCCCCAGCACGCAAACACTTTGCCACGCTAGCACAGGATTTCCACGAGGCTTTGTATGAAGCCTTTCAAGCAGAAAGGGACAGTTTTTAATCTGAGCCAGACTTGGCCTAGAGGCTGAAAAAGCCCCAGAGCATCTGAGCTGTGAGGGCAAGACTGAACAGAGGGAGGGAGCTGCCCTGTGCCAGGACCACAAGGGAGTGGCTCTGGGGCCATGCTCCTTCCTGCAGAACCTGTCCTTGCTGGGGCAGCGGGGAAGGGCAAGGGTCATCCTGCAGCACATGAGCATGTTCTTGGGCTTGTGTCTGTGTAGTGTTTAATGCTGCCTCTTTCTCAGGTCTTGTGTTGGCCAAGAAGTGGAGTCTGGCAGTGTATGGATTGTGCATAAGTGCAGTGGCCAGGCAGAGCTAAAATCTTTGGTTTGCAAAGGAAGACTTTGGTGATATTTATTGCTCTAATATACAAAAATGAATCATTAAAGCTGAATGGTGTTTCTTAGATAGCATATTAGAAGTGAAAATAATATTTTTCTGGTTAATTTCTTTTTCCAATTGCAGGTTCAGTGAGTGAGAAGCTGCCACAACGAGAAGGTGCAGGCAAAACAGGTAAATATCTTAGCTGGCCTTTAAATAGAAGCTAAAATAGCTGTGGGGGACACTACTGTGTTTTTCTGTATATTTAAATTATCAGCATAAATTTATGATGTATTATAGCTGCATATGTAATAAGTATGCATGCATAATGCTATTAATTTTAAGTTTGCATTGTAGATATTTTGTAAACTTATAAACATATATATGTATGCATGGATTTATATGCATATATGTATGCATAGACACTGTATTTTTCTAGTCTCAGATCTGTAGAGTTTGCAATTCAATGCTGTTTGGAAGACAACTTTCCTTCCCAAATCTACACTTGGAAATATTTCCCATATTTTTTGCATTTTTTGGAAGACAGATTATTCTGTCTCTTCGATAAAGATAGTATTCTGCAGTCCCAAAATCTTGGGAACTGGAGTTCTTGCTTTGTTTACATAGCAGTCAGCGCCTGAGTCATCTTGGACCCAAAACTCTGCTTTTATATTGTGATTAATTCATCTGATGTCTTACTTTTATGGCCAGAAGATTGTTGTTTAATATAGGTCATGATGTATATCTTTTAGGCGGGACAAAATCTGATGTGAATATGACATAGCTGATAGATTTAAGTGAATGAGATGTCTATGCTCTAAACAAAATTAAAGCTTACAATCTCCAAACACTTGAAAGAATTTTAGATTAAGCTGAAAACAACATGCTGAATATTTCTGTCAGTTACACTGCATAAATTAATTTTAATTAATTTGCCTATATGTTTGGTGCATAGCAAATATTCTTGATTTTTTTTTTTTACAGGAGCTTTTGCAGTATTGCAATAAACCTAACATTTAAATAAACTATAATTCTGTCAGGCTAAAACAATCAGTACTTCTTTAAGGCTAATAATTACAAAGTACTGAAGTATTGTTCCTTCATGTATTTCCAGCCAAACTGTTGGTTCCACTAACCTTAAGTTGCCCATTTTCTTCAGGTCTGGACTTTCATTTTCAGCTTTGAACTGAATGAACTATCGTGTACATAAAACTTGACTGGACCCCTTTTCTTTTTTTTTTTTTTTT
>WEIU01009578.1:205107-252420 GCA_013389925.1 Aegithalos caudatus | reverse complement strand
GCATTCCCAAGCTTGTGTTGTAAATGCAGTCATTAGCTTGTAGCTGGAAAAGTCAAAAGCATGGTAATAAATTGTTGAAGTATATCAATGTCATGCCTAGAGAATCTGACATTGTCAGGGGCTAAAAGTTACACCTTTTGGAAATCTGTAATGTTCTGGCACAGAGGTTTCATAATCCAGAATGCCTGAAATTAAATTGGCTTAAATCCTAAAATGTGAATTCGACCCATGAAAGGAAAGTAGAAGGCACAAGTATTGATTTTAAATGTCTNTGAGCCATTAAGTCAACACATGGATCCTGTCAATGGGAACTCAGTCCATAACAGATGGGCAATCTCTCTCTGCCAAATTTTAGACAAGATCAAGTCCAGATATTTTTACTGTGAACTTTCCACCTTGGGCTCATCTGCAGGTTGATTCCCTACACACGGAAAGGCACTAGCATTATTTCATGACATCTACATTAAAAGCTTAAATATTTTATGTTAACCATAGATCTGGGTTTTGGGCCTTGTAAAATCTGTGGGTGCTGAAAAACATGAGCTGGTAGAACATTTTTTGTTTGGCCTATTCTCTCAGCAATGTGGTGCATGGCACTTAAAGAGAAAAACATTCCATGGAATTTTAGTAAGAATTTCTCAGATGAAGACTGGAAGCTTCTGAAAACAACAATCCTGTGGCCTTCTCAGACTCTTTGGGTTGTCTCTTGTAGCTGAATGTTCCCTTTAGAGTTCAGGAGGAAACTTAATTATTTGGAGTGAACTATAATTTCTGATTTGTATTTTAGTTGAAACCTAGCATTGTTAAGAAACTGCTGGGGAGGGAGATCCATGAGGCACTGTCACACATTGTTATATGCACTTCTGTCATATTTTCAAATATTTTTAAGTGTAGGAGGTAGTTCTCTTTACTTCATTTGTTGTTTTTCTGTCAAGAACCACAATAGTTTTAGAGTAGAATTCTTTCAGACTATTGGTTGCAAGATACCCTCTAGCAGCTGAAAAACTCACACCTTAAAAACTTCTGAATGTTCACACCACTAGGGCCAATCAGTAGTAAATGGTTGACTTAGCTCCTAATAGAGAACTTTGTCTTACTTTTCAGCAGCAATTTTTAATGATATTCTTGATTTACCTGTTCCAAAAGACAGAACAGTACTCTTCAACCCCTTCATATTCTTCACCAGTGAACAAAATCACTCTTCATACTCTGGTCCTCTTTCTTTTCCTTGCCTTGCTTTGCCATGCCTGACCTAAATTGGTAAAGGAAAATTACTGTTTTCTTTCAGTTCTTTCAGAGTCATCCAAGAAGATTAAACTTTCCAGACCTCCCCACACAGCTTGTATAACATGATTCATTCTTAATTCACAGGCTGCTGGATCATGCTTATTAAAGAACTGTCCTATCTTTAATAATACTTTTCACAAAGATTTTCATTTATCTTCATTTTAATTTTACATATTAGTTCAAAACCTTAAAAAAGATCAATCACTGGCATTTCCAGCTTTTTCCTCCCACTACAGGGGATGATCCTCCCATACTAAACCATTAAAAAAAGAGCTCTGTTTTACATCCAGTTGATGTTCTTTATCCTCAGGATGTTCCAGGGCTTTACTGGACCCCCACTGTGGGGAGGAAAAAAAAAATCTGTTTTATGCAAGGCTGATAATTTCTGGTTTACTGCATGTGTTAAAATTTGATGCCAAAAGATAGTAATCTTTCCTGACCATTTAAAATTACATCACATTACTCTGTATAGCAAGTAAATGACACAACAGTCCTGCTTGAAGTTCTCCTTTAGTTTTCAGACATGCACTCCCCCACCTACCCACAGCTTTCTATGGTTTGCCAGACATCAGATTGCATAATCATGAAAACATCAATAAGGTCTGTAAGTCTTAAGAGGGATGTCAGGTTAATGATCTTTGTTTTTGTGACAGATGAAAAAGAATCATATAAATCATGTTAATGCACAGAAACATATTAGACTGGATCATATCTAACAACATAATCTTTCTGGGAAATAGATAAGACTTTCAGTCAAGACAGTCTGGTTCTGGCTATGGCTGTACTGTGATTGTTGGGGTGGTATGTAGAAGATGGGTCTTCCAACAGGGTAAGCAGTAAGAGCTGCCAGCTTCCATCATCACCCAGGGACCTAATAGATGGAGAAAATGTCCATGTTCTATGCAGAAATGCAGTTTTTTCTTCTATCAGGATAAGTCAAATAACTAGCTTTCTACCCTTCCAATAATTGAATAAGCTTTGTTTGAAAAAGAAGTGAAAACCATTTATATGGACTGTGGAATTCTACTGCTTGATCTGCACTAAAAAGTTCTGACTGTTAATGGAAATACGGACCATGGGAGTACCATGTAATGTTCCCTGGTAGATCAGGTTATGGCTAGTCATGGTGGCTTAAATTTGGTGGGATTTTCAATTATATGATTTATCACATAAGAATTCCAAATTTCTTATTTGCCAAGCCATGTATCTCTGAACAAAATTGTTGAAGAGACTGACAACTTGTGTTACAGTTCATGCATTGCTTAGTTATTTTCAAAAAAAATCTTGGTTTTTTTCCTTAATTATGTAAAAGATTGCCACATGATGCAGGAACTTTTTGAGGCTTCATCAGTAATTTTTGTGTTTTCCATTTGGAATAAAAGCAAGAAAAATTCAACTCCTGCAGTGACTTCTGTGTGATGGGTGTAATTCACCCCAAATCTGTGCATTGGCCACGACCACAATAAGGCTATTGCATTAGTCTGACTCTTTACAGCAGTGTCTGCTTTTATCGATTGTTAAGGTCCAAGGTTAATGCTGTCATCCATGGATCCTTGACCCTTCTCTGTCCTTAATGCAGTGTACTGGATTCTTTTAGCTAGTTCCCAATGTAGAGCCTCCTTTCCATGGAAAGATTTACCAAGGGTCATTGGAGCAAGGGAACTTCTTGTAGTCAGATTATGTTGCTGAAGTACGTACATAAACCTATTTTGAGATCATCTCATCTATACCCCAACTCTTGTGTTATGACTGGCTTGCTTTATATTTCACTGCACTCGGTACATTGTGCTCTGTCATCTCTCAAATCAGACTGCTCCAGGTAAATGTTAGACGTGATGATTTCCCTGCACTCTATAATGCCAAGGAATGGCAGCCTAGGAATAACATTAAGTATTGTTTCCACAATGCACTTGATTTCTGTGTTACTGGAGAAGCAGTGGTTGAAGAGACAGACCGCTGTTTTTCATTAAGCTACTTTTAATACCTGTTTTAGTTTAAAAATGGGAGGCTAAGTATCTTCACTCATCCACAAACAAAACTAGGTTTAAATACAATTAAGGCTGTAAATTAAATTTCACATCTTAAATTATCTTGGTCAAAACACGAGAAAACAGAGGGCAAAGCTTAATCTGCCAAACTGGTTGACAATGCAGCCTTCTGTAAAAAACACGACTTACTAGGGAACTTTTTTAAAAATGCATGTATTTTCATCTAAAAAAGTGCATCTTCAAGGCAAAAATTCAATAAATGGAAAAGGTCTTTAGATAACTCAATGGTTTTGACTCAAAACCTTGATGGTTCATTGTAATGTCTTGTTGGAGCTGTAATTTTAAAACTTCCTTAGTTCTTCCTATTTTGAGGGCTGGATCCTTAGGCTGACGATATATGTAGAACATAATGATCTCCTTGTTTTATAAACTCAGTCACTTCAGGAATCTTGGATTGCGTGGTTCGCTACGAAGTTCAACAAAAACAGCATGTTAAGGAGTTTTGTTTTGTTCTCTTTTTTATCAAGAAGAAACCCTTTGAATGAAAAACATATTTTCATTCAAATCTTGGTTTTCCCGCAGACAGTCAAAATAAAATTTTCCAATCAACTGTATTATAGTCAAAACAAGCTATGAAAAAAATTTATGTTCTTGCTATTTAAACAGTGAGTTACCTTGTACCATTGTTTTCCAGTGAGATCTCAGTGACATTTAAACTTACCAGATTTATTCTTCAGTGAGTAAAAACAACTTATCAAAACGAAAGAACTTTTATTGGCCTCTATTTGAAGGAATGATTAGATACAATTTTTTGTGGGACTACAATGCATTATAATTACATAAATTGCTCAAATGTGGGTGACTTTTAATGGCCTTGAATTATTTTCCATTACACTCAGATCACAGGGTAACAAACTCATTGATATTTGGTCTGGAAACAAAGGTGTATGAAGTCAACTCCTCAAGTGTGTCCAAAATCTGAGGTAAAGTTTTTGCAAGAAAGAAAATAGTTCAGAATTGCAAGATCTGTTCAAGTTCAAATCATAGGAAGGGTTGAGTGCCTACCTCAGTCATTAGGCCAAATGTACACATCTGTATTAAAGCAAATTCCAAAAGATGTAAGGACTGACAAAGACTGATCCTGATGGTTATGTTTACCTGTTGCTAAGTGAATTCATCCACATACTCTGATACAGTGGAGACTTTTAACAGGGTCCAAGTTGTGATTAGTTGCAGAGTCTCATGACCACATTGTCTTGGTGCAGTTTACTCTTTCAGAACATCCCTATGCCCAGGTATTCTGGCTGGCAAGGAGATATGGGCACTTTGTTTGTTTACTTGCCTAACTGGTTTGGGGAGGAGAAATTTAAGTAACTTCTGATCTTGCTTCCTCTCTGACTTTCCCAAAACTCCATTATGTAGCAAAAGTCATAATCTCAAACTGCCAGAAGGTAATGAGAAAGTTGCTAATCTCATTGCTCTCCTCTTTGGCTGTATAAGTCTCTTAGCTGAAGGGAATTACAGTTTTATTCTTGTAGTTTCTAGTCAGATTTTCAAAGCAATCTAAGATCATTTTAGGACATGATTTTAAGTTCCTATGAATTAACAGAACAGAGAAGCAGCAAAGCCAAAAATATCAGTGTAAATGTCAGTGGTTTGAAAGGTCACTTCTCCCCATTTCCCTACAAACGTCTTTAGTATAAAACAGTGACTTGTATTGTAGTCACACATCCTGTAGTTCATTTCTTTAGCTAAACAGTCCAATATAATAATAGCAAATGACTGTAGGAGGAGATGATTTAGTTTCAACAGGCATGAAGCCTCATTTTACTCAGAGCAGTGCAAGTAGGAGTGACTCTGCTGCAGTTACAAGACTAATACCACTGGAAGCCTTTTGAGGAGAGAAGGTAATCAGGCCTGGAGAGTTCCTTTTAATTTTCTTTTCGTTTTTCTCTTTATGGGGACATTAATGGTACAGGACTGATGATGGTGTTATCACTGCTCTAGGAAACACACTGCACTCATTTCTTAAAGTATCTGGTATGTAGTATATCAGTCTGCTGAATCAGTGACAGTAGGACAGCCCACCCCAATCCTGCTGCTGTTGCATAGCTGGAATTCCTCTTGACTTTAATGTGAATGTGCTCTCAGCACAAGGGCTCCTCTACTCCACTGGTATTACCAGCTGAAAGGCTGAATAAATTATTTTCTGTTTATCACCTTTATGTACAACTTAATTGTCACCAGATGATGTGTTTTGCACTCTGAATCATATTTATATTCTGAAAAATTGAATATTCATAAATACCTTCACACATCAGAGAATGTCACATAACTAACCCTTGTGCTAAGCATGTCATGGTGCACCTTTTCAATGCTCTTGTCAAAATGAGCCTGTGTGCTTCAGAGCACACCCTATCCACAGCAAGGCTACTAGAGGAAAAATGCCTTGCTTCAGGTCTTTTTATCCCCTGTATGATTAAGAAAGTTTGTGAATCAGAATAATATATTTAAACTTAATTTATCTTTTATTTCATACCTGCTTTTATTGGAGCCTTCTGCAATGTTATTAGAGTCTCTGTTATTCATCCTCAAATTTGGTTGCATACAGAGAATTTCCCACTCTGTTTCCAGTCCTTTCCTTACAGTCTTCTTTCTCTCCTGTCAGTAGCTGATCTTCAGTGCTTGTTTCTCAATTTTTGCTAAGATATCATTGTGCAATCTTAAATGCTGGGGAATGTTTCGGAACGTTTCTTGTAACACTGATTTATCATCTCTTTTCTTTCATCTTCTCCTTCTAACTAAGACAGCCAAAGGCATAAACTGGAGACTTCATGAGAAGAATAACCAAGGAATAAAGGCTGTTGATCCTGCTATGAGTTTGCAGGCTGTATTCTGAAAATACAGTGACACCAAGACCAAGCTGAGAGTTCTTAGGAGCACCCAGTTGAGCAGTGACTGCAAAGAATAGGAGAGAGAGCTGGATTCCTAGACTGAGTGGATTTGGAAAGGTGTCACTACCTATCTGTGTAGGATGTCAGAGACTGTTTCAGAGATACCTTGTCCAGCTGTGTATCTGTACTGTAGGATACTGAAGGATACCAAAGTGTAGGAGCAACTAGATGTTTGACACTAAAGCTAGTGAGGTATATTCTCAGCAATAATTCAGTACTTTTCTAAGTAAGAATGCTTCCTCAATAGGACTTCATCCTAAGTTAGAATGCTTTCTAAATAAGAACACATCATCTTGGTCAAAGCTCTGAGTTGTTTTGTGGAAGTTCATTTGAGTTTTTCAAATGAAACTCATACAAGTGTCATAACGTCAATGCTCTTGGTCTGACTGACTAGTGCTCGGTCTTGGTCTATTTTTTGTGCCAATCTCACTTCCTCAGGATGCCACTGTGGAGACTTAAGCAGCCTACAAAGTATTGTATGTGCAAACATCTGACGTCAGCTAGTGGAGGGACGCAGCGTGGTTTCATTGCTTACACTCAGGGCAGCTCGCCAGGAGCTCCAGGGCTCTAACCCTGGCTCTGCTTTGAGCAGTCGCAGTCTGGACAGATCAAAGCAAGCAGAGGAAAAGTTTCATCAGAGAGGTGACTGAGATACCATCTAGTTCTATAAAATACAGTACAGAACTTTACAGAGTTATGCAGTACAGCTGGTAGAAGTGAAGAAAAAGAGACTGTATTGACCAATTAAAATAGTAGTATTTCTCTAAATGGAAAGGAACTCTTTTTTTTCAATTTTGCACGTAGACTTCATGCCTTTTGTTTTGTTTGTTGGTCTCAGTATTTCAGTTGCATAAGTCATGATATTGGATTTACATTTTTCCCTGCAACTAAATAACTTCAAAGTTTGCTCGCCTTCATTCTGCAAACTATACCTGTTGTTGTGTCATTATAAAATATGTATGTAGAACACAAGCAAAAGAGGATAGCTTTGCCCCTTTGATGCATGGGACAGCCTGTGTCATCTTCTGTGTGTTACCTTTATGAAAATGTATGTACATGTATGAGGTAAAATTGCATGTTCAAGGGGTACTTGCCATGGGACTGTACTGTAGTTATTCCCAAATGAGACCCAAGGCAAGCAGGTTTGTAAATACACAGGTTTTTCCACTCTTCTTTGGCCTGTGTTTGTTCCTCATGATTGATGAAAACAAGTACCACTAAGGGCCCTTGTGGACTACATTAATTATGCTAGTGGTTGATTGGTTTGGCCCCAAATACTTTGTAACAATAGGCAGATTTAATTAGCAACAGCTCTGATTGCAATAGCCTCGCAACCTCCTGGGAGCATCATGCACTGAGCTTCCTTTTGCATTATTGTCAAGCCATTAAACAACATTTAATTTTCCCAAATTAAAAAAAAAACACAAAGCATACAATGCATTATATGTAGAAACAATAACAAAACTGTCTTCACATAAGAGATAATAAAAGTGTTTCCTTATTAGGTGACTGAATGACAACATTGCGCTTTCCTGTGATGCTCATTGTAAAAGTTAAATATTTATAATCTGTTTTACTTGAAGAGTACTGCCAAAACCAGTCTTTTGGATTTTCTTCCTTAATTGTAGAGAGCTTCAAAATAAATATGGCTTGAGGTAGTTGTACATGTCTGTGTATGGGGACAAGATGGAAACAGATCTGAAAGGGCTGGAAATACCAAGCAAACACCTTGAAAAATAACACTTTAGGAAACCTGTTCTTTACTCTCATACAGAGTAGATTGTTGGGAAGTATTTTTGCAAGGCCTGTACCATTTATACAGGTCGTTTGTGTGGCATGTTAAACATTTAAAATAATGAACTTCTGAGCACATAGAGTAATCATGGGTTGTAAAGGATTAAGGATCCTTAGGCACTTTAAAACTCTAATTTTACTAGTTCAAAAGTCTTTGCTTCTATGCATTATCTAACAAGCCTTTAAGATTGTTCTGAATATTCTTGGGACTTACTTTGCTGCTGCTGCTTGCGACTGACTGCTGCTGTGTGCAATAGGATGGTTCCAGTTTACAAAAGCAGATATTTTGGCATGGAATTTTCAGTATGATTGTAGGTCTCCCATTCTTCAAAAGCATAGCGGTGTTTCACTCTCACATTATATTTACCATTATCTGCTCTCAGAGAGCTATTTCTTTTTGAAAACAGAGATGAAAGTGGAGTAGAATTGGAATTTTTATTCTTAATTCAGATTCCCCTTGGTTTTTTCCAAAGTTTGAAGGTAAAGCCAAGCCAAAGATTTGTCTTTGCTCTTGAAACCAAAGCACAGGCTGAGCTGTTTAACCATGGCCATATGACAAAAGAAAAGAAAGAGCAATGTAAAACTGTATTAAAAGTCATTGGAGCCGAAAGAATTAGTATTAGAATATTCTTACTGACTTTTACTCTTCTTTGGCTCATCCTCTTTATTGCACACAGAACTTTGCCAAAATCAGTAAACAGTCTTCTCTCTGAATCCTGGAGCTCTTCTCTTATGAATTCTGATATCCTATGTGCTATATAAATAGTGTGCTTTGGATGTAGTGTGCTGGGGGTCAAAGACCCGTACATCCTTGAATGAGCCTTCAGCTTTATGCAGGGTTAAAACACTGCAGTTACCTTTTGACCAAGTTTCATGTTCGTGTTGTTGAATCTCATAATGAGGACAAGAGTTTTGGGAGCAGTGTCATCAACAGATGATACTACCTTAGAGAATTTGCTTGTTGCTCTGTTAAAAGATTTTTCATTGCACAACACTGTCCTTGTAATTAGAGACAGAAGCAATAATATGCATGCTCATTTTCCACCTGCTTCTTGCCTCCTCTTTGATGAGATGAAGAAGAAAAAGAAGTGGAAAAGTGGCCAATTTTTGATTCATCTGTCATAGGCTGGCTTTTAAGGGTGTAATTATATTCTCAGTATTACTACAGTTTTTCAATTTTGTGATTGTTTAACCCGAGTAGGTTTTAAGGGTACTTATCTGAGAGGCAATGATAGCATAAACTTTTGCATTATGGCTGTCAAAGTAACTGCCTGAAACACTTAAGAAAAAAATTGAGTGTTTCTGTTTCAGCAGCATGCTTAATTTCTTGTGCATGCTCAGTGCCAAAGGGCCAAATTCTTATCATTCTGTAATGCCCATCCAGTCTGTTGTGAATTAGACAAAAGTGCAGACAGTACTGACCATTTTGTAAGATACTCTGATACGTGTAAAGAAGAGCTACCAAAATTCAAAATAACATTATCTTCTTTTTTTGAACATATCTGCACATTTTTAAACTATGCATCTCAGATTGCATCCCCATGAAACAGATAGAAATCCTCCTGGGTCCTGCTGCCTTCTGCAGCAGTAGTCAGGGTTCTGTCTGTAAGGTGGTTGGAAATGAGTTGATACTTAGAAAATTAAATGTAGGTGGAGTGCAGTCACCTCAGGTCAGGCAGGAGTTAAGCAATAAGGCTGGAAAACACTGTATGGTGCTAGCAGCATTAGTAGTGTGAACCTGTGGCAGGAACATGACATAGGCTGCAGCCGGAGATGCTGCATATCTGAAAGGAAAATTACTTGAGTGCCTAAGGTCAAGTATCCAAAGTCATATCCTTGCACTGGTGTAAATATCTGTTTCCTAAATGGGGAAGAGAAATAACTTCTGTTTCATGGAGGGGAAATGCTAGATGGATAAACATTCATGTAGGCTGGCTGGGTTATTTAAGTGCTGAAGTATGAATTTAGGCACCCATGTTTGTCTGTTTTGTTTTTTAATTTTTAGTAGAGCTATTCAAACAAATATGTACCCTTAGCTTACCTGGCAAAGAGCTTCGTTTTCACAGCTCTGTGGAAAAAGTGAACCAGCTTTATTTTCACTTCAAATCTCTCTCGAAAAATAAGAGATTTTTCCACTGGCAGGAGACTCACATTTGCTGGTCAATATACTCATAAAGCAAGAATGATAGCTTTGCGCAATTTTGTTTAAAGAATGAGCCTTCAGATTGCTATAGCAAGCTGGCCAGCCAGCCACTGTGTTTGGGAAAAGTCAACGATTCTCATTTGCTGTAATTTTGGGTGGTGGCTTTTTTGTTTGGTTGGTTTTGCAATTAGAACACAGTGGGGCTGCTCTGCTCTGGCAGGATGAGGCAGCCATACGTAGCAATAATAGGTCCCCATATTTCCTCTTGTGTAGGAAAAACAGATTTCATCCCATTTGGCAAATAACTGCTTTCAGATGTATCCTTGCAGGATAGGGCAGTCATTTGCATATTATCCTCTCTCATGTTAAAGAAGTCAGGTTAACAAAGCCTAGCAAGAATTCCTGGAGATGATACTCCAGGCTTTTTCTATTAATTGAGAAAAAGCAGGATGAGGGATCTCATTTCCTCAGAAGACCTCAGATTTTTCACGCTCTTTGTAAAGCCTGATGCCATGTCATTGACCATGTGGCTTTAAATTATTTTTGATTGAAGAAGGTATGGTGTAGAAGGTAATCCGTGGATCATGCCTGCCACTTTGCAAAGGCTTGCTATTACTTTCCCGCACTGCTGTTAAAGATTTAACAAAAATATGTTGCTTTTGGTTTACTGCTCTCTCACATTTCATAGATGGTACAATAAAATATTTGACCTGGGAAGTTCAATACAAAAATTTTGGCTCTAATGCAAAATGCATCTTTGAAATGACTCAGATCTCTGTAATCTGATGTATACTCATTTCATGTTTCTCTCTTGTCTACTGTAGAAATAAATCTTAATATTCAAAGGTATAGATTTTGTCATGTTTGTAAACAAAGACTAATTTCTGTGTGAATTTTCAAGTCAGGACAGATCTCACATGACTATTTTATTCAATCTGAGCAAGAACGGCTAAATAGAGAATTATGTTTGGTTTAAAAGAGGTAGCTAGTTTGATCCCTTAATTTGTTCAATGGCAGTGAAGACAAAAAGGATCACAAATTAATAGCCGAATAATTTAAATTAGTTATAATTCTGTGAGAAGTAAATTTGAATACTTACATAATGTTTCTCATCTGTTTAACCAAGAAGTTAGGCTAAAATAAATAAACAAGCAAGCAAAGGAAAACCAAATAGAATGCTAAAATAGCAGGCTTTTTGAGGTAAAACAGTTCTTTTTCTTTTGCAGTGACTGTGGTTACAGTCTCTGTGGTTACAGGATTTCAAATCTTAAGAAAATAAAGAATTGTAGAAGTAAAACTTCCCTAAACCAGAAACTTAAAAAAAAACAAGCCAGCAGAAAAGTGGGTTTGGATTTTGATTAAAGAGCAAGTCATCCCATTACATTTCAAACTTCTGTCTTATGGCCCCCCAACTTCTGCTGGTTGGTAGAATCAGAATTTGTGTATTTTAGAAATCTTGATTTGCTATAGGGCTACTTGGCTACTCAGACCCGGGGTAAAAGTTGAGAAAATCTTGGTGTATAACAGTAGATTTTATTGATTATGATTATATTCTTTTCAGGTAAAGCTAAATCTTTTTTTTCAATGGGCTCAGTGCATTTTCAGATGATTTTCCTTGTGTCTTTCCCTGTGTCTTTACATATGAAACTATATAGATAAATGAGAGCATCTGTCTGTGATTTATCCTTCTTTGTTCAATGGACTAAAGTACATAAATTAATCATTAGGGCTGTGTTGAAGCAATGAGCTTTTTGCTTTTTGAGCCACAATCATCGGCCCAAGCTCCAAAAGTGCAAAATGGTGATCAGCTGTACATTAAGAGCTCTCTGAAAATGCACACAAGGGGCCTGCAATATTTGGTTCCCACAGATTTTTTCACAAATGAGAAATACGGGCAGGAAAGTTGCCAGCTTCCTCCTGGCTTTGAGAACCCTCATGCTGATGTGCATCTGAACCTAACATAAACCAAAACATGTGGCACCAGATGAGTATTAATGCTGTAATTTAGTGCTAGGTTTTGGTTGCTATCTAGATGTTGGGTCTAAGGTTGAGTATTTATTAATGTTACCTGTACCTTACAATCAATACTTGGTCCATGAACAAATATTAGGCTTAACTGGAAACATACGTGCATATGAATATATTCAGCTGAGACCTGATGCATTCTTCATTGAGTTTAGGAGGTATTTTCCCATGGATTTTTACTGGGGGAAGCCTAGCCCACATAAATACTCTTTGTTTAATCCAGGTTAATGAACAGCCTTTATAAGAAGCTCTTCCTGTAGCTTCTTATATGAATGCTATTGCAGTAACACTATGTTTTGCATGAGCAAATTAATTCTTCCATTTTTTTTCCTAGCATTGTACTGCACTTGATTTCAGTTAGAATTGAGGTTATTTGAAAGTGTCTGGAGGTGACAGGCAGACAAATTCTTGAAAGAACAGCTGTCCTGGCTTGAAAACAACCAATCTTCTTAAAAAAGATTGGTGTGAGATGCCCATGCCTCTGGCCATGAGGGACAAGGAAACAACTTGCTGTACACAGAGAGTAGGAAGTTGGCATTCAAAGTGCATTATACCACTTCATCTACCTCTTCAGAGAAGGAAGCTGTCATGCTAGAGAATGTCTGGGCAAAAGCTGGAAACCCTGAAAAAATAGAAAGCCATGGAATTACATCTCTCCTTTACTAGACTGAAATATTTTAGGGGATTTTTGTCATTTGTATTACTGTGCTTGTAGCAGGAACAGAATTGATGAATTCTTGGTGGTGATATTGGTCAACTACAGGTAAAGAACCTGTTTACCTTGAAGGGGCATGTNNNGTTTACCTTGAATGGGCATGTTTTCTGCATTGGAATGATGGAGCCACTGCTGTAGTGGACCATTTTGCCATTCAGTCAACTTCAACTCCTCTGCAGGAAGTGCATAACTTGAATAGAAATTATCCCACTTCCAGCTTTCCTTTCTAAAGTGAACATTTTGATCATGTGTGGAAATAAAATTTGGTGTAATGTAAGTGGAATTCCATTCAATGAAACTTGAATACTATGAAAACTAGTTAAAAATATAAAACCATATTGTGATCAGTTTCCTTGGGGTGTATTAACTTCACTGGTTCAAAGAGGGGTCATCCTAAGGAAATGGATCAAATTCTTACTCTCATGAGATGTGAAATTTCTTGGAGGGATTCATGGGTATCAATAGGATGGCTATTTATCCATCCTAATCATGGTGTACTGAAATAAACCAGTACAAAGTCTCTGTAAATCAGTACTTGAAGTGCACTTAAATTAGGCCTAATTAACTAGGACAGACAGATGTTTTGAATAACACTTTGATTAGCAGAAATTGTCATACAATTTAGGTATACTAAAATTTTGACGTAATTATATTCTGTTTGTATATCCTCTCAGAAACAGGGTAGAACTGCAATATTGATTTCCTGTGATGTTACACAGCATTCCTCTAGAACTTGCTTATCATTTTGGAAGTATTTTTGTTCACAGGTTTCTTGTCACCTGCTTTCCATAGCAAACACTGGGCTTCAAGCCCTAATAAAAGCTCCATTTACCGTGAAAACCAGGCTGTCTAAATTGTCCTTTCATGGCCCCATTATGATAATGAGAAAAGGAGGGAGAAGGAACCAACTGAAAACAGAATTTCTTGGAGTGGATTCTGTTTGTCACACACACATTGTGGGGTTAACAAAATTGGAAGGAAAAGTTTGTACAGTGGCAGGAAATGTTAAAGTACTATAGAGATGCCTCTAATTTTCTTCAGATTTGACAACTTGTTTCTGTGGAACACACGGACATTTATCTATTTACATTTATGCAAAAGAACCCAACTCAAATTATTTGTAATCGTGAAATTCCACACATTGAGAGAAGTTGTGATATGACATAGCAGAAAAACTGCTTGAATTTCTGAAATAAGGGGCCTGTTACAAGACTAACAAGATGATTATCCTAACATACGTAGTACAGCACTCGGCATTTTAGATGTGCAACAGAAAAATGCACAGTTGAATAGATTATTCGGGATGACTTTTCCAGAAAAGTCACTGCTATTCTCCTCTAGGACATTTCCTAGTAAACATTAATTAACATTTTAGGTAGGCCACCACAGATAAGTAAGTGGAATCTTTAATAAATATGTATTTACAGTGTTACATCCGATTACTATTGAGGTATTTTTCTTAAAAAATAACTTGATTTATTGAAATTCAGGTTGTTTTATTAGGAAGGACTGGCAAAAAAAATCAGCTAAAGACTTTATACAAAACATGAGCCTTCTCCTCTGAGTTTGCCATTAAATGCGGTGTGTTTCTTATTGACAGAAGATGCAGCATTTCAGTTGGTTGTTTGTAATGGACTGTAAAGGCATCTTAAACCAGAAAATCAAATATGTATTTTAGCAACTAATAATAAAAAGGGAAGAAATGGAATAGCACTGTGACACAAGAAGTGTAGAATACAATATATATAAATCATTTTTTAAAACTTGCTTTTAGTAATAAGCAAGAATTTTACTTTGTCATTCAGAAATGGCAGTTGAGTGGATGTTACAAAGGCTCTTGGTGTAAAACTGGGAAAAAGGGTATATTTCCTTATATGATTGAAATGTCTGTGTTGAATCAGTAATGTTTATAAGCCTAAAATAAAATTTAGTTCAGGTTGAAAATGCAGAAAGATTTATTAACCTGAAATAAATTATCCCAGCTAAGCTATAGTGCTGCCTAACATGGTAGGCTATGCAGAAAGGATTTTTTAGCCATGTTTAACTATTTTTTTTACTAAGATGCTTGGAAAGTATCTCTTTTTTTTCTGGTGAGGTAAAATAACTCTGTTATTTTACTAAAAATACTCTGTTATATTACTAACAATACTTTGAAGGAACAAAGTAAAATAACAACAGTGTAAGTACGTTCCTTGAAAAGAAGAAACTGTAGTGTTAGTGCTTTTTTGTTCCCAGAAGAAATGTTATTGTAGTAACACATTCCATAGAAAGTTTGGTAAATTTTAATGAGTAAGGCATTTATCCTGCTTTTATTGTGGCACAGATCTTTTTCCATACTGTTCACTTTATGAACTTCTGGCTTCCATCTGTTATGGTTCCAGTTCATAGTTGTTGTCAGATTGTTTGGACAAACTGTCAGAGATTTTCTAAGTTAATGACATTTATCACTGGTTCTCCTGGGAAATGAACATTTGTTGACCATGACTCTTCTGACATCACAAAGGCAATTATTTTCAGTGGTATGGTAGCTCTTGTGATAAGAGCTCTTAGTATCACAGGGCTACAGTTACATCTTTCCACTACTCCTGTTGTAAATAATTGAAAGAAAAAGTCTGAAAGGGGATGAATGGTTCCCTCAGACAGGAAATCACAGAGAGGATTAATGTTCTGGTTCTAGCAGGCAGGATTGTAGATAAGCACTTTAGACCAGTTTTCCTTTAGGTAGGAACAATATTCTAGTGGGGAAATCAAACAGGAAAGTAGTAATGGTGACACAAATGGTTGTATCAGAAGTACAAAACATTAGACTTCAGAAATTACTGTTGGGCAGATGGCCTGATAGCTGGCCTGAAGTTCATTAGCCATTGTATAAGGGAGAAAAATGATAAGCTATTCCGCACTTTTGTTGAATTAAATTAATGAACTCTTTTCAGCAGATTTGTAATAAGACTCAGTCATTTGGCTCATGGAGAACTGACAGATGTAATGTGTATCATAATCTCTTTTTTTCCCCCTAATTTGTTAGAAATAATCTAGATTTTATCTGAAAACTAATTTAAGCCCAGTGATAAATGTTTCTCTGCTTGTTAAAATTTCCTATCTGTAAGGGAATGATAAGAAATTAATAGTTTCAAGAAGGGGAAAGTCCTTCCTCTTAATCTTTAAACCTTCCTATGATTACTGTCTGCTCTGTTTCCAGCCTCACTTGTGATGTTAAATTCAGACAGTCTTCTGACTGTCCCTTCTAAAGTTATAAACCATGTTTTCAGCCCCCCTATGACATCTTTTCCATAATTCTGCTTTCCTGTACCTCTGAGATTTAGAATCTGACATAAGGGAATAAAAGGACCAGAAGAAACATGTGCAAAATATACAAATTTCTGACTCGAGCAACAACTTGTAGAAAATCTTGTCTCAGCAAGTCAACCAGTAAAGACCAGTTATCTGGGTCTAACACTGTCTTCTAAATCACCTCAAGAGAGGTGACTGCACTGGCCCATGAGTCGGCAGTGCAGTCCTTCATGGGTGGTTTCAATCAGTAGAAACTAGAGCTTCGCAGAAATTAGGGTGTGTATCTTGTGCCCACAGCTAAACACTCAGTATCTGCTTCTGCACTGGGAATTTTCCATCACACCCTCTCTGCTCAGATACATTTTGTTTATCTGGATGACCTAATTACGTGGTCTTTATACACCAGTGTATTTTCTAAACAAAGCTGGGAGCATAAAAATGTATTTTTCATACAAAGCTGAGCTTCTGGGAGATAAGAATACCTGCATGTCTGCCGTATTATGTTGCTAGTTACAAGGACGTAAAGCAAGAGAAGGTCACAGTAACTAATGGCATGGTCCCAAGCCATGGGACCACTTATCAGTATGAAAGAGACAATTTAGTGGAGTTTAAAGAGGAGTAATTATTTCCTCTCTCTCATGGCAGCTGCTTCACCCCATGTGCCCTTTTTTGCTTGATTGTATCCAAAACATAGAAAGTGAACAACAAAGCTAAGTGAGATGTTTTCTAGAGTTGTCACAGCTTGTTATTTGACAGTCATCATAATCCAGATTCAATGAGGGGAAGATTTATTTTGGCTACTCTAGGAGGATGTTGGTGACAGATTCCTACTTCGTCAAACTGAAGTTATTTCCGTGGAGGTTTCAACATGCAAGTAATTCCTATTTCCTTTATTAAAGAGTGTTTCTGTCCCTTCTACAGTGATTCTCTAAGTACAATTTATTATCTAAACAATAGAAATTTGAGAGGTATTCAATCTCTTTATGTCAGTGGGTAAGCCAAAACAAAAAGATGCGAAACCATCAACTTATCTAAATACCGTGTTCAAATACTATATGAAACGAAAGAGGAAGAAAGTCAGCTAAAAACCTCTATCTGTACCTTGTATAATCAAACTAGCAAGTGATAGTCTCTCTTTTTTCCCTCTTTTACATGGATTGGAAAAAAGCACACAGTTTTTAAACCAGGCCATTTTATAGATGGATTTACGTGCCATTTAAAGTATGAAGGTGTTTAGCTTCCTACCACCTTTTCCCCTGCAACAGAAGTCTTACTGATTTTGGACATTTACATTTGCAAAAAGCTTTCGAGGAACAGTAGGATTCTGGACATGATAAGTGAATTTCTTTTGGTGCCTACAATTTACAAATCATTTTCTGAATTCTGTGGATAAAAGAAAACAAGATTATCCTAGAGCTGAAATTTGTTAAAATGCACTAGAATATTCAGGATTCAACTTGTACTTCGTTGTGCACTGAACTATTAAAATCAAAAAGTAAATCCTTTAATTGTTTTAAAAGAAGAGCAAATATTACCCACTTTTTTTTTTTTCTTTTTTTTTAAATTTTTTTTTTATTTTTTATTTGTAACATTAAAATGACTGTTCTTTAACTGGAAAAAATCTCCTATTGATTGAAATTCTACAAGCTTGAAATTTTCCTATTAAGGATTTGAATGTGTGTGCTTAACATTCTTGCTTTTCAAGTACTTAATTTTTTTTCCTACTGGATTATTTGGGAATTATTTAGAAATGTATTTTTACCAATCTAAATTTCACGTTATAGGTGGCTGATTTTAAAGTCCATGGGAAAATAATGGCTTGAATAAATAATCTTTCTTATTTACTGTCTCTGAAGTTTCACATGGATCAGTTTATTAGTCACCAAAAATCCTCAGCAAGGGTGTTATTTTACTGATTGGTGTAAACTGACAGGCCTTCTCAGGCCCTGTGGCTTCTGCTCTTCCCCCCTTGCCTCATAGTTTCATATAAAGGCTGAGAATGTACAGATAGAAAAGCTTTTCACACATTCTGAAAGATTTCGGACATACTGACTACATGACATAAAAATGTATTCTTCGTGTGGGTCTTTGCTCTCTGGAGCAAATGATACATTCCCAGTACCAGAATCACCAGAAAAGGACGTGGAAGAATTCTCACTGTGTTAAGAGGTTGTTTCAAAACTGGAAAGAACGAGCAGAATATAAACATCCAAATGAATATCTAGATGAATAATTTATTTAAGGAATCCTAAGCAGTTGGATTTTTTTGCTCTTCTCTCTGTAAAGAATCCATACTTTAGGGACTGTGAAATGCATGAGGATTTTTTAAGGTCACAAAACATTTGCTTATCCAGAGATTATATCAAGTATAGGAAAGAGGGCATTCAGGGTGCTATTAGGACTATAAAATGAGGCAGCTGCATGAAAACGAAACTAAAGTTTCTAACAATATATGGCCTAAACCAAGGTAGCTGGTATTTGAGCTGTAGCAAGCCTTCACAAAGAAAACCCTTATATGCAATAAAAGAAATATATAAAACAGATATGAAATCTGTTTGATAAATTGAGTAAGCTCTTTCCATCTATCATCTTCAATACTTTTTCTTTTCCATCCAAAAGCATCATCATGTGATCAAGAACTTCAGTCAGCCTTGGAGGAGGCAAAACAGCCCCAGAAAGACAATGTGTTCATTCCAGAGTGTGCTCAGGGTGGCCTCTACAAACCAGTGCAGTGCCATCCTTCCACGGGTTACTGCTGGTGTGTTCTGGTGGATACGGGACGTCCCATCCCTGGTACATCAACAAGGTAAGGGAGGACACAGCTCTCAAAAGCTGTAGTAAGGACATGCCCTAGTGTCCATGGACTATCATGTAGATTTCTTTTGCTGGTGGAATTGTCATATAGGTTTTTTGAAACATCAAAAATTAAGGCCAGATGGCCATGGACTCTTTCACTGCAATGGCACAGACAGTTTGCCGTCCTCATCCTCTTCTTTACTCCTATTTTGTGCTGGAAATCCAAAGCTTGGGGCATATAATGAATAATCCCAGAGGAAACCTGACACTCCTTTTCCTGAATATAAGAGAGACAAGTAAGATATGACAGAAAACATGTTCAACCTCAGAAATTCTTAGTTATTTTTTCCAGCAACCTCCTCAACTATTTCATATCATGGTCTTTGGTGGAACCACTTCTCGGGAACCCATAGAGAGGAAATATCATTTTAGTGTGTTATTAATAGAAGGCTGGAGTTCAGTCATCTCAGCTGAGCCGGATACATGGTAAAGTGTTGTGAGCCACATAGTGCAGATGTAGGCAAAGCATATATTAGTTTCCAAAGGATGTTATTTAGGTTGGTTATTGAGGTTTGGCCCTTGTAGGAATGCTATAGAAGCTCATATAGAGCTGGCAGGCAGTATAGGTATCTTGAAGCAATCATAGCTCTTTTATAACTTAAGCAAAATCTTTTTTATCATTTGCATAAGGTTTGTGAAAGAAACGTACCTTGGAGGTGCTTGCTGTAAAATATTATATTCTTGGGGAGGATTTTTTCACATATTCTTCTGGTGCTGATTTATTGCTAGCTATTTATACCATAGTCCAGCACTTGTGGGTGCATCCCATAAGGTCCCATGGAGTTGTGTATGTCCAATTTGTTCAAACAATCCCTGACTTGATCCTTTGTGACCCAGGATAAGTATTCCTTCGTCTAGACTTTACCACTGCTCTCAAGGACCTGGGATCCCTGGAGACTGGTCTTACAAGTAGAGGCTGGGGAGGAGGTGCCACTGAATACTTCTGCCTTCTCTCTGTCCTTCTCTCTGTCCTTTGTCACAAGGTCTCTTACCATCCAGCAGCAGGGTCACACTTCCCTTGTCTTCTTTTTGCTGCTGATACATGCATGTAAGAAGTTCTTCCTGTTGCTACTTTACCAGATTCCTAATCCCATTCCTGCACACTTGAACAGTGTCTGTTTATTCCTCCTGTATCAGCTGACCTTTTAAATGTGAATTTTGTTAGGTGCACTTTGTTCATCTATGCAGGCTTCCTGCCACATCCTGCATGTCAGGATGAACCATTCATGAAACTGGTGGTGATGATCCTTAAAAATCAACCAGCTTGCTTTCCTATTCATATGTATAGTGTGCATGAAGTATGTGCCATTTTGGCTCCTACTGTCATACTGGAAGTCTAGGTCTTCCCAATCACTTGATGAATCACCTATGGAATTAGAATCAGTCTCTGTCTCTTTTCCCCTGTTTTGTCTGCTGGGATCTTGTTTTTGGCAACTACACAGTCACTAAGCTGTGGGAAAAGAGGCAGCAGGAAGACCTTTCACTGTGCTGAATGTCTCTAAGGTTGGAAGGCTGGAAAATTGGATTCAGTCTTTCCATGCATATGGTTTAAACACAAAATGCTCTGCCTGGTGACTGATATTAAAAAGCTCAGCTGCTATGTTCTTGACCATTTCTTTGTTAGACTTAAGGTCAGTCCTCAGTGAAGCTCTGCAGAAGTAAAATTTAGTGATATCCCCAAAGAGGACATTTCTGAGCACAGATGGGTAAGGAAAGTACTCAGTCTTAGGAATTTCATACTAAATAAAGAATGACTGGTGTATTTAGGAATCTACAGGCTTGGTAAACAAGCAGGTGGGATTACTGCCTGGAGTTTTAGAGGAATGTCTAGACCTCATTTCTGAGAAATATTTAGGTGGGCTGGAATCCCATTAATTATTTCTTGATTTTATTTTTTTTTTCTGTATTGATAAGACTTTTTTTTTTTTTTTCTCAGGCAGAGGGAACTAAATGGGGATCAGAATATAATGAGGAATATAGACTTGTCTTTTTGTAATTCTTACAGAATGGAAAGAATGAATAAGTGAGTCTTTCCTAGCTGAAACAGCCAGGGGCTTCTGCAAAATTTGGTGTACTATCTTTCAATTTTCCACTGCAAAATACAAATTAGAAGATGTTAAAATTCTAGTACATTAGTACTCCTGGTAGTATAACATTAGTAGTCTTGGTAGCAGGATGGATGCACAGCATACTGAAATCTCTGTTCTGCAAATAAGGATCAAATCACTAAGGAATGAATCACTGAAAGGATAGACATATCTGGGAAGCTGTTGCCAGAGCAGCTCAAAATTTTGCTTGTCATTTTTTCGAATGTATTCCTGAGGATGATATTCATCATAATATAAGGTTCTGAACACCTCAACAAATGGTAGTCACATTGAATAAGATCCTCAAAATGAAGGGAAGTTATTAACACTCATTACCTTCTAATACACTGTCATCTGAAAAAAAAAAGGCAAATCATTGTTAGTGAAGGTATTTCAGAAAGAAAACTAACTCATTCTGGAGTTAAAGATATGTCAATGAGGAACCCCTCTAGGACATTTAAGACAGTAAAACTTACAAGAAATAGGTGAAGTTGTGGAATAAATCTGGATTAAAAGGAGGTAATGCATTTAAAGGCTAAAAACAACCATTCCCACAAAAGCCTATTGGTGTGGTGCTCACCAGCTGGCTCCCAATGCTTCTTGGAAATCACAGCATGAACCTCACTCAGCCTTTTGTCTTAGTGGGGACCATGGGGCTATGTTCTCACATGTGACTTTTTAGCAACTGGGATCTTGTGCAGAGTAAACCCCAAACTTGCACAAGATTCTCTAAACTTAAAAAGGAACATAAGCCATCTCTTTCATGAAGCTGCCCACACTGTAGAATCCCTGTGGAAGCCTCCACCCTCTGCTGCTTTGTACACCTCAGTAAATCTCAGTGCTTCCCAGTAGAGTGATCAGAGGTATAACAGTCTTGCTAAGCCCATGCCAATTCTAGATATACATTTACTGCTCAGGATTCTTTCCCCTTTTAAATTCAAAAGAGTAACTTGGGATGTCTTTTAACCTCACTATTTTTAACCTGACAGTGTTCCATTCTGACATGCTATCCCATTCCCACTCTTTTTCCATGAAAACTGAGGCAAACCTGTTCTTCTTATCAGTTTTTAGCATGGCTGTTCCTGAATGGTAGATTTTAAATGACTTGTTTTCTTTCTTCAGTTGCTTTAAAGAGTTAAACCTAGACTTTTCACATTGCAGCATTTTAACACCTATTCAGTTTTTATAGATTTAATTTGTATATGATGAACTATGCGTGTATTTAACAAAAATATCAGCCAAAAGGGTAGAAGAGTAGAGGCCAAAAAATAAAATGTAGGCACAGAGCAGCCACAGTAATGGAAGAGAAGGAGGGGAATTCAGAGTCAGGTATCAGATTAATCAGGGGCCAGGCTTTTTGCCAGATACTGCATTAGTGAGTGTTGCTCAGAGACTTCCCTTTCACTATTTTCTTGGCTGATTAAGGTGGTCATCCATCAACTATCTGAATCCAACCTGTTATCAAAGCACCTTCTATTTCTGCCATTCTTTAGGGTAAAAAAGAGTCTCTAGCTCTCCCATGTCCATGAAAATGATACTGTACCTTCTTGCAGCAGCCAAAATTTGATGGGCCAGTAGTCAGTTTCATCAGATGATGTAGAAATAAATTAAGCCCTCAGAGGAGAAATAATATTGCAGTTTTCTATGTTGCCTGAAATTAAGAGCAAAATATTTAGGCACTGCTTTTAAAAACAGTATGACTTGAATCCAGGATATCACCACCATTCAGCATTTTTAGAAATATTTTGTTCCAAAAATTTGGATTGGTGTATTTTAATAAGACATCTTAGTATGTCACTCAGTAAATGTGATTTTTGGTGAAGCTGGAGTAGGAGAGCTTCAGTTATATGAACTGTGAAAGAATCTAGATTCAGTGATCAGTGTGTGCGCACACATGTATGTAGGTAGACACAATTCATGTTAGTTTACCTGAAAATTGGAACTTCCTCTGATATGGTACCTGCTAAGTTCTGCAACTTCAGTCTACCTTAGGACAATAAAATAAAAATTTCTCAGACAGAGACTATCAGGTTGAGTGAAAAGCCACCATGCGTGGGACACAGAAAAAGAGGTGAGATTTAGCAGCAGATGCTCCCATCCCTCCTGGTCTTGCATAGAAGATATTGCTAGTGGTGTTGCATGAGTCACTGTTTGTTGGAAGTACAAATAGGACAGTTTCTTTTTACCAGTTAGACTAACAAAATGATTTTAAGTAAACTTAGTAAGCATAGAAGAGCCAGAGCATTCCACTAGCACGTGGAGATTCAGTCTTTTTCACAATTCACTTCAAGCAGTTCCAGCCCCATTACCTTCCTTTTGGAAATCCAATCACTTTTTCACTCTTGTTCAAAACATTCGTGGTTTAACCTTTCTTACTTAAGCTAATTTTTTTTGAGAAGATACAATAGCACATGAATTTAGGGCTGCAGTAGTACCTAACTACAGTACCTGCCTTGCCATGATTTTGAAGTTGTTTCTCTGGTGTTTCCCAACACAAATACTGTCTACAATAGTGTTTATGACTTTTTTGTTTTATAGGTGGGAGACAACCTTATTTTTCTTGCCTCTGTGGGGTTTCTTTGGTATATTTTTCAAAATAATTTTTATTTTGTATTAATTTGTAGCAATTCTTTAGTTTTCCTCTCAGTAGACTGAGCTTTTGAAAAATAATATTTTTTTTTAGTTTTGTACCAACTCCAGGAGAATAAAGGGAGTTACTTTGAGGTAAGTGAAAAATAGACAGATAGGTTTGCATTGCCCTCTGAATGAAAATGTGGGCTTATTCCCTGAATACAAGAAGCTATGAGCACTATTGGAAATAAATTAATTCTTAATCCAATTAACTTTGGTTTTATTCTCTCCCTCTTTGTTCTTTAGGTATGAACAACCTAAATGTGATAACGGTGCCAGAGCTCACCCAACAAAAACAAAGGATTTGTACAAAGGACGCCAGCTTCAAGGTCAGTGAAACTGATAAATTTAAGTTTATGCATTCTAATGCTTTGTTTATTAACTACAGTAAATTAGAAAGCCATTCCTTACACTATATAAATATAAATTTATATAACTCCTTACACTATATAAATATAAATTTANCCTGGATAACTTAACCTATGCTTCATAATCCTTGTTCTAGCAAAATGCATGGGAAATTTGCCTCCATCTTCAAATCAGTCTAAAAAATGTATCCATCTTACTTTTCTCCAAGAGTATCTTTGTCAATTTTCTTCCCAATAATACTTTTTAAAATTATTCTGTGTTGCAGGAAAAAATGGTGTTTATTAGAGTTATCATTTTTTTTCACACATTTTGTAATGATGTGAGAGATCTTATCTATGGATAGTTGAGCTACACAGAAGTCAGTAGACCTCCTTAATTTTTGAAATGGCCTTTTACTATGCTTGAATAACTTGAGATGTAGCAGGTTTAGTGATATTGCACATTATGAGAGAATCAGAAGTCACTATCAGCCATCGTAAAGCACCAGAAAGAAGTAAGTATGTGCAGAGCTTTCATGTCATGAAAAATATTCTAGTTTGGTCACCCAAAGAAACATTCAGACAGTAATTTTCAACTAATGCCCATCAGTGTTGATGCAAATGCTAAGTGCATATTGAATGAACACACTACAATACTCTCTGTCATGAAATAAATTTAAATACAAGTTGTAATAAAAAAATACTAGATATAACTCTGTGTTGTGTTCTAATAGAAGCTAATCAAAAGATCTGGTTGAAGATGCCCTGCTCATTTAGAGGGGCTGGACAAGATGACTTTCAAAGGTCCCTTCCAAACTAGATTATTCTGTGCTATTTTACAACTCCATGGAAACCAGTGGAAAGCTATCCATCTTCAGCAAATTATTTTACACAACATTTGCATAGTGACAGACTTGGATTGTCACTTGATTTTATGTTTGGGTTTTTTTTCTGAGTGAAAAGAACTTGACTCAGAAGATGTTATAGCAGAGCAGAAGTTGAATAAACAAGCTTTTTAGTTGAAGATATCACTTACTGATCATTCCTACCTTTTGTTAAGTATTTTGGAAAGAATATGCCAGATGTAGTCTTAGAGGGAGAATGGGCAGGGGAATGTTTTTAAGATTTCATACATCTATTTTTTATCTATACTGCTAGTGCTTTCATACAGTGCAGTAATAAAGATTTATCCAAAATCAAGATACTTTTCCATGGAAATAATTAACAAGAATTTTCAGCGCTGCAAGCTCCTACTTGATAAATTAATTTTCATTAAGTGAGGCAATGGTGTATTGATTTTGGGGTTTTTTACATTATGGTATTTTGCATTATGCACGCTTTAGTCCAAAAAACCACTACAGCAATGCAAGTCTGTAATTATCATAATTGATATGTATGACATGGATTTGCTGTCTCTCATTTTAGATTGCTTAATCTTTGACTTCCAAATGCCTTTTGTTATTTTAAAATAAGGCAAACACCAAAAATTCTTAAATACTTACAGGTTAGCTAGAAAAATCACCTTCTCTTCTGCTACAGCATGGAGTAAGTGCATGCCTGTAGAAGTAATTGGGGAAGAGGCTGCTTTCCAGTTGCAGTTGTGTTAAGATGGTTTTTTTTTGTCTCTGTAAAGCTAAATGCACAAGTCTTCAGATGGCAAATTTATTTCTTATCATGAAAAAACTACATCAAGTGAAATTAATTGAATTTACTTTAGACAATTTTTTGAAAAAAAAAGAGGTTGAAAGATCATCTTGTGCAAGTATTTCTAGTTGTTAACAAGTAACTCAAAGTTGTGCAAATAGCTAATATGAATCAACTTTTTAATAGCAAGGAATCACTGTTACTCAGCTTTTCTATCGCAAGCAGCCATGCAAAGGCATGTTTGCATCTGTGTTGTCTAAATTTAAATATAGCATATAATTGCTGAGTGGTGCCAGGACTGAATAAAGAAAAAAATAGGTTAATTGGATTTCTTACTTTTAGGGAATAATACATTTCTGAAAGGATGGGTTTGCTTGATTTGCTGATTATAGCCACAAAAATGCAGTAGCCCTGGGTGAAACCACTGTGACGGCCTGCCATGTAAAACAAGGAAGATTTTAAAATTAATTACTTTACTGCTATGAATGATCTTTAATTGCATAAACCCTGCTGGTATATCCTCAAGTGGATTAAATTGGCATGATTCTGCAGCTGCACTGATTTACCACCTGAAAATTTCAAGCCATTATATGTTAAGCCAAATATTTTTAGCAATAATTTGCAAATAAATCAAGAAGCAGTTTTTGGCAAGCACTAACACCTCGTTAAGGCAAAACTGTGGAAGTGTCCCTTGGAGTCTACAGCAAAATTCCCACTAATTTAAACCTAGCTAAGACTATGTTTTCACATCCTAAGGTAACCTAATATAAAGCATCTGAAACTGAAAGCTAGTGTAATGTTTGTAGGGACGATCCAAGCCACCTGTATCTCTTAGTTTGGGCTGGAAGTTATATAATAATAATAATTCCCATTAGATTTCTGGTCCTTTTCTTTAAAGCCAAAGCATTTTTCTGAGGTTACTTGCAGTTATGATCTTTCTCAGAAACTGGTTATTCTGAGATAATGAAATTGAACTCAAAAAAGAAGTATAGAGAATGTCAGACATACTATGGAAACAAAAGGGGGTTTTACTTTTCTCACAGTCTTTTTACTTTCTCACAGATTTTTTACTTTGCTCAGTCTTTCACTTTCTCACAGTCTTTCACTTCCTCACAGGTTTTTTACTTTTCTCACAGTTCTCAAACATTTGTATTTTGACCTTTTGTTCTCCTCTGTGTTACACAGTAAAATGGAAGCTCGGAGCTGAACTAACATATTCTGTAATGTCCTGAATAGTTTTTTCCATACTTTGGATTACTGATGTGTTAAAGAGGAATTCAGTTTTCTAATAAGCTGATCAAGAGCATTTAAAAGGGTTTAGCAGGAAGGCACGTTAAGCTAAACATATGGTGTGATGAAATGAGGTGTAGGTGCCACTGTATTTTCTTAAAATCCTGAGTCGAATTCAGCGAGGCTTAAGAATTATCAGTTCCTGAAACTGTGATTTTTTGGGCTGAGTCTATGGGTGAAGGCATTTCAAACATTATGTGTATTCTGTACTTTTTTATAATCAGTAAAACATTTTTAAGCACATATCTGCAGTAGGTGTGTATTTGTTTATAAATTGTATCAATTTTCTACAATAATAATAAATTAAGTATATTGTAAAACATATGCAAATATAGAAATTGTAGAAAGATGAAATTAAGCTGAAATTACAATAATTTAATTTTTAAAATTTCATCTGTTAATAGCACAAACAATACTTTATTTCTGTACTCCCCTGGGGTACATGCACCCTGCCTTGGATACCGTGGATAAGCTTCCTGTTCATAAAGCTAGTTTTGCTCTAAGCAACCTGGAAGAAAAGGACCTTGGTATGTAGGAGAGCAAGACATGATAGCATACTGAGACACTGCCAGACTATTCAGATAATTTTTCTCCTGGGGAAATCTTTTTCTTATTTAAGAAGTATGCATTGAAAGGAAGAAGTCTCTGGTTTAGGCTCTGCTATATGTGAGGGCTGGATAAACTTTGGATAGTACCTTTTTTTTTTTTATTCTTCCCTGACTTGGGAATTTATCTGTTTTTCCTTATATGATTTTCTCTACCCAGACCTGAAATTTGAAAAGTAACTGGAAAAAAAAAATTAAGTATTCTGGGAAATGTCATTTTGCTCACATAATATTTTTTAATTAGAAGTACCCTTATATTTAGTGCAGAAAAAAACTAACAAACCAAATAAATGAGTAAATGGCACACAGGTTTCAGTGAGGGACACAATATCAAGCTGGATTTTCAGACTTTATTGTGGTGCTCTGGTTTGGTCAGTTTAAGTCAGACCACTAGTTTTGTTTACATTTTATTTTGGTTTAAGTTTCTCCTTTTCTTTAATGCAATGTAGGGTTTTTTGAAGTTCATACAGTTGTGATACTTCCTTTCAGACAGAAGTATAATTTGCGAGGGGAAAGTGTAGTTTGGAAAGGACAGTGCCTCTAGCAGTAATACAGTCTACTGACTTGAGCCAATGTGTGGATGTAGTAAATCAATCTATTAAAAGTCTTGAAAGTCTCCCTTTTTTATTTTCTCTAAATAGCATAGCTCTTCACTGTTGAATGTTTTGTTTTTCTGAGATGCTGTTCTCAATTTACCTGTCTGGAATCCAGTAGAATGCATGCATTGCATCAATTACTGTTGGTTTGTACTGGTGAAGTAAGATCAGCATTTCACTCCTATTTCTGTTCTTATTGGAAATCCTTCACTTCAGCTGATTATCATTACAATTTTTGCTTCTAGACCATTTCTCATAAAAAGGTGAGTAATTCAGGGTTTTGATAGCACTGAGTTAAGAAGCATCTGAAAGGTTAAAAATTTTATCATCCAGGGTGTATTTGGTGGCGCAAGAAGGATCAAAATTAGTTTTTCACAGACTTTGGGAGACAGATATTGAATTCTCTGTGCCCCCTTTTCCTCACAACCCAAATCTAAAACTCAGTTCTTTCCATCCAGGGCCTAAGCTCTGCTAATCACTGAGTGGTACTCTGATGGTCTACAGTTTAAGTCAAAGTTAGAACTTTATTACTCAGTTGAAATGTTTCGATAACGGTCCCTTTTATAATTAATCAACCTGCTTAATAACAAAAGAAATTCCCTTAAAACTTTTCCTTAAATATGAACACCAGGCTGTTTTCTAATTTCATAGCCTTCGACTGACTTAGGTCTTGTTTTGAGCAGTGGGTATTCTTAAGCTTAGTTTAACCTTGGTATTCAAGCAGTTAATATTTTCTCCTGCAAATCATACATGAGAGCAGTTTAACTCATCTGTTTATTTAATTTTTGTGTTACTTAAGAGAAACAAAAATATTCTAACTGCCCAATTTTCTTCCTATTGTAATGGCTTTATTTACTGTGTTTCTGATGGGATAATCCTGCACTGACCCTGAACAGTTTGTTTTGTGGAGGAAAACTCATGATTTAAGGTATGGGGGAATTATGTGTGGATAAGTACAGTTTACTTTTGGTTGTTGGCAGTGTATCTTTTTCCAAAGTTAAAGGGAAATAGTCGGAAGCACTCAAACCACAATGATGCAACACCCACAGCCAAACAGCCATCATATGAAGTGTCTCACTTCAAAGGCATCTTATAAGAAAAGGAAAGTGACAGAGGCTTAACTGCTTTTCCTTTTGAGGTTCATTCTATCATGCAGCAGTTCCATTTTTGACCATGACTTCATCAGACTTCTTAAGGTGCCAGAGTACTTCTCAGCTAAAATACTGAGGTACCACCACTGCCCTACCTCATTCTAGCTCAGTCTGTTTTCACATAGTCCTTCATTTCCTCAGTGTAACTTGAGTAGAAACTAATCTTACCTTATTTCACATTCTTAAACATTTGAATGACTAAAGCTTTCTTCTTTTTAAAGGCATCAGATAAGGCATAATACAAATTTCATACACATGCCTGCCTTCCCATGAGCTTCAAATTGTTAGGTCAATTGGCATGTAACTGTCTCCACTGAGCTGTGATTTAAATGGATTATATTTTTATGATGTAACCAGATTTCTGGCTGCATGAGCTGATACTCAAAATACTCCTTTCTGCTATTGAATCTTAAAACTGAGTAGTCAGCCAACCATTTGAAGTTGATGGCTGTTTTGAATGAGCCTGTAACCATTGCCCTGAGCTCTGTGCTGTTCTACTTACCAAGAGGTACTTGGCAAAAAGGCTTTGTATGGTGCAGAACTACCTAACAAAATTACTGTAACCAGGAAATGTTGGTTCAAATCTGGTGTGAACCTTCATGACAGTGATGGCAGAGCTGAACAGCTGTGTGGTGAGTTGATGGAGGGACCCTGCCTGGAGCGTGGTGGCGTCTGCAGGGAGGATGTGAGGCTCAACAGCGAGGTAGAACTGCCAGAGCTGGAAGTTCTTCATGGAAGCAGAGTGAAGCCCCCATAATCCAAAAGGAAATGGCTTGTGACATTGTATGCCAACGACACCCACGTGTCTGTGGGCCCAGATAGGGTGCAGCTGAGAATAAGGAAAGAGCTGGCCAAAAAAAGCTTCCCAAGTCACTTTCAGTCATTCACCAGCAGTCCTGGTTAACTGGAGAAGTCACAGAATTACCAGAAGGTAATTGGCAAATGTAACACCCACCCTCAAGAAGGGTTGGAAGGATGATCTGGGAAATTAAAGGCCCTGTCAGCCTGACCTTGGTGCCAGGGAAAGTCATGGATCAGATCACCATGTGTGCCAGCAACCAGGGGATCAGGCCCAGCCAGTGGGGGTTTATGAAGGATAGGTCCTGCATGAGCAACCGAATCTCCTTCTATGGCAAGGTGACTTGCTTAGAAAATAAGGGAAAAGCTGTGGTTGGTGAATATCTAGGCTTCAGTAAAGGCTTTTACACCATCTTCCACAGTAGTCTCCTGGAGAAATTGAGGCTGCTTTTTTCTTGAACCGATGCACTTTTCACTGGGTTGAGCACTGGCTGGATGGCTGGGCCAAGAAAGTGGTAGAGAATGGAACCAAATCCAGTTGATGGCCAGTCAATAGGGGTATTCTCCAGGACTCAGTAATGGGGTTGGTCTTGTTTTATGTTTTTTTGTTTTGGATGAGGGGATTTAGTGCATCCTCAGTAAGTTTGCCGATAACACCAAATTAGAGGGAAGTGTTTTTCTGCTGGAGGGTAGGAAGGCTCTGCAGAGAGATCCTGACAGGCTGAATCAGTGGCTGAGGGCAACTGCATGAGTTTCAATAAAGCAAAGTGCTGGGTACTGCACGTGCATTGCAACATCCCCATGCATCGATATAGGCTTGGGGAAAAGTGACTTGAGAACTGCTTAGCAGAAAGAGATTTGTGGTTGCTGTTTACAGCTGGCCACCTGTATGGCCAGGAAGGCCAGTGACATCTTGGCCTGTATGAAGAGTAGTGTGTCCAGCAGGACTAGAGAAGTGATTTTCTCCCTACACTCAGCACTGGTGATGCCACACATTAAATGCTCTGTTCATTTCTGGGCCCCTTAAAACAAGGAAGACAGTAAGGTTTTGGGGGATGTTCAGAGAAGGGCAGTGAAGCTGGTGAAGGGTCTGGAGCACATGTTTTAGAGGAGCAACTGAGGGCACTGAGAGTGTTGTTTGGAGAAAATGAGGCTTGGGGGGGACCTCACTGCTCTCTAAAACTACCTGAAAGGAGGTTGTTGCCAGGTGGAGGCCAGTCTCTCCTGTCATGCCTCGAGTGAAAGGATGAGGGGAAATGGCCTTAAGTTCTGCCTGGGAAGGTTAGATACTAGAAAAAAAGTCACACTGAAACAGTTGTCAGGCATTGGAATAAGTTGTCCAGGGATGTGGTTGAAGTAACTGTCTCTTGAAGTGTTCAAGGAGTGTCTGGGTATGGCACTTGGGTTTTTGATTTATGGATGATTTAGGTTGGTGTTAGGTTGATGGTTGGAGTAGATTATTTTAAACGTCTGTTCCAAGCTTGATGATTCTGTTCAGAGGGGTGCTGGAAGGCCAGGAACACTCCTTGTCAGTCCCAGAGCACTGGGGTGGGAAGGGGAATGGCTGCTTCTCCTCCCAGAGCACTTGCTGTCTCCTCTAGCATGCAGTGGTGGCCCGAGGAGGGGGGAGGCAGTGATCCTCACCACTGCATAGCTCTGTGGGTCAAGCAAGTGCTGAGGCTACTACTGTGGCTTCACAGCAGCTGATCCTACAGAGAGGACTCTGAGTCTTAAACCTACAATAATTTCCTTGACCTTTTGAATTTAGTAACTTCAGTATTATTCAGTATTACCCCATTGTCTGGCTACATGAGCATATTTTAATCTCCAAGTGAGGAGTTTTGCTTCAAAGGGAAGAAGACTTGCAGGTTATTTTTCAAGTCTCTGCAGATCGCATTGAGTTCTTTCACATCCTCTTCTATTCATCTCATCATTCTGATTTAATAATAATGATCTGGCCACAGTTCTTCATACAGCTTTAATTTTGCCTCAGTTTCTAATAATTTCTTATCAAAAGGAATCTTCACACAAACCTACAGTAGAAATACTATTATCTGAAAAAAAAAAATGTCTCAGGCACATAACCCAAGAGCTGCTTAATGTGCAAATCTTCCTATAAAAATTACAGTGAAAACATTTGTCTTCCTAGTAAAATGCCAGTGGAAGAAACAGTTGTTTTACAGCTAAAAGAGAAAAGCTTGCTAATTAAAGGTGATGCTACTGGCTCAGCAATAGCATTTAATTCATTGCTCTAGTTCATATTAACCTATAATTTTATGTTTATTTTAAAGGGCTATAATAATAGTACTAATAAACACCAACTTAATTTATTTCACAGCATTTGGCTATGCCAAAGAACATAAATTCTGCTTCTCACCTCACTTGTTGCTGTCCTCCTTTTCCAAACAAACGCACATTCAAGGACAGCAGTGCTGTTCTGTGCCATTGGGTCCTGCTGTGAGTGTGAGCAGTGGAACACCTCCAGGAGAACATGCCCAGAAGGGATAATGTTCTCCTGTATCTGGCTGGTTTCCCAGGAGGTGGTCTCACACCAGCTGTACAGTTACATTTTAGCCATAATATTATATTTACCCTCCTATATTTTTTTTCCTAATAGTAAAGAGACAAAGAAGAAAATTAATTTATGTGAAATGTTTCAATGCAGAGATTAGCCTAATCAAGAAATCCAAACATGCAAAACTGCATTTTAAGCATCTTTGTTTCTTTTAACAAGGTCTCTGCAGAAAATACATGTAAGTATTAAGAAAATCAAGATACTTACCCTTTTTTGAAGAAAGTCTAAAGTTTACCGTGAAAATACCCCAGACCCTTTTAAAACAGCTGCAAGCACATGACTGTAGATACTGCAGTAGTGTCTGTGCCAGTATAAAGTCCTACATTAAGCAGAGTGAAACATTGAGCACACTGAAACCTAAAAGGAATTAAATAATTTGCCTCATTCAACAAACTTTTATGCTATGTTCTTAAAACTACAAGTTTCAAGAAATGCTTAAAAAAAATCCTGAAATAAACTCTGGTATAGTGAAGACATAGGAGAGGTATCTCATTATAATGTGAGGCAACTGGATTCTAGCTCTTGGGTNAAAAAAAAAAAAAAAAAAAGGAGGGGAAGATTGAGAAAGAATAACCTCAGTGTTTTCTGCCAAAATGCCTACAATCATTATCATCTTGCAATCACAAAGCTGTCAAGAAAATCCAATATTAACTGAACGGAAAAGGTGAAAACCTTTTCGTGTGCCAGGGTTGTAATCATAATGAAAAACGACACCTGAATCTTATCATGACAGTGAGTGAGAGTCACATAATAAGACACTATTTCCTCAAAGGCATGTGGTATGAGGCTTTTCCTTTATAATCTGATAGAGTAAATTGAATAAAAACATGCCATGGATTTGTAACGCTGTTCCCTTCAAAATGGATATCTTGTTTTGTTGTGTTTTCATACTTGGATACAAGTTCTCCTTGATTATGTGGCAGAAACAGCTCTCATATTTAATCTCTGTACAGGGAGAAATAAGTATTTTCTTTCCAGATTGAATGTATATCTGCAGCTATATTTTCAAGAGGGAACAGCAATGGTTAGGCATTTATTCTTTGTGTTTAGCCACTTGGAGAAGTGTTCCAGTTTTCAAATAAAATGAGCTCTTCAATAACCATGAGTTCAGTGGGATTTTCAATCCCCAGCAATTTTGAAAATATCCAATACTTACAATAAGTCACCCTAGAAATTTTGTGGTTTTCATCAAACAGTAAGCTTTTGAAATGCAGACTTTTGAGGCTAGGGCTTGTGAAAAATTAAGCCAGTGCAAGCCTTCCCACTTACTAACATTTTGAATAACTTAATGTGTAATACAGTAATAACATCAGTCATTAATCAGCTGAATAATGACTGAAAGTGTTAAGCAATAAGCCTAATTTACTTGTCAAGGAAAATGAACAAATGTAGTCAAAATTGTTGACACTGATCTCACATCAGTAAGTATATTTTTTCTGAAGAAAATATTTTCAGCTTAGCCTGCAAAAGGGGTTCTGTGTAGCCCCCTGCAAAAGAGAAAAACATTTCCTCCTCAAGGGCTTTCGGTTGTGGAGGCCCAGAGGTTGTGTTCAAACAAGGAATAACATCAAGTACTTAAAACAACTGAGATAGTCTCGTATGCACTACCATGCAGAAAATTTAGCCTGCTGCAAAAAAAGAATTGCTTTGTTTTCTTCTTTTGAGAAAAAGGCTGTCTCTGATGATCAGAGAGTCCATTCAATGCTCATGTTTTCTAAATACCATCACAGCTTATCTGAGACCAGTGGAACTGATCACCAGTACAAGAGGCAAAGTCAGTGTTGCACATCTCACTGAGGCTGACTTTATTTTACAAAGTAAAATATCATTACTGAACATAGTTTCTGACTGAGGCTCAAAGGTAATGCCAGGTTTTGTCCTCCTCATCATATGGGATCAAAGACATGATTAATTTTACATGCTATGTCTTGGTAAGGAAGAGCTGCAACCTTGGTGCAGCTACAGATAGAGGATGTCATACCTGCTGTTGTTAATGTGGAGAACCTGCAACCAGAGATGAGCTTGGAAAGACTCCGTACTTAATATTGCTAATTGTTTGCATCACTGTATATAGTTGTTATAGTTGTATAGTCTGGGATCCCAGTGCTCTGGGCACTGCAAAAATACAGAATAACAAGATGCTGCCTTGAAAATTCATAGTCTAGCTGATTGCAAAGCCACTCGGACAATGGGTGGACAGATGCCATCAACTGGAGAGGCAGTGAAAGTTCCTGCTAATTCCTCAAAGTGCTTTAGTCTGCCAGCATGTGTCACCTTCATTTCACACTGGCTGAGCTTAAGCCAGCTGGCTTTCCTCCAGGTCTGTCTTTGCATCAGGTATTTAGACTGCAGGGAATGCATTTTTCTGTGCTCAGTGAAGAGATATAGAATAAATACTCTTGTTCACAGGGATGACAGTGTATATGAGACTGTCTCAGTGCTTTTCAAATACATGGTGTTGTTCCTTGGTTAAGTGCAGCTTATAGGCCTCCACAACTGAGAACCCTCAAGAAAGAAATTAAATGACCCTGTACAAACATCTGGGAATTCTTTCAAAGGATTCAGAATGCTTCACAAGGTTCAGAAATTTGCTTTTCTCTAGCTCAGCAGGAGTGCTACTGTTCATAGATTCCTGATGTGAGTATATGGCAAAAATCCATGAATGATTTTGGGAAATAAATTAGTCACAAATTTTGCCCTTTACATTTGTGAAGTTCTTGAATTTTCTTGCTATCTAGAAATGTTTTCTGGTAAAGCCTTTTTCCTCTGTAAGTCATCCACAAGCAACTCATTGTAAATATTCCTGAAGTACAACTCATGACCTGCTGAACCCTGATCCTGCAAACACTCGCATTCTTCTTGTGATTAGTTCAATTAAATTCAAAGAAACTTCTACATGTGGTTGCAAAGTTAAGCCCAGGCATAAAGGTCTGTAGGACGAAGGTTTAGGTTTTTCCCTTGATATAAACCTTGATATTCTGTGTGCTATGTAGTCTCTGGTTGTTTAATGAGACACAGGCAGTCAGAACCAGTGGAAAGTCAGGGGTTTTCAGTCCCAGGGTATTATTCCTGTTCCCTAACTGGAGAGTTATAGAATGCATCCTTACAAGTCTGAGGTTTGGGTTCTTTGAGTACATAATCCAGATTTGCTGGTAGCGATCCAATTTGAAATTAGCTTTGGAACACAGTTCAATGCAAAGTAAAGGTCATTGAATCAAATTAATATAAGAAGCAGAGTGAATATTCATCAGCTTTTTTAATGGCTTCATAATCACTGCAGATCTTTCTGTGCTGTGAACTTTGGGGAATGGGGAAAAGTACTGATAAGCAAATTCCTAGGCTTTGTAGCCAGCCACTGTTATAACAGAAAATGTCTACTAGAGCAGAGCAGCAGATTTGTTCACAGGAAGTAAACCCAGAGTCTGAAAAAGTCACCTGGCTCACTGAAGAGAAAAGCAGAATCTAGGAATAGCATATTCAGCTAAGTAGCTAGCTAGTAGTATTAGTGATCGTTAGCTATTGTGTTTTGCTTCCTATACATCTGTTGATGAAAAGAATAGACAGCTAAGGATAAATATGAATTTAATTCAAAAATTGTATTTGGCGTTTGACTCTACAATCTCACTTGCTATTATTTCTGTGTCTCTCTCATTTTCAACAAGCAGGAAGGCATCACAAAGATCTCCATTGGTTGTGCACTTAGATGTACATCTAAATATAATCATCAGACTAAGCAGAGTTACTCTTTCATGTATGCTGGAAATACCCATGCCATAATTTCAGTTCAGAGAAGTAATACGGTCACAAAACAGTATCTCTGAACCATTGAAAAGATTGCTGCTTTTTGTTTTTTGTCATTAGGATATTTAGCACATATTTTTACCCTTGGAAATTTTTCAGTATGTTTGGTGCTTGTCCTTTAGGCTTTGAAATGCAGAAAGTTAATTTGGAGTTATTTAGAGAAGGATTCTATTAGTTAGAATTTCTGTCTCTCTCTGAGATCTGTATAGCTGAATTCACACTATCAAAGAAAGAGCTTGAAAGATACAAAAATATTCCTAATAAAAATGCTCTTAAACTCTCTGAAATATCTATACAGGAGAATTTTGGATTTTTTTTTTTTTCCAAAATGACATGTACAGGGTTTAAGAAGGTGCATTGCAGTAATTTCTACTAGTGCTTTTTGGAGTTATGTGTACTAGTTATTTCATCACATAGGAATAAAGTGTTTCTGATTTATGGAGATTAAAAGTGTTTGCATGATAGTTAACATAGCCCTAAATTTAAGTCTGTATTTATACTAAAATTCACATTTAAAGACAGAGATCCTGTTATGCTTCTCAATTCACACTCCTAGGAAAAATCATTAACAGGTTCTACTTACAAATGTATTCTATATATATTCTCAATAGTTTTCTCATGTTTTGAAATGAACCACAGGCATTCTGTGAGCTGCATCCTGTTTCTGCTGTTTGTAATGAATTGTTGAGATACACTTTAGAGAAAGAAATCGCACTTTTACTTAGCCTCACTCAAGTTGACTGTCGTATGCAAATATAAGAACAGTGATTTTGCTATGAGAAATTTTAAATTAATTTTTATCATTGTATTAAGAATAAAAAAAAAAGTAAAGACGTATTTCTCCAGTATTTTCAATAATTGATATCATCCAGATGATTATATACATGATAACTTCTTGAAAGTGGGTTTGTAATTGTATGCTTGACAGTTACTTGCTCTAAAGGAGAATTTTATTTTATTTAGTCTCTGAAACTGTGGTTCAAATTCTGCATCTAATTCATTGCATTACATTGAAAATAGTTTCACTGTAATGAGTCCTGGCAGGATGTAAAATGGTATAAAGGAAACAAATAACTAGGACAGAATACTTACGAAGAGCTCACTAAAGAGAACTCTGATATTAGTATTTTTCTTGCTTTTTATTTCACATAAGGAAAGAGCAAGTGAGGTTTGGTAGCAAGTGTCATTAGAAGGTTTCAAGGTGTGTCAGTATTTCAATCCAAGTATCTCTCACAAATACTGACATCCTGGAGAGGGATGCTGGGACCTGGAGGGAAGATGTCACATCCTCTTCTCTCTAAATGTTTGAGTGGAGATTCTTCTGCCACAGCTCTCCTACTCTGGAGCAGGACAGCTCAAACTCCAGATTCCAGTGGGGCTGCAGGACACGAGGCTGGGCTGACACCAGCTGTGTGCACCACTGTGCTGAGATGAGTTGAGACTCAGCTCCTTGCACACATGGCAGAGGTCAGCTTGCACAGGCTGAGTCTGGGCTGGGGGTGAGATGTGATGAATGAGATCTTTATATATTGTCCTGTCAGTGAGACTTAGCAGGGGTTTTGAATTATTCCCCTACCAGAGGTGGGATGAACTGCTCTGACCAGCTCACTTTTCCTGTAGGCACATGTTTCTGCCTGCATTTTTTTGCCTAGAGCTGGTTCTGTGACACATTCCTCAGAGGGAGGAGAGTTAATCTAGGCTGTGTCAGTGAGCTCAACAGTCTCAGGCCATGTTGGGTTCACTGCATGTATGATGTGACTCCTTGAGCACATCCACATTCTCCACTTATCAATGGTTTCTATCTCTAAAAGCTACTGAGTGGTAGGTTACCATGCACATCATTAGAAATGGCCACATTTTTCAGCATTTTGCACACTTATCTTTCAGATTTCTCATGCAGACCCGTTAAAAATTTGGAGTGTATTTAAGCATGAGAGAAAATTTTATTTTATGGCCCTTAAAACTGTGCCTCAGCATCTTTTGTCTTAGAAAAGCAGGAAGATGGCTTCTGAAAAAATGTGATTGATGCATTGTATGCTGTATATATATATCAAAGGACTACTTTCTTGAAAGAATGCAAGATTTTTTACAGCTGGAAAGCCAGGACACTTAGTTAATTAGGAGCTCTTGGTAAGTATCTCCCTTCCTCCTTAGTAGTTCAGCTGGATCCAAACTTTCCTATCAGCTTTGTGCAAAGCATAGTTCACCATAATTAGGACACCAGCTGGACTGTAGAGGTTGGGGTCATCTAAACTTCATAAACAGCACCTACAAGGGGGTTCATGTTCTAGGTGTCATTGACATTACTGTATCAGTAATGGATAAAAATAATTAATATTAGATATACAATCGTAGTGTCAAATTTTGAAAGGAATTATTACTCTCTGACTGAACTTAGTCTGGTTCCTATTGAATCAAAGGAAGCTAGTCTCTTTTATATAAAAATACTTTGTCCTCTGAATTCCTTAAGTTTTACAAATTTTTCCATGAAACTTTCCTATTGCAGGCTGGNTTTTTTTTTTTTTTTTTCAAACACTAAAATGCCAATCTGTTATGAGCTGTTTGAAATCATGTTTTCTGTTTCAACTGTCCACTTGCTTGGACACAATGTGGATTTCATCCTTTGTCTGCTGTGTTTCTTTTTCCCTTGTTCCCCCTTCTTGATTTAAAAAACGAAGGCAAGGAGAGCTGCAACATCTGTGTCTCACATGTTTACAAGTCCATTGCATTAGTTCTATGAGCTGTCCAGGATTTATATGTAGCATTTTGTTCACTAGGGGGAATTGACAGTAGGAAAAGTTTAATCCAATAGAGATTAAAAAAAAAAAAAATTACTTACTTGAACTTCCTATAAATAATTAATTTCTTTAAACAGGTATTTTGACCCCTGTATTAAGAGGGTACACAGTTCTCTTGGAGCCAAGCTCATGGCTCCAGGCATGCATCACACAGTGTTACTGAAAACTTGGCAACTAAATCAAGGAAAGAGGTTAATGTGCAGTGTGGTGGCTGGACATGTAAGGTCCAGGAATCAGGCTTCAATTTAGAGTTCTCTGTATGACTTGGTAAAAAAGAAGGCACACTGATGTGGTGCTGGCATTTCTGATGTTTAGAAAAACGGCTTGCTCTCCATCATGAGTTGTTTTTACTTTTCAAGTTCATGAATTTCCCTGACATAGGCAGGTGGCTTGGTTAAACTAGAGTTATTTGGGAAAGCAGGACTCTTCTGGGAGAGTGAAAACTGTATGGTTTATTCTACAGTGAAACCTTGTTTTGTCAAATTCCTTAGCTGCTTGAGATTTAAGCTTGGAGGCCTAGCTGAGCGTTGGGGTGAATGCTTTGTTGTTGCTAGTTCTCCTTCATATCTGGCTGTGGGGCATCTTGCAGACAGGCTTCACCTGATAGTCTCTTTGTGTGGAAGGCAGCAAGGGAAGAAGGAATGTGAACAGATATAAACTGTTCTGATTCTTTACAATCCAAGGAAAGTTGCCCTGAGAAGCAGGTCAGAAAACCCTGGTTTAATATGAAAGGAGAGGCATGCATTTCTTATCATAAAACTGTTGCCTAAATGAATCTATTAAACCTGAACTCTTAATTTGAAATCAAACATGGTTGTCTGGAGGGGGAGTGAAAAAAAAAAAACCCAAACAGATTAGACCCACTGGATCTTACTCTAATTGTAATTATATAGGTTATATACAACAGGTGAGCTCATTGTGGGGTACAGTGAATGTCTTGATGCTGAAGGAATTAATTGGATTAATTTTCTTGCAGCCAACCCAACATTTGTACTTCAAAAGACTAATTCCCCAAGCCCAAGTTTGTTTTTTTTTTTTTTTCTTAGTGATTTATCTCTGTTTACAGATAAAGCAGAACACTGTAATACAGGACAGATAAAGTGAGGACATTCTATACTCATTTTTTTCAGTAGAGTCAACGAATAAATGCCTGTCATAAAACAAGAGAAATTTATTCTGAAAATGTGCTTTGATATATAGGCATTTATATCCTTTTTCATTGTTTCCTGGTAACCATTTCCAAACATATCAGCATAATTAATGGAATCTCTCAAATACTTGAAAAATGAAAAGTTATTCTTTTTGTGGAGAAAAAAACAGAAAATAGATTAAATAAAATTCACTAAAAATGATAGTACAGTTTGAATTGGAACTCCAATCCTTTCTCCTTGTCTCAATAGGTGCTTTTATCTTCAAACATTCATGAAATTGATAGATAAAATCGGTTCTGCTCCATCTGAAAACCCAAGATACACTTGATGATATAGACCAACCTAGGTGCTTTACTAAGTCGAGTTATAAAGTTTGTTGATATTTTTGGAGGTACTGTGTGAGAACCCAAAGTTCCCTTTCTATTAAAAATTTAGATAATTGAATGAAACCTTTCTCATGAAAATGGAAAAAAAAGTGACAGAAATTAAGTTGTGTTATGAATGAAAATTGTCACGTTGAGATAGAACCACTGAGGTACCTTGTGCTTTTTTTTCTCCCCATAAATAATGTTTGGGGATTTTTTTCCTTCTTTTTCATGACATCTGAGTGTTTGATTCCCCTCCAGCTGCCCTGTTATTTCCAGTGTGCTCTGCAATCAACTTTATACCACTGACTGTTGTATTGTTCACTCTTTTAATGTCCCTTAAGTGAAATACTTATCTTGAATAATAGAGAAGCTTTAATGCTCAATGTTAAATTGAACGGATTTAAAGATAGAAAATAAAATCCTACAGACTTACTGTGTTTTTATTTGAAACAACAGGCTTCTCTTTTGTATTTGCTGAAAAAAGGTTTTATAGAAGAATGATAAAGTGCTGCTGAAGCATCCATTCACACAACTCTGTTGTTTGAGGAGGCAAAAAGCCTCAAGACCAAAACATGCAAGGCAAAAAAACCCTTTTTAATGAGAATTTGACTCTTCAGACTATGAAGTGCAGTGCCTTTATCCAGCAAAGCACTGAAGTCTATGCTTTTTTTTAAGCTCATTAATTCATTTGATCTAGTGAGAAGACACTGTTGACACACTTAGCAGGCTTTTTGGAAGATGCTGGTTGCATTTCTTTATGCCATGCAGGATGAAGCCCTGAGTTAAAGAACATGCTGTCCAGTTCTGATGCTATTGTTATTCTGCTGAAGAAAATGTTTTAATGTAGGAATAGGAATGGTTTCTGACATTCTCTTTGTTCTGAGGGTTTGCTCACAGCAAAAGGACCCCTTCTGTGGACACACAATAGCTTGATGATTAGAGTACTCAGCTGAAGAGGAAAGAACATAGGTTCAAATCCTTGATCCAAACCAGACAGAGCAGGGAATTGAACCTAACTCTCTAGTGTCAGAGATTGGGGTATTCCACTGGGATAACAGCAAGCCAGGTTTCAACTCCCTGCTCTGTCTGGTTTGGATCAGGGAGTTGAACCTCAGTCTCCTCCATCTCAGCTGCGTGCCCAAACCAAACTGTTTGGCTGAGATGGGATAGAGTGTTTTGCTCTTAAAAAAAAAAAAAAAGGCATTAAGAAGCTCATTTTGCACCAGAGTAAAATATAAACTACCCACTCCTGACGATTTCCACATGATGGAATGATTGTTTCCTGGCCAGGCCGAGAGAGAGCTACTTCGTGGTCACATACCAAGAGTGCCAGAAGCAATAGCAGATATAAAACCCTTCTGTCCCTGCAAATGCAGCTAAAGATGCAAAGATTCAGCCATGTTATCCACATGGCTTTGGCAGAAGCAGAGAAAACAAAACCACCAGAAGCCAGTTCATGTGAATGTCAGAGCTATCTCTGTGAACCACAGTTTTGTTTGGAGGAGAATAGGGGAGGAAGATTAATATTCTGTCAGTGCTGTTGGAGGTGTCTGTGTCAGAGCACAGGCTGTGAGTTTGCTTGGAACTTCAGGCAGATTTTTTCTCCACTGGTTTCTATGTCTCTCTTCTCTCCCTTGATTTTCTACCTGGTTCTCTCCAATTACCATGCTTTTCTTCTCCTTTCACTGGCCTTACCATATATTCATGTTTTTTCCACAAAACTTGTTCTGGCTTAAGCTCTAGTCTTTGCAGTGGCACACGTAATTGAAACTTGTAAAATCCTCTGCAAATATGCTTATACCAGTTGGTAGAAGTGGATGGGTTGTACCTGTTTGCCTTTTCCTTGTAATCCATACATACATGTTGAATTTCTTGATCTAATCCTAGACATTTTTAAATGTTTAAGTGTTTGGGATTTGTTGGTTTTTTTTCCTGCTCATTACATTCTCTTTAGCCTCCTGATTTTAGCCAGCAGTAGAACACGCAGTGTTTTTTGACAGCCTAGCCTGTGAACCCTTTTATAGCCATCTACATAGGGCTTATTTACTTTAGGCATACAAATTTCATAGACTGAAAGTCTGTATGTGTTGGAATTCTCAGTATTGAGTGTCTGTAGGTATGGAGCATGGACTTATAGTTTTGAATAAGAGTTTTTTACATTCATTCACTTGTAATGGAAAATGACCACTGTAAAATCAGCATTTAGTATGCATATTTATACCAAAGAATTATTCCCAGTAGAGTTAGAATGGAAATGTGGTGTGTATGAATTATGGAGTCATTATTTCAGTTGCATTAACCAACAGACAAGCACTGTTGCAAAATGCATGGCTGAAAGTCAGGTTAGTGTAAGTGCCCAAGAGGACTCTGGTTTGCTGGGTCTGAGCATTTGGGATACTCTTGTTGTACACTCAGATTATATTTTCCCCTATTCCCTGCAATACCCAGGGCACAAAGTTACAACGTGGTGGCTTGTTTCCATCTCTTTCCATCTCTTTCCATTCACTCAGCAGCAGAGTAAGACACCTGAGAACCTCACTCGTGTTTCTGTTGCTGTGTGACCGACAAATGAAATTCCAATGGCCTTCTCCAGAAGCTGTACACACGCACTGCTGTAACTGTCTACACATGCTGAGTCTTGCAGCATGCCATGCCACATCAACCTGTCTATAAAATGGGGTCATGTTTGTTTGTAGACCATGCCTGATGTCTGGAGAGGGATGATAGGACATTTCTCTCTCTGTTTCCCATAGAGACCCACAGTCAGGAAGCCTGACTGGTTTTCACATTTCAATAACCTGTTTCCCCAGCCCTTTGAGATATTACCTGTCAATACCAAGAGTCAGTTGACTCTGTGCAACCTGGTTAGCATTACATTTCATGACATCTACTGAACTTGACAGGGTGAGCTTCTGCACAAACACAGGGAAATCCAGACCTTGGCATGGCTGCAGGTTATCCTTAGTTGGGTACCTGACTGAATGCTGGACATGCACAGGGGGGAGCAGGCCACACTGTACACAGTAAAACTCACCTACAGTGCAGTGGTCCAGTGAGGAAAGTGTCCTCATAATCCTTAATGGAGTGTTAGCATGGAATTGGATCTTCTGCTGTAAAGTGACCCAAGGCACTTTGTAATCAAACCACACACAGTAAACTGTTTTACATGAAGTCAGCTGCATTGCATCCTTCCCGGCACACACTTTAGAACCATAATTACATTAATCTCCATCCTTAATTTGCTCTATTGTGCTTCTGTCATTGCAGGATCTCTGCTACCAAGTGGGATGTGTTCATTTCCTCAGTGCTTACAGTAAATTGCAAATTAAGGGTGGCATGGTTAACTCTCAATTGCCTGTTTTTTATAGGATTAAATCCAGTTCATCATTACTTGAGCATTTAGTTTATTATTGTTTAATGAGGCACACAGTACTATATTTGACTTGGGGGACCTGTTCCAAACAGAGGTCTGTTTGCAAAGACAGTTGCTTTGAGAACCTGGTGTAGCTACAGAGACCTCTGTCAACCCTAGAGAAGTGACCTGGGTAATGCTGAATTGGGAGTGGACCATCATCTTTAATTTAAAGAAATAGTGTCTCATTATTAAGCCTGGGCCTATTCAGTTTGTCATCGTTTGTCCACCCCCTTCAGCAGGACCTAGGGGCATTTCATTCTTCTGTAATTTCATACATTGAAAGAGTTTCATACTGAGGAATTCTAAGTTGTATTTATGTTTTTGTATTAGTCATCTTACAGCTTTTTATCTAGCAAAGGATGACCCAATGAGATTTGAAATGATATTTGCAGGGGAAATCTGTCATGTTTAATGGAAAGCATCTAGAAAGCTAACATGACTGCAGATCCCAAATTAAAAACTGCATAAAGAGAAAGGGAGGTTTTTGTGATGCCAGGTTTCCAAGGACTGTTTCATTCCATAGTGTTCAAGTAATACTTTAGTGGTGACTTGCTGACTCTTGTTTCACTTCAGTTACTTCCAGGATTTCCATTTCATAAACCTCTTTTAATCACTGCTGTAAAAATCCATTCTGAGTTACAATTCAGTATATAGTTAATGTTCCAAGAAATAACCATGCCTGCCTGCCATTAATTTTAGCCTCCCACTGTATTGGATATCCAGTTTCTAAATATGTCACTTGCCAGTTACGGAAGGGAGGGGAAAAAAAGTAATCAGATAAAACTGGTGAAAATTTGTCTCTTAATGCAAGTTTAGCACTCATAGGTATAAGCAATATAAATCAAGAGTAAAGACTGATATTGGCCCTGATAGCACTGACTTAGTTTTGCATTTGGTGTTTCTGCCATTGCTTTTATTTCCAGATTCAGGAGACACCAAGTCACTGCATCTGTAAAGTACTCCATTTGTGTCCCACAGGTCACTCTGTACCATCTATATTTGTTCTTTTTTCAAAACAAAGCAACAACCCCCGAAACAATGAATGTACAGTGTTTCAAAGGTTTATTTGAAAAGATCCATCATGTACAAAAAGGTGTCTTTATGGAGTGCTAACTTTCCATCTCCATCCATCCTGTGCTATGATTGCAAAAGAATCACACATAGGCATGATGGTACCACCCTGTGCACAGGGACTCTTAGAAAATTGCTCTGATAGGAATGTGTGCTGCTGGCCCAACAGCTCTGAATTTCCTTCTTCTGATTTGATGACCACTGGTTCTTAGGATCTGAATAAAGACCTTTTTTGTGTCTTTCTAGATGAGAGTGGATGCTTTGAGGATTTTCATCTTATGCTTTCAGTGGTAAAAGTCTCAGTCAGAGATAGGCAGAAAAGTTAAAATCAACATCAGTTTGTAGAAAAAGCTGTTTTTCATGAAGGTTTCCAAGGAGCAAGCTGCTTAGATTAATTAAGTAATGTAAAAAGCATCCCCACTAAGTCAAGTCCCCATAGTTCAATTTTTCCATCAAGAGACCAGAATTATGCACCTTATTTCTGAGGTCACTTCCATAATTACAACAACATACATTCTTTGTAATAGCTTTTCCTTTTTAATGGATATTTAAATGGAGGTAATTGAATATGTTTTCTTTCATACCCTTCTCCTCAGAGGAAACATAACATGATGAAAATACAAGTGAATGGGAAGTAATAAATGTCTACTAAAAATGACTGCATTTCTACTCTCTAAGCAGTATTGGTTACTAATTGTCAAGACTCTCAGAGTGATAATGGGGAGATTCAGGTGCCTGTCATACTATATAAAACTGGATTCAAAAATATTTCTGTTTAATAAGCTATTTTAAAAAGTGTTACTGCAGTCAGAGGTATCAGCTGTTTATCTCAGGTCCAGGCAGTAATGAAATATGATGTATAAAGCAGAAGTATAACTTTTTGAAAATCAAATCTAGTTGCTTTTCTCTTTTACAAAATTTTGGTCCCCTTTATAATTTTTAAACTCTTCTCTCTGTGTCCTAATCAGTGGGATGATTGCCTTCTGTCAATGGACAGATGGACCCACATGGCTGCATTGCAGGTTGTGTTCACCCTGAGTTGGTGAGCCTCAAACGGCTACAAGTTTGCATGGGCACAGACTGAAAACCTAAATGCTCAGAATGTCGAATCCTGATCAACATGCTGAGAAGTCTTTGGCCTCCAAAAGTAAACTAGGCATGGACTGCCAAATAGAAACCTCAGTTTTCTTGTAGCCAGTCAAGCAGCAAAGAAGCATGACTCCTTATGATCTGAATTTTTAGACCTTTTTCCTACTCGCAGTCAAAACTAGAAAGGTAAAGGTCTACAGGAGAATATTTAAGAATGGCAAATAAGATCCAAAGACTTGTGTCAGGTTCAGCATTGATTTTTGGCTGGCTGGCCTCTGAAAGGATTACAGTGTTTCAACTGGTTCATCGCTCTCTGTAGTCACAGTGACATCTCAGAGCTGTTAGCAGCAAGAAATTAACTTCTCAAAAGCCTTTCAAACTTTAATGCAGGGAAAACCAAACTAAAAAGTGGTAATTAGAAGAAGTTAGCCATTTCACATTGCCTGTCTTATGTTTTGATGTTCTGATAATGATTTTCTTTTTCTTGTTTAGTAATAATAATACAGGAAGTGAAATAAATATAATGGACTGTTTTTCCTATCAACAAATACCCTAATCTTTGTCACTCAGTTGCCTGCTGAAGCTGCTTATAGGATCTTGTGTTTCTGCTATGATTATTATTCCTTCTTTCTTCCACATTTACCCAAAGAATAGGAGAGTAGTTGGAGCCTAAATCCATTTAGAAAACAGATGCATATAGAAGTAATCACAAACTGTTTAATACCACCTGGGAATATAAGTTATCTGTCTGAGCTTCCTCAGTTAAAGAAGTGAAGGAAAGAAGTGAAACATTTGAAGGGAGATTCTCTTCTATTCTAAGCAAAAAAAAAAAAAAAAAAAAAA
>WEIU01009578.1:190155-205102 GCA_013389925.1 Aegithalos caudatus | reverse complement strand
AACCAAAAAAAAAAAAAAAAAACAAACCCAAAAACAAACCCTCAGGTAGTGGGGATGAATGCCTTCTGAATGGGTTCCTTTATACTGAGCTTAAATAACTGTTATGGGTGAGACACCTCATTTCAGCAGGCTCAAGTTCACCAAATCCCCCTCAATGCACTTTGGTATGATATGAATGCCTAGGGTTGAAGGGTAGGGCCTTAGGAGGGCATCCTTTGTTAACTCTTTAGTGTGTATATATCTCTAGAAATAAGAACAGAAAGATAATTTTAAAATAATCACAAAAATAAAATTAAATACATGTTAAGAACTGAAATCTGCTTCCTGCACTTGTCAAGAAAAGATATTTCTTTCCCGTAGGACATGGAGATCTGAGGCTGCAAAGCAATGGATCAGTACCCTCCCTGCACCCCTAGAGCTAATATCCGTTGTATTCTATTTACTTATTTTTGAAATCTGGGTGAGGATGTATGAAAGGGAACTTGTCTCTGAGCTTAACTTAATTTTTAAAAACTGCTTGAATATTCAAGAGAAAAAATAAAATTATTTTAAAATGTAATACCTGAGGGATGTTAACAGGAAGAGATAATAATGTCCTCAAGCCTTCTGGCATACAAAATAAGAAGTGGATATTTTTTGTCTGTGAGAAGTCAGAAGCTGCAGTGAGGGAAAAACTGAAATGAGGCATAGAGTCATGAAATCAGTGAATTCTTAAGACTGGAAAAGACCCCTAAGGTCACCAAGTCTATCTGTTAAATAAAACTATAAATACACTGACTCTGTCAGTGAAACATGATTTGAGACCATGATTTTTAGTAATCAGGAGAATGATTTTTTTTTTTTTTTTTTTTTTTTTTTTTTTTTTGGAAAGGGAGTCAGGAAGAGCTCAGGAAGTCCTCCAAAAAATGAGGAGGCCCCTCAGCATGTCTAGACAAACACAAACTTGTGGTTCACATGGATCAACAGAAATAAACTCATGACTGTACATATATGTGTGTGTAGAATAAAGGTCCAAGGAAAAATGTTTTCATTGTATTGTTTATTCTCCCAGGATAACCAGTAGCACTGAAAAATTTTGTTAAATTCCTTTCTTCTATGTAACGCTGTTTTTCAGTGAAATCAAAGGTACTAATGAAGCATGAATAGTTCTGATCATTCTGCATTTTGACAGATGAAAACCTTACTTGCAATCTTTAGAGGTATTTCAGTGGTCATTGTATTTGAGTGCACTGCTAAGTTTAATGTTCATATTAGCAAATTAAATAAAAAAGAAACTTTAGATTTGCTAATTGGAAGTTGTCATGCCTTTAATAACTTCAGTGACTGACTCAAGACAGTTTCCTCTCTTGCAGGAAGATTAATATAAAATCCCCTTTAAGGTGATTAATCTTATGTATTGGATTCCCATTTTTACAGAAATTAACAAAATGCTCTTCTAGCCATGACTTCATATATGTTGTGAAAGATAATCTTCCAGGACTGACAGTTTACAAAGCAGGGAGCTCCAAGACACTAGGGTGTATATTTTAGAATGTTTATGGAAAACCTCTCCACAGATTTAACTTCAAAAATGCATTCTCAGTGCTAAAAGTAGTTATATGTACAGAGAGATGTATATATATGAGGGATATAATGCATAATGATAATTCTCTGATTTCCTTTTTATTATAGCTGAAATGAGGTGTTTGTGTATTCCTGTCATTTGTTGTATGTATTGTTGGTCTAGGATTTACTCTGGGTAACACTATCCTTAAAGCAAACACTTCAGTCTACATTCTGAACCTGTATGTTAACTCCATGTGGTTTCAGCTTCCACCCTTCAACAACAAATTACTATTTATGTAAGCTGTCAAATCCACATAGGACAGGCAGCTGCAGAAGAAGAAACTGAAGCCTATAAACCATAGCAAGAAGCATAAGGCTCCCAGAAGAGACTAGTCTTTCCCTTTCTGTATTTAGCCCAATAAGAGTGAATTATTCATTACAATCAAGGTAAAGCTGCTCCAGTCTTGCCAGTTTATCCACAAATTTGTTGAAAATTAAAGCTTAGCATGAAGTCTCCAGAGAATCATTCTGAGTTAGTAACACCTGCAAAGAACAGAGATTTCACTGTGGGGTAAATTGCTATGTGATTGCCCACATGTCAGCAAAACTTATAATTGGGAGAACCTGAATATTTTCTCCGTTTTTAACTGATGAGGATTTTGTGGGGTGTCATTTTACGTTAAGCAGTGGAGTTATAATTTAGAATGTTTCACAGCAACCGATTGTGTTTGTTTTAACAGCAGTTTTTCTTTTCTATTGCTGTCAGCTCCTATTGCAACTTATGAAACACACATTTAGAAATCTTTTTTATTCTTAGGGAAAATTATCAGAGACAGTCTTTAAACTATGGAATTTTCTTCCTGTGATTTCTTATGAATTTAGAAGTGGATACTTTATCCTGCTTAACTGTATCTCATAAATGGCGAGCTAAGTTAGGATTTTGATCTCTCTATCTGTAGCATATGTACACTCAGAAGCTCCCTCGACAGCAGTGGAAACTACCTAAAGTAGATTGTTGTTTTTTCCAGATGTTTCAGAAATACACTCATAAATAATATGAGCTCCTAAATCACATTGGATATTCACATTATTAACTATCCAAAAAAAGGACAGAGAAAGAAAAAAGTCAAGTTGCCTTTGCTTCATGTTGTGCTGCATTGTTACATGCTGAGGTCTTATTTTCTGCGTTTTCCACAAGTCCTGTATTAATTCACAACTTATGTTTGGAGCAGAATTTAGGCTTGTGGCTGATGCTGGTAATAACAACTCCAACACAAAATGAATAAAGGTCATAACATTCAAGATAGACCTACGTGGAGAGCCTCAGACACAGACTTTTCACCTGTCCTTTGAAGGGAACCAGCTCTGACCCACCAGTGCTGTCCTTGCTAGGAAGAGGTAGCACTGAGCTCAGTAGGATGCTCAGGGACTTGGTTGCTTGATTCATACATGTTGGCATACTTACACGACTGGTTGTGCCTGCTGCATGGGAACTGCCTGGCCTCTGCCTGCTCATCTGTGGACAAATGTGCTTTTGTGGCTTGCAAAGTTATGTGACCTCATTTAAATCACAATGCACAATTTACTTTCATGGCTGGAATGCCTGAACCTAATTTGACAGCAGACTCTTTGCACTAGAGAATATGCATTGAATAGAATCTGTTGGTACAGTTTTCTGTCCTTCCCTTATTAATATCTTGCCACCCTTCTAACTTCTGTTCCTTACAGGGAAAATTTAAGTGCTTGCCTCACTGAACTTGCACTTATAGCCAGAGTTGCTGGATTGTTTGGTTTATGGATTTTTTTATTCTTTTTTCTCTTTTTTCCAGTTGTGACAGGAAAAAACCCGCAACTGATTAAAGACTAAGGAGAAAGGGACATATCTAACAGAGTAACAACTGCTTTCATATGTGTGCTTTTAGTGCAGTGAAACTTGCCTCAGTTAATTCCTTTTATATACCTTTTACAGTTACTGGAATAACATATTCCTTGTGCCAAAGGCAAGGAACTCATAACTACATGAATGTGTTAGACAATAATATCTAGTGGGCACTCCTGCTGTATATAATAGCTGAGCTATTCTTACTGCAACACAACTAAGGGCTAATATAACACAGGTTTATTTCCTTGGATCAACATGGGATGTATTAAAAAATAATTTGCTGGGAAAAATGAAGCTTTTCAGGCTCATGTAGTCCTACTGCCTGCTCCAGAGGTTGCTGAGAAATGTAATAAAATACCAAATCCCTACTGACTGACTAATCTTCCTTTTCCACAACACTTCAAAGTATTTCCCTTTTTCACTTTTAAACAGAACTATAGTAAGTGACTTCCAGCACAGAATTGTCTGTGAATGTCCTGCTGTGTGCTCTAGCTTCAAGCTTGTAATCTCCATGTCGCTGATCAGGGATTATCCTATACTTCAACTCAGCTTTTTAGAGGGTTCGACGAAGACCTGGTGTTTGGCTCAGGGCTCTTAGGAAGAGGAGAGGAAGCAGGTGTATTGTATAAGCAGACCTCCATGTGTCAACATCCATGTGCTTGTCAGAGGAATTTATCTGCTCCAGCTGTGCTGCTTGAAGTGTGGAACTTCCAGTATATATTTATCTGACATATTCTCTGTCTGAAATTCTGTGTCTGAAACATGCTGTCAGTTTCTTTCAGAGAAGAACTTCATAGCATAGGGAATGATTATGAGGATGATCTAGCATTAACATAAGATCTCACAGTATGAACCAAAGTGCCAACTAAAAGCAGCTGATTGGGCTAGATGCCATGTAGTGCTAGTTAACCCCATCCAAGAGGAAAGGGAAGGACACACGGAGTTGACTATCATTTTACAGAGAGGAAAACCAATGTACTGAATGCATGTGTGTCGAGAAAGCCAATGAAAAATAGGAGGAGCAAAAGCAGAAATCTGAAATAAGTATTGTGTTGTGGGATTCTAGTCCACGTTTCTGTCTTGTGTCATGTACACTTTCATTGTTTCAAAGCTGTTGTTTTCAAAATGTGACACCCATGTTAAAGACATCTGGAAGAAGGAAAAATAATGGCCAAAAATTAAATAAAGGGGCTCAGAGTATGCAAAAGAGATTCACACTTGCCTCAGTTCAAAGGGTTGTTCATTTATTCCTGCTCTGTTACAGATATGTACCTGAATTTGAATGCTTGAATTATGTTATGAACATGTCGACAATTTATGGAAATTTGTGTGCAGGGAGTAATAACTATCTCAAAGTCTAAACTGTTGTTGGAGCATAAGTGTTGCAAAAACAGGTAACAAAAAAAGAAAAAAAATCTGATTTTCTAGGTTGTCCTGGGGCCAAGAAGAATGAGTTCCTGACAAGTGTTTTGGATGCATTGTCCACAGATATGGTGCACGCCGTCTCTGATCCATCACTGTCTTCCAGCCGGTGGGTTTCAGATCCTTTTTGTATGTCTTTAAAAGGATATCTGAGGTCTTTGAGGAGCCTTCAGAAAGGGTGAATTTCCAAGAACCTACCTAGGAGAGTTTACTTCAAAGTTACCACTGTGGAGTATGTTCGCTAAATAGAGATATGTTTGACAGATGAGTTCTCAGCAGCACAGCTCAGGGTTTATCTGCAGCTGTTGGTGCAACTGTATGTCAGTCTTTGTTCTCCTCTTAAGGCTTTAATTCTTGAATGTGTGCTGCCTTCCTGATTTATATTCTTTCTAGCTACTTGCAAAACAAACCAATGCTATTGACAGTCACAGGCAATGTTAAAAATGTGTAAGTGCTGTCAAACTTAGGGCATCTGCAGGTCAGGTACTTATCTGAGGAGATAGCATTTATTGTTATAGCTTATCCTGTAATTCAATACATTTAGGTGTTGTAGCTCTAAGAGAATCCATGATGGATTGTAATTGGAGCTTTGGTATTTGGCAATGCTGATTGTTGATCCACTTCAGTTGGCTACTTTACGCATTTAATGCATCTGCTCACTATGAAGCAGTCTTTTTCTCTTTTATTTCTCTCCCCACTTTTCTCTGTTTGAGGAAATTTAAGGGGAAAGCACTGTTTACCAAGTATGAAGCTGACCTCAGCAGGGTTTCAGAGAGTAAGCTAAAAGCAGATTCTAGCCCTTAGTGTGAAATTTAGGATATCGGCCAAAGTGAAAAAAAAGAGAGATTCACTACTAAGAAGTTAGTGTCCAAAATCAGGGAGATCTATGTAACATTGGTGATGGTCATCTGACAGTGATATAACTATTCTGAAATAAAGGTATTAAATACAAGAATTAAAACTAAATTCTATTTTTTTCTTGTCCCAGTGTTTCCGAGCCTGATCCAAATCATACTCTGGAAGAGAGAGTCGTTCACTGGTATTTCAAACAGCTAGATAAAAATTCCAGTGGTGATATTGGCAAGAAGGAAATCAAGCCATTTAAGAGATTCCTAAGAAAGAAATCAAAGCCCAAAAAATGCGTGAAGAAGTTTGTGGAATACTGTGATGTGAACAATGATAAGTCCTTGTCAGTTCAAGAATTAATGGGCTGCTTGGGAGTAACAAAAGAAGAAGGTAAAGCAGAAACAAAGAAACGCCATAGTAAGAACCTTTTCTCTCTGTCTTTTTCACTGAATTCTTCAAAGCTTATGAAGTCTGATATTTATATGTGCCAGACTTACTCAAAATAAAAGAATACACCTGTCTGCAGCTAAGGTGTTGCTTAGGGCAGATGGCAAGAAAGTTGCTTCTGGATCACTTCGCTCCAACAGAATCAAAAACTTCCTGTTGATTCTGACCTTTAGTTTTATGGTAGAAAAACTAAGATAAAATAAGTCATCAAAAAGCCAGTCTAGTGTTATTATAGAACTGTGTTCTGAGTGAGTGGAAGTATCACACCTGTGCTTTTTGGATTCCTAGAAGGAAGCACATGGTTGAGCTTTCTAATGAATTCTCATTTCTCTTATATGGTTTAGAGATGCAGAGAGGAATGTGGTAATCTGCCAAACAGGTGGAATAGTGGCTAATACACAGCCACCTTAGCTTGCTGCCAAACTGGTAGGAAGGGGAACAACTAATTACAGAGTGAACAGTCCCTGCAGAGTTCAATCACACATTTTCAATTCCTGAAAATGGGAAAAAATAAAAATTTAAAAAAAATTAGTTCTAAACAGCAGCAGTAGATCCCCATACTTTAAGTAAAGTTGTTCAATTGTTTTTTCTGGTACCTTAAAATGAAGCAAGGACAGTGGAACAAAAGTCTCATTGGTTGCATTTCAAGTCTAGGAAAGGAATACTGCAGAAAGACAGAAGAGGTCTACATTTTACTAATTAAGTAAATTGTCTATGGCTCACAGTAATAGATCTCTCAAAACAAGTATCAATCAGATCCAGGATTTTTTCCCTGTGGCTTTTTTTGTGGCCCCCATAATGATACCTTCCAATTTTCACTTAGATGATGAAGGTTAAAAAATGTATATGAAGGCAGATGACTGTTGTTATCTTTATGCTATGAATGTGGAAAATGAAACCTTCTGTCCTGCTGTAGCAGGCATTCTTAGGACTTACTTGGTTGAAATTTGGGTCCAAAATCACTATACAGGAGGTAAAGGAAAGACACAGCAGGACTGGAAGCAAACCCCAGTTTTCTTGTCTTATATTCCAGTGGAAAAAAACCCCAAAGACTGGGATAAACTGTCTGTTTTGGAAACGAAAATTGTAAGAGGCATGAAATCATGTGAAGATCACACACAGATTTGGCTGATGTAAAAATTGTGTCTACCATAACTGAAGTTTTATAACATATCTTCTCCAGAAAATCTATTCAATAATGAGAACATTCAACGTTGGAAGGAAAAAAAACCAAAACAAAACACCTCAGAAGTTTGGCATTGAAAAACAAATGATATCCAGTTGGAAAAAAGTTCTTAACCAAATCATTGGGTTGCTTTACTAAAAGTACATAGTTTTAAGGACAAGACAATAAAAATTACTTTTGTTAGAATAACATTATTCTGTTTTGTTTCTCTTACTTAATAATTAAAATTTTCTTTCTGATATTCCTTTCACTTGCACAAATGAAAGAAATAACCATTTCACTGCAGTTAGGATTATATTTCTAGGAAAATATGACTCTTGTCACCTGAGGTATGAGAGCTGAGCTAAGTAAATAGCTCTGTCATTTTGTGTGAGTCCCAGGTGTCCCATGTAAGAATAATTTGAAGCAATATAAAAGCCCCAGAGAGTTGTAAAACATGTTTTCTGAAGGGACTACTAGCTGCTGTAGCATTTTTCAAGGTCCAGTTTTGTTTCCAGTAGAGTTTGTTTGACCCGCAGACTAACATGGAAAACCAAGAGAGAAAGTTTCTCCCTAGTCTCACAAGTTTACTTAGGAAGATAATTGGGTTAGCAAATTTAGCTTTTTGGGGGTTTATTTTCCCCTATTTTGAGCACTGTCTATGACTTTGGGACTAAGAAATTTTTAAAAAGCAGTGATAATCTTGTCATTGTACAGATTAAATGTGAACAATGTCTTTGACTTGTAGAACTGTTTCTGTGCAGTATCTTTAATCAGTGAATGCTTTCCAGTCTACTTGTCCATGCTTCTTTTTTTGCCAGGGATAATAGACTATATTTACTACTAGAGATTTAGTAAGTTTGAAGTGCTCAACCGTGACTAGATGCAATCTCCTAAGCAAATTTGACATGTTAACTGGAAAGAGATGTTATTGTTCAACTTTTATATGACTCCTTGAAATAAGCAACACCTGTATTGAGGAAAGAAAAAAGTAGATGTGTCTGTGAAAGGTCTGAAATATTTGTCTCATTTATTGAAAGCTGTGCACTTACCCTGCTCTAAAAAATGTCTTTTCATAATGAAGGCTTCAGTTCATGCGGATAACTTGGAAACCATATTCATAGTGTTTTCTTTCCCTTCCTTTAGCAGTGCCTAGAACCAACACTGAGAGCACTTCATCCAGCAGACAGGTGAGTACTGAGGAAAGCAAGATCTCCATTTCTGCCTCTCCTGGCTGAATTTCATGGGGCTTTAGCAGTCATCATTGCAACTTCAAACTGCTTTAATCTGCTATTCTGCAGAGTTGCCAGAAAAATGTAGAGCAACATCCCAATTAACAAATTTTGGCCTAAATTCTATGTATGGAAAGCTAAATCACTCAATTACAGGTGCGGAGTAAATGTGTATAATTTGCAGAGTGGATTAGGCTTGCATGTGGAAGTTCCTAGAAAAGTGTAAGTTGACATATAGGATGTATATGATAATCTGATGAGTGTAATTGAGCCCTCATGAGTTGTCTGCATTCCTGAATGACAGCATTCCCATACACTTTTAAATGTGGACTGCTTCATCTTCATTTAACTTTTCATAAACTGAATTCTGTCAATTTCCCCTTGTGTCATAGTATAGTTCAACAAACAGACATTTATTGAAATGAACAAAGCCATGAATTTCCCATGCTCTGTGAAAATCTCAATTTCATTTCACAAACCCCACTGCATTATTATATGATGGCTTTAAACAGCTTTTAAGATCTTAGTGCAATGAAAAGAGCTGTCATTTTCAAATGCCTTTGCTGGCTGAGCAAAATGATGCTGAAGAACTAGGATTTATATCACTCTGCTAATCTACATTTAAACTAAAATTGCAGAATGATTGGAGAAAATAAAATGTCAAGTGCCCTGACAAAATAATCCGTGATTTTTTTAAAATCAATTTTCTTCAAAGACTTGATCTTGTTTTTCAAAATAGCACCAGTGTATGTCATTCATGGAGGTTTGGCTACTCAAGCCATTCAGAGCTGCAAAAGGCACAAAAGCAGAGTTTTTCAAATGAAGGAAAGGTGAACTTTGAAAAGAAGGGACTCAAGTGGAAGGCCAACAAAATAGGTTAAAAAAAACTGGGGTTTAATTTTTGTGTATCTATTTTTATAACAATTTGATCTAAAGAAAAATTTTCTGGGCAGTATTGTCATACCTCCCTAGTACTTTTGCATGGTCTTGAAGGAGGGCTTGTGAGTCTAGTAGTTTGAATGATCTAGCAAGAGTCATCTTCACACTATTCTTACCTCACTATTGTATTAATTAGAGGACTTAAATTATTATACCCACAAAAGCGTCAGTAAATGACAAACTGATTTAAAAGTTATTCATGTAACTATATTAAAAGAGCAGCTCAGGTAATGCTGCACCTATGAAAATAGGAATTTGGCTAAAAACACATCAAAACCCGAATTGTGGTAAATGTCTTCCCATCTATCATAAAATTAGATTAATTTTTTAATTAATTAATGTATTAAGAAATTGAACCTCAGGTGAACCTACCCACAAACCAATCTTCCTGTCAAAGTTGTTCGTTGATTTGTTCTCTTTTTTTATCTCTGCTTTGTTTGATGTTAGGTTTGCACTTCCTAAGGCAAGCTCAACATTGGTTGTGGTTTTTACCAGAGACATCCTACATACCTTTGATGGAATATAAAATACTCTCACAGCTACAATAACATGATAAATTTGTTTGTTTAAACAAGTGTTTGTGGTCTTGATTTTTCAGGTTTTCCCCACAAATCACTTACGCTTTAAACATGACAGCCTGAAAACAATTATCCTGTCAGAGCTCCAGAGCATTCAGAAGGGTTATTTTAATTATATAACAGCAATTACTGGCACACGTGCATTGCACTTGAAGCATGACAAGCCCTCTCCCCTTTCTTGTAATCTGATGCTGACTTGTGGAATTGGTAATAAAAGTGTCCTTAGAACATCTATGTTTTTCAATTTTGTCCAATAATTTTGCTGACTCAGTGTCAATTATTTTAAGGGCTGTTGCTGACAAATGATAGCATTAAATTAAGGCTGGCTAAGAAAACCATCTGTTGGCAGTTTCATGCTTGAAAAATACATGACTGCAAATGCAGAAGGCGGTTTTCATCACAGAAATTCTCACTTGGAAAGAAGCTACCAAAAAGCATAGAAACTGCTCAAAGGAAACCACCCATCTAAGAAGGCCTGATCAGATTTGCACCACTCAGGAGACACTCAAAAGCTTACTCTCTACTAATTTATTGCAGCAGTTCAGTTAAATATATGGTCATGTGTGCTTCAGCACATGTTCTTTCACATATGTGCAAATCTCTGTGTGTACACACACATAGGAGCTTACTGAAAGAAAGCAGATACAGGAACATACACTGCTATGCTGACTGAGGCACAGCTGTGGTTGCTCTAAAAGAGGTCAGATAGAGGGTGGGTCTGCCAGGACTCAGGTAGTTGCCAGGTGTATTTCCCTTACTCAGCTCCACCCTGTCCAACAAACACACACATAGATGCCCACACGCTGTCAGTGAGACCCAGGCCNAGACCCAGGCCTAACAGAAAGTTTGTAAGGACACCACAGATTATTTGTGAGACTTGGGCCAGTCAGCAGCCCATTCCTTACACATCACATGTCATAGGAGGTATATTGAACCAGGGACTTGCCCAGGCAGTTGCTAAAACTGTGTGTTTAAAGGGATTTAAATGGATTTAAAGGGGCCATAGGTAAGTAGTCAAGATATTGCTCATACCCGTGCTCATAGATCCCATGAAGGACTACAAGGCAGGATTATTTTTTTTTATTCCCTATATATATTTATGCAGAACTCTCTTCTGATAGTGGCATATGGGCACTTCTGAAAAATGGAGATAGAATTTTATACTGGACTAATTGAAAACATTATTAATAATGCAAATTTTCCCAACTTCCTTTCAGCAAGTTTCGAAGAAGCAAGGATGAACACCTTACTAATCCAAGGCAGATCTCTTTGACATGTGGGAGATTTCCTCACCAAAAGGCAATAAAAACAACTGTAGTATTTGCACTTTGTACTTAAAAATGTAAATTCACTTTGTAGAAATGAAATATTTAAACAGACTTTTTTTTTTAATCTGTGAAAAAGTAATGGCTAGTTTTGAAAGATTATCACATACAATGTATGTGTATTCTTTTGTTGTCTGAAATATGTAAAACATGTTGGAGATGTAAAAGTTTGCATTTAAACCATTTTTTAAAAAATAACTTCTTTGGCAAACAGTAGCATAGAAACCTGATTCTATGTATTTTTTGTTTCAGTAGTATGCCTTTTTTTTCTTAATACTGTCATTTAAGTAGAGTTATGCTGAAAAATCTACTGTATTCTCAATTTTGTCCAAGCAGTGTTGAATGTTTCAGGTTTGCAGGACTGAGAGAATTGTGTAAATTGCTGTTTACTTGGTTTTGCAGGTTTTTAATGAACAGATTTTTCATTGGTGGCAATATTTTATTTCATTTTTATTGTAATTTTTAGCCTTTCCAAAGATCATATAATGAGAATACAACCACTAATGGATTCAAAAAACAGTTATTCTACTTGGGATGCTTATAGAACAATGTATCCTTTTATCAATTTTTGAAGTGCCTTTTTAATAAGTTTTAGTAGGATTTTTCTCCTGTTTGCTTTCACTTGGGTTATTAACACAGCAAACCAAAAAAGGAGTAAGGTGGCTTGTAGTGTCTGTCCAGTCTGGTTCAGCCTGGGCCTAAAATCGTGTTTCCATGGTCAGTGCAAAACAGGAGCAGAGTTTTTATGGGTCAGAATTGTAAATCTTCCTATCATGACAGGGAAAGATAAGCCTTTTTCCCCTACACGTGGCTACCCTTATCAAACCCTCTGATTTGCCTGGGGGCCCACTAGAGGAGGGGCTACTCAAATTGCCCTTGCCTGAAGCTTTTTCTTTGCTGACTGAAGAAACTTCTCAAAAGTTTTCATACTTTCTCCATCATTTTTTTTCTCCCCAATGCTTTTTTTCATATGTGTGTCCGAGGGGATGTGACTCTAAAGCAGGGGACCCAAGTGAAAAACGTTCTGCTCTTGAACAACTGTGAGTTACAAGCAGCTGGGTTGATTGATGCAGTGGTAGAAGGACTTCTGGCACCCAGGAGCTGACATCAGAAGGCAGGAATGTAGCAGCAAGCAGTGATTTCATTATGGTTTGTTTAAATAATGTGTAGGATCTGACATGTGACCAGCTACTCATAATAGCCCCCTGCTTGAACTTGTACCTGGAAAAGCTTTTTGGGAATGAAAAGGTGTCATTTAAATTCCAACATATTCTGAAGTGATAGGAAACACTCTATGCAATGGAATTGTATCCCAGAGATTGTGTACTCTAAGCTCTGGCAGCAGGAGAAACCAAGGCAACTGTGTGATATCTTGTATTTTTGTTTTAAAAAGTATTTGTTATTCTTTTATAATGTTAAACTTTGAAATTAATCTTCTTTATAGATTAAAGATTAATATGTTATCAAACTGTGCTGGTGACTTTTCTTTTGCAACACAGAGAGACGTGTTTGGAAGTAGATACACACGATGGTGACTTCACCACTGCTTTGAGTTTACAAGAAACCCCATGACCTCACATTGTGTCCACCTTCTTCCCTTGCCTTTACTGAATTCTCTTTTAAGATCATTCATGTCTTAGTCACACTATTGCTTCCTCAAATTCTCTATATAGCTTCAACCTGGTCTCTTGCTTCTTCTCAGCAAAGATAGAGATGACACCTTTTCCCCTGCATGTGAGTATGAGCTGCAGGGCAGCTTTCAGCCTGGCTGGAAACAATGAGGAGAGAGAAGCAAACCCTCAGAATTCACAATGCCTTGTTAGATGGTCACAGAATGGTTAGTAGCAGCATTTTGTAAGCATTTAATTCCAGCACTATGGCCTTTGGAGACATTAAAACGGAGGCTGCCAAATACTTTGCCATGTAATGCACCCCATTTAAACTGAGAGGTTGTATGGGGAGGCAGATTTGGACTAGCAATGAGATTATATAATGAGTAGCTTTAAACAGTGATAGAAGTGCAAATAAATGCTAAAGGCGTTTTTAGGTAGCCAAAGACTTCTACAACACAGAGTCATTTAATAACTCTACATTAACTGAAACATGAGGTGTTTCCTCTTTGTATACATTTCTGTGTCATCACTTTTATGATTCATGTCAATTACCAGAGATTACACCCCTTGAATACAAGTAGTACTGACTTCTCATGCTGCCACGTAGAGTCCAGATCCCTAATGGAACCATAGTTGCAAGCTTGCTATATTCACTTTGGCTTCCTGTATCTTCCATATGTCCACAGGATATTTAAACTGAGATAAATGTTCTATTTGTTACTAGAAATAGCCTTGATACCAAAAAGGAATGTGGATAGGCCCTTATGCTCACACTACAGGCTTTATTATTTACACAGTAATTAATTAGTGCTAATTTTTATCCTACTCCATGTGCAATGATTAAATTTCAATTTTAATCCTGTTACTGAAAACACAACTTACATTCTGTTTCTCATTGACCAATATTTCTTCTAGTTCCAGCTATTGTTGAACATACTTGTTTAGAACTTTTATAGGGTTGTAAATAGAAGACTATAAAGTTTGAGAAATGTGTATGTATTCAGTGACTTGTCCAGCCTGTTGCAATGGCCATTAGTCAACAGGCCACACAGTGAGATATGTTCCATATTTTGTCAACACTTTAGAAAACTTTCTCATTTTTTCCAATCCCTACATTTAGGCCAATTTCATAGTTTAAGCTTTATCAAAACCACTTAATTGTCAGTCTTCTCCCAGTCTAACAAAGTACCTAGCTTTCAGGTGCCCATTTTATAGAATTGGGACTTTGATGAGTGCTCCAAATGGCAATTTTTCTTGCTTAATGTAATTTCAGATATTGAAAAACTGAAACAGAGAAACTTTAACAATAATCAATGCACGTAAATAAAGGAATACACTGTACTGTTTTATTTAGACCATGTTTTTGCCCTTCATAAGTACCGTAAGCCAATGGAGAAACCAGGCATTCCTAGAAAGCTGCAAGGAAAATAAAAATCGGATTGATTCATTAAAAATATTTAAGTGTTTTTGAGATGTGATAGATGTAATTAATAATTTCTTTTTACAGTAGTAATAAAAGATGGATTAATGGAGGTTAAGAAATCTTTGCTGGCAAATATAATATAGTTGTCCCTTTTAAATATTTACACTGGTGTATTATATAGCTAAGTTATAGAAATTAATGTTTCTAAGTAATAGTCCTTAGTGCCAAAAGTGAAAGGTTTATTTCTTTTATTTCCTTTGGGATGGCAAATTGATGTTATTTTGGAGTAATTACTTTGACATTAAATAGGAACCAACTAAGTTTATTGATGTCTGAAACATTAGGATGGTTGTAGTAAATTATTGATACAAACTGTACTCTTTGTCCAATTTAATTCTTTCAGTTCAAGTTTTATAAGTGAAAACATGCCCTTTGTTTAAAAAGCATCAATAATACATGCTATTTTTTCTTAAACAAAAGCTCATGTGGAAAGCATTGAGAGCAACACATTTCCCTAGAACATCCAGTGA
>WEIU01009578.1:153339-190142 GCA_013389925.1 Aegithalos caudatus | reverse complement strand
GAGGAGGATAACAGGGAGAAAGATTTTTTTTTTTTTATCTAAGTTAATGATAGAAATATATGCAGCATTTTGCCTCTACTACATCTGCATTCTCTTTTTCACCATACACTTTGTCCTCTGACTCATGTCACTGGTGGTAGACAAAGCTTTCTTGGAAGGTAAGATAATGAATTGAGAATCCATTCTGTGCATATGAACAAGCCTGTACATAAAATAGGGTCATCTGAGTCATCCTTTCCCTAGATACTCTCTTATCATCAATTCAATGCATGGGATTTCTTACTTCATATCAAATGCATAATCTTTCTTTGCACAGGCATGGGATCCATTCTGAGCTGAATGGGTGCTTTATGAAGAAAACCACTCATAAAAGTTCAGCGCAGTCTATGGGATTGTAGGTGGACTGTGGACAGCTACAATTTTTTATTAAGCCATTAATAACAGTTAATAAAGATTTGTAAAGCCCACTCAATATGTGAAGTAAATCCATGAAGTTGCCTCTGTTTACTCTATGTAGTCAGTTGGAAAAAAAAAGCAAAACAAAAAAAGTGGTGAATGAAGCTTCCAGTGAGAAATATTGTTTCACTAGAGCATGATTGACTGAATTAATGTGATTGCGGTTTACTATGAAATGTCACTTTTAAAAGTATTTTTTGGTTTACTGGTTATTTTTATGTTGGAACTTCTTTTCCTTAACTAACAAGCATGAAATGTCAACATAGAAAAGTGACATTTGGACACCTATTTTGTCACAAAATTGGATATTGTGAGAAGTAGCAGCATTCTTGTTCTTACACCAACTTTAATAAAAAAATCGTATTTGTTTGGAAGAAGTCAGGTTTCCAAACAGTTTTTCATACTTCATCTGAGTTTTTGAGTACCTTACTATCCCTGTGTGAGGCAAAGTAAAATGAGACTGGGGCTTGATGAATGGTTGGATTTAGCACTAAATGTATATGAAATGTGAAGAAAACTGCAATGCGGGTTAAGGTATTTATACTAGTTTGTACCTATGCAAAACAGTTGAAGCAGTGTGAATTATATGCAGAAATGTAAGGGGCACTGTTCCAGCTTGCAAAACAAACCTGCCATGGGACTGATTGCAAACATACTCAAAACCTAAAACATTCTAACATATCTCTACTTTTACCAGTCATTTCACTCAAAGGCCGGTGTGAACCAAAATCCATTTTGACCACTACCGAAGGAGTACCTCAAGCCCTGTTCATTTGTAGCTTCCCAATTAGTCTTCCTGAATCCACAGCTTGGGTACATTCTTCTGAGACCCCCCAGGCTGCAGTAAGAGTGGGACCATGACCTAGAACAAAGAACACAAGAATAAACATGGTGACAGATACTGCAAAGTACAGGATATTACTCCATTGCTCAGATTTTTTTACCATGGTGGGCTGTGATCAACTGAAATCTCCTGCCCTGTATCATCAATGACAAACCCTAACTTCCTGCTTGTTAATCCATCAAATCCATGCTCAGAGTGAGAGAACATCATGCTTCAACTGAGTGAGTCACAGTTACAAGGCATTTGAGAAATACTATGCCTCCTCAATAGATGCAGATGCTCAGTTAACTCCCACCAGTTAATTCCTCTTTCTGCTCAACACCATATGATGGAGTAGTGTCTGCACACATTGATTCTTTAGTGCTCTGCAGGAAGGAGCTGTTCTTCTCAGCCTGGAGCAATAGTTCTTTGTAATGAATGCTCAGGATTGGGGAAGGAAGGTTTTGCTGTAGCTTCCTGTTATCCCAGGAGCCTGAATTGTATCACTGCTGCCTTACAGAGGTTTCAAGAAATATTTTGCAACACCAAATATACAAAGGAAGAGGTTCTGGCTGAAGTGGTAGGGGAAAAAAAGAACATGCAGTTTAAAAAAGGCTAATAAAAAAAGAGACCGAAGAAAAATGTAGCAGAAGAAGAGAGAGAAGAGAAAAATCAAAATAGGATCATGGAGACACCCTGAGGAACTGAGGAAGGTAGCCAGAACTAAAGCCACATGTGGAAATGAAGGAAGAGCAGACAGAGACAGAACACGTGAGGAAGGAGAGAGAGCATGTAGAAATGGGAGGAGAGATTAAAAGGGGATGAATGGAAACAAAGCAATGATAGAAATGCTAAAGATAGAAATAAATAAAACAGCTAATTAGGCTCCCATGAGGAGGAAAAGTTTGAGAGGCCAAAGGGAGAATAAGAAGGGACACAGGTGAAAGGAGACTACAAATTTCGTTTTTCTGGGTATGGCATCTCTCTCACACAGCATCACTTTGTGACTGGTTACAAGAGGCTTATCCTATGTTTCCCTATCCATGTATAAGGTCTGAATTTGGCCTTTGGTATCCCAGTTGCTCCAGTGCTTTGTTCCAAAAGATATTTGTTTTCATGGCCAATCCAAAGGCTTCCTTTAGATCCAGGAAGTCTGAGCAACATTTAATGAAAATGTGAAAGAAGAAACCAGCATATTTCTAAACTAAGAGCAGACTTGAGCAGGATGAAGAAATCAGAACCACAACAAAGATAAATTCCCTTTTGTATTTCTTATTCACTAAAGATGTAAGCAAAATTTAATTAGCTATGTTTTTTCAGTTTTTTTCTTTAATTCATTTTGACAATAAATCCTCTGCAGGCATTGCTGATACCCTACAGTTTAACATTTTCTTTAATCAACATGTAGATGACAAAGGATTACAAGAGTGCTTAATTCTCATTGTCTAATTTTTTTTCTTTTGTGGTTTCTTTTATGTTCACTCTTGGGGTGGCTGAAAACTAATTATTTAAATCCTTCTCAAAGGCTTTACTCTTTAAAGGTTTGTATCTCTGCAAGAGAGAAAAAGGCAGAGAAACAGACTGCAAGAAAGATGCTCAAGAAAATTTTGGAGCCCATAGAAAATATCCTATGTTCAGATAAGAACTATTTTCAAGGTACTAAATGTACAGAGAGACATAGAGAGAGCCATCTACCTGCCCAGGAACAGCCTGAAGGGGAATGAGAGAGAGGGACCAGGTGAAGAGGAGGAGGTTGCAATGAGAGTGGCCAGATAACCTGTCTTACAACCAGCACCCACTGCACCACTTAAAACCCAGGGACTTTGAGCTGTTCAGCATCTATGTCGTGGCAATAGGCAGCTTAGCCAGTCCATATCAGATTTTGCCTGGAAGGCTTTCACCTTAAACCAAGAAAAATTGGTTTACAACAGAAAAATATAGACAGTGACAATTGGCAGAGATTTGTTGTTTGTTTACAGTGGTCACATGTTGGAGGGAGGATGGACAGTGACAGAAAGAATGTTTTAAACTCTGGAATCTCTGCTCCGTTTTGACTTTTTAAAATAGAAACTTTCATTCTCTTCTGAAAACTATGAGATGCAACTTCCTAAGGCTGACTATATTCTTCACATTGAGAAAGGGGATCAAGGCACCACAATGAGACATCTCTGGAAAGAGAAGGCCCCAACATCATGGCTCTTTAGTAGGAAACACTAAGTGTTGCTTTAAACTAAAAGCTAGATGTATAAATGAATATGAATATTGCCACATTGACGCTCAAACATCATATACCTGATCCCCCTTTTTTCTTAAAATTTTCAGCATAAATTTGGTGGCTTCTGCTTAAGAAATTGTTTATTGTAGCCTGGGCCATAGAAACAAAATGGCAAGTTTCAGATAAATTTTTGTAAGTAAAGTTTTTTTTCTTGTCAGTTTTACTTTAGTTTGTATTGTTGGTGTATAGACCTTGTTGCAGGGGAAAAGTCAGTAATGGGTACTTTAACAGCTTTGGTCAATTACAACTGTTAGTGTATATTTTTAAAAAATTTTATCTGTTTTTTTCTCTTTTCTGAGGGGCTTGAAACAGTCTTTCACACTGTGAAAGACCACAGTTCTATCAATTTCTGTCTCTTAAATTGTGTTGCCAATCTTCTCCAACAATAGAAAACATTTGAGAGAGAAGTAACATCTGTGTATTGGTGACAAATGCATTGCTGATGGTATTTTCATATTTTGCTGTTCCTGTGTTTATATTATCCTTAATTTTCATCATAATTCTATTAATGAGTATTTTTAAATAACAAACAATGAAAACAAAGAAAATTATCTTGGGAGAACAAAAATTAAATTCTGTCAAGGAATTAATTGTATTTAATTTTTTTTTTAATGTTTGTCATCTTTTACACACATTTCCCTAAGCAAAATTCAGCTCCTGCTGGTCTACTATATGGTTTCATCATGCTGCAGGATTTTACAGAGCAGTTTCCCATTGTTTGAGTGTCTGCCATAAATATAAGGGACTTCACTGTTTTTGTCCTAAACCCCTTATGTTTGTAGTCTGTCACAAAACCATGAGAAAATTTTGCATGGCTAACAGCCTTTGTTTCAAAGATAGTGGGGAATGGAATAAAAATGATTGACATGCCAGTGCAAAGGCAAAACTTCATGTGGAAACTTGTAAAATGTCTTTTTCAACTGTTTGTAAACTTGCATTTTAGTGAATTTTCAACTCAGTTTTTGAAGAACATATTTAATAGATAGTGAAGTAGGATACATTTGCTGCAGATGTTTCTGCCTATAAAGAAAATGCCCCCTGTCTAATAGCCTTTGTGAATTGTCTCCAAGAAACATTCAGTGTTGTGGTTAACAGCAGAACCTATGTTTATTCAGACATTCTAACATGCAGGCAGATTTCTGTTCCCATATAAAGTTCCCTACCTTTCCCTAAAACACTGTGCAGACCAGCTGTGCTCTGGTTCCCTGGGAACATTAAAGCAGTGTTTAAGACCAGAGCCTGGGACTCTAATGAGAACAGTGTGGATTTTAAAAGCCAGCCAGATTTGAGAGGGGTGTGGAAACATCACTTTATCACATCTTGTTCCTGTGAGAGTCATCATACGGGGCTCTCACAAGTAAGAATTAAGGTGCTCCAGAATAAAAGTACGCTCAGATCTCTGGAACCAGGGCCTGCAGTAGGTGAATGCAGGCTGTGACCTAACCTGCTTACAAAGTGCTGCTGCCCTTTCCCCTTCCACCTCAGGCTGAAGTGTGGTGAGGGTATCATGCTGTGATACTTGATTCACTCTGGAGTTTCTTATGCTCTTTTCCTTAAAAACCTGTCTGGAGGGTGCTGCTAGATGGGCTGAATGCACATCTGGTTAGTGGCGAGGTTTAAGTGCGGTGCTCGCGTCCATTTCAAAGCAGGGCTCCAGCACCATTGCTTCAGATCATGGCTTTGTGGGATCAGGCACAGGCACTCTAGACAAGCCCCAGCATGAGCCATCCCTACAAACAGTCCCTGGCTCAGAGCAGCCTTTCTATCAGGCTTAATAAGTACAGGCATGAATAAAGAGATGAAACAGATGGAACCTAGTCTGGATTGCAGAAGTGCTCAAAGACTGTCTTCCATGAGCAAGGAGGAGAAATAATTGTTCTCCAGCTGTAAGTTAGGGCAACAATTAGTTTGGATTTAATTCGCACTAAGACCTCAGACAAAGGCATAGTTAGCCCCAGAGGCAAAGGAACATATCTATGCTTATTAGCTGAATTTCTAAGTAAAGAGATGTATGTGAATCCAAGATAGGGATTTCAAGAACATGGAAATGCTGCTTTTATAGACCAGATATATATATTTTTTTTAAGTTGAATTTTATTTTTTCTCTTGGGTAAAGCTAGGATCAAAATAGCTAATGTATAATACAGACATCTGTACTGATGTAATGGTTTAGGCCATCATCAAGACAAAAAAAAAAAAAAAATGTTAAACCCTCTTTTCTGAAAAGTCAGCAAATTACGTGAGGGATATAAAGAAATTTGAGTTAGGAGCAAGTGCATAATATAAACAGTCAGTCAAGAAATTAGGTTTATGTGTACTGTTTCTAATAGCAAATAAAATCTGCCCTGCTGAATGGAGTCACGGAAGTTATATGCAGTGTTTATATCCTAGTTGAGTTTCACCATCTTGTACAAGTCTTCTGAGAACCTATTTCCAGTAACAGAACAAGGTTGGCAGTGCAGGCTATACATACAGCTGTTTCCTGGGGCATGGCAAATCTGCAGTTTGCATCACAAACTGGGTTGTACATGTTCTAGAAAGCCTTGGACATTGATTCTGAAGAGGAAAAGTGTTAATATGGGTTATTTTAGAATGGTTTTCAGGTTTAACTTAGTTGGTTACTCTGAAAACACAAACCTATATAAATTCTCAGCAAAAGGAGGAAGACTTTACTTACCACAAAGCTTTTTTAACTGCATAGAGTGATGGTGAAGTTTGTGTTGAATAGCTCTGTGCAAAAGTTCTGGTGAGGTTTAACAAAGATTGTTGGCCACCAGAAGACAGAAAAAAATACCAGCAGAAAACAAAGATGGATCATTAACTAAAGTCTCAGCTGACTTGAAGCACATTTTGTTTGCTTGCCTGACAAGCCCATACTTCACATGGAAGTCATGTTTGGTTATATTTTCCTTTTGTGGTCTGGTGACAATTGAAATACACGATATATAGTAGGAAGTTCTCAGTATCTTTCCAGGCCATGAACTGGAATGAAACCTGAGATTTATGCAAAAAACTAGAAATTATCTCAAAAAGGATTATGAGTGTAGTCAACACATGTAAAAAGAGAAGCAGATGCGTTGCAATGAAAATCCGTTTTCTTTGCAGGTTTAGAAGACACAACTGCCAATTCTATTGCTTTGGGAAATGTACTGAAACCTTCAGTGTTAATCTCTTGTCCTCCTAATATAATGCTATAATCTGTATTTCCAAAACATGTAGAAACTCCCATCTACCATGGCCACGAGGGTCACCAAACATAGGACAAAGTATAGTTAACTCCAACACTTTCACCACTACACAAGGCATTTGCTAGATTGGAGACTAAAATCCTGGTGTCAGCAGGTGTCAAAGCATGTTACACACTTGTGACCTTTTAGCAATTCCATACGTTCATCAGATTGGTGGTCAAATACGAATTCAGGCAGTACCCTTCTTCATAAAAAAAGATGGTGAATAAAGTCTAATTTTGTTGTAAAATTCTTGGGACAAATATTTTTCCATAATATTTTAATCTGGGTATTTTTTAAATGTTATTGTTAGATGAACATCAATTTCTCTTCTATTTTTCTCAGCTAATGTCAGGCATCAACTGTCCTATCAATTTGCTCATTCAAGGGACAGCATAGCAGACTCCTGTAATAGCAGTTTCTAATCTTTTTCAATTTGCAAATCTAATTTCTTTTCAAATTAGTTGCTTTCTCTTGTTGAGTCTTGTATTGACAAGGTATCATCAGTAGATATTTCTTCACAATATTTTGTAGATTTCTTAGAAATAGTCCATGGATCATCAACAACTATCACTGTAGAAACAATATTGATACTACTGATAATATTACACATGAATCCACTACCACTGATTTTCACTTGCAAATACTTTTTCTTGCAACTTGGAAAAAAAAAATCAGTTCTGCCATGAGGTCTATTGGAAAATCTGATTTCTCCCAGTTTGAAAATTAACTGAGACTACAGGTTTGTGTTTTGGTATCTGTAGTAGTGTTGCTGATTGCCTCAATTACAGTGTGTTTGTTTGTCCTCTTGAGTCTATCTCTGGTGACATGTAATGACATGTAATGAAATTAAGAATTCCTTCTTCATATTTGCTGAAGGTTTACTCTAGCCAGATGTTTAGGTGGTAATTATACAGACAGGATCCAAGGAAGAATTTCCGTGTGCTTCTGGGGGAACAGAATTTAATTTCTTAAGTCATGGTTGGTGTATCCCTGAAAATATTCCCAGCTCAGACAGAATTCTGAGCCTGGAGAAATAGTGACTGAGCAAGGATTTATTTAGATTGATCCCTATGACAGGAAGTCAGACTGTGGATTATGTGGTTCTCAGCTTTCACATCCTGTGAACTTCAAAATAGATGTGCAATACAAAGAAAGAAAGTTAAAATACCCTTAATGCCACTCATTTAAAAGAATTGTTCAACTTAAGGTTTAATTAGTGGTGAGATTAACTTGTAGCACTTGGACCTGTAAAACTTACTCTTTTGTTTGTTTTATAGGAAAAAAATATGGCTCTAATAGTTAGTTTCAGGCATGGTACTTTAGATTTCAAGTTTTTCTATCCTGTCTTTAAATTAAATAAAAAAATTAAAAGATTGCAAACATTGTGCCGTTCTGCTGTTACCAAAGCCCAATGGCAATTTTTTTCTTCTTGTTAGCTGAGAACTAAAAATTGGGGAAAAAAGATACTAGCCGTTCTTGTTTTGATTGACTTTGTGAATGTTGGGTTTTCTTCTTACTTGCTTTAGTGCAATGAGATGTAACTCTGTTGGGATGAAAGCTTTGAGAGACTGACCTGGGACCCACTCTCTGACAGAGACTGAGTTGGCCAAAGGAACTTTGCTTGTTGCCCTGCTCCCTGTCCAGAAGCAGGCAAAGGTCCCCTTGACCCTGCTGAGAGCCACCCATCCCTGCAACTCAAACAGAAATTTATTGAAGTGCTTTCCACGTGAGACACTTTTGGGAAGGGCTTGCAGATTCAGTTGAGAGCCTACATCTGGACTCATCTATGTGTGTCTAGCTGGGAATCTAGGCCCACATCTTAACTTGTTTAGGCATTTCCTAGGAATGCAAAGAGGTCCTAACATTCAATGGAGAAGTTTAGACAAGTCTCATGAAGCTAATTATACACATGGACATAGAACCAAGTATTGGAAAGATCCCTATGAAAAAAAAATCTGTCAGTAGTGCATAGGGATTGATTTCTGATGGTTTGGCATGTGTGATTGAATTCACTGGTATCTAAAAAGATACAAGAGACATATGGAAACAATATCTTGAAGATCCTCACTCCTTGTTCTGAAATTGTCTGAGGAATTCAAAATTTTGTAGGAACACTTGCTTGGGAGTCCTGAATAACAATTCATAGGAAGGAACAAAAACTTGCAGCTTAGATACTTTACAACAACTATCCAAAAACATGTTCTGATGCTCTAACCATTTCTACAGAAGGCATGATTGAGTACTCTCTAAAAACATCAGACCTCCTCTTGTGGTGCCTAGCATCATAAATATTAAATCTTTGTTCCAAAGTATAACTCACATTCTCTGATTGATTTTATAGCAAAATATTGAAGCTGAGCTAGCCAGAGAATGCTTACAATAGCATCTTTCAAAGCTTTCCTCCAGATGGAGCATCTGTCCCCCTGCTGCTGTGCCAGTGTCCATAAAATATACTATCACTAACTTTAAAATTATTTTTATTGTGTAAAATGAAACCAGAAGTCTGTTGTGGTTTAGATTATTGTTTCATATATTAATATTAAACACAATTTCTCAAACAGGGATAATAAATGAGAACTGGCTTGTGCATTATATCCAAGCTTACTCTTAGTGTTGTAAGGGGACAGTAACAGAAGACTTTTTCAAAATTGAGTCTGTATTCAAAATGCCTAGGATCTTATTATTTTAAAATATCAGAATTGCAGACATGCTTTTAATGATTACTTAGAATCTCTGCTGGAAGAATATGTTGTTCAAAAGAAAAACTTAATTATTGGTCTTTGGCTAGGAGCAATCACATACTGATAAAGTGTCTACATATTTTTCATAACCAATATTAACATACAATTTAGTTGAAATATAATTTTCAACTAAAACTAAAGAAAAATCAAACTGCTTCTTCTCTGTTTTTCTCTTTTCATTCTCTGATATCTAACATACAATGATGAGTTTAGCTTAGTAAAATGTGCATTCTTCATTTTGTTCAATGCACTATCTGCAAATTCATTATGCAGTAATTTTGGAGCAGTGATTTTGTTTCGCTTTTTTACCCTTAAAATACAGAAACCATCACTAGACTGGTTATTTCAGTGTTAAAACTCCAAATCTGAGTGCATCCAAGGTGTACACTTTCTATATTCATAACCTGAGGGGAGAGCCTTATATCCAGCCATTTGCTGGAATATTCCATTCCCTTCCCATGACAGTAGTGGAGCCATGGCACAGGACTTTATCGTGGAGCTGTAAAGAACACTGCAAATAATTACATCAGGAGTAAAAAACGTTTAACTTCCCTAAATTTCATGGAGCCGAGCCTTGTTCACATCTACAAATTTGTGCTGTGTTATACCCAGGAGAGTCAGAATGACTGTCTGGCTGAGGTTTAATGATTTCAGGACTGACAGGTACTAAATGAAGAACTTTGATCTCATGAGCATCCATAGGGGTTTAATGAGGACTTAAACGCAACTTCCACCTGTCCCAGTAGAGAACTGAGTTCCAGCTTGTGTTCTAAATGCCTTGATTTTGTGCTATTCACCTGGCTCAGTAGAGAAAATGATCACTGATTTCAGTGGGAGTGAGATCTGATGTCTAATCCTGCTTGTGCTAATTATGAAATGAACTCATCAGGGAGTTGGCTGGATGTAACATTTTTGTGCTTCAGCTGCAGCACCTCGCAAACAGCTTCCATGTTTACATCTGGTTTTACATTAATCTGTAAACATTTCTAGATAACAATCTATTCTTACATCTTGTTAAGCTAGTGGAAATGACTGTTTTCCTACCATCCCACAGACCTGAAAAGTCAGTGAACATTTAGACTGTTCAAGAGGATTACTGCCACACTTGCCTTTCCTAGTAGCTTACAAGGAATGTGTCAAACCAGAGTGAAGGGAATATGCTATGTTCTAAGAAATATTCACCCAGTGCCACTACAGTTTTGGTTAAAGGTACTGAGCCAGTGACATGAGGAAATTTTCACTTGAGAAGATCCATTCTCTTCTACTCCCTGGAAGAGAGCAGAACTCAGCTATTCAGCTGAGTCTTATCTTCGGCCTAATTGGAATATCTGATCACACATCTGTACCTAATTCAATTTGTGGAAAAGAAATGTCAGCCCTCTAGGACTGCTAAGGATAGATCCTATGCCTGATATCCATTCTAGCAACATACTTGTTCCAGTGAAGATAAGCCTCTCCATATAGCAATTAGTCCTTTAAATGACAATATCTGCACTTTATACTTGTCACTTCAGTAAGGACTACCTGAGAAAGTAGTTGCTTGAGAAAGAAAGGAGGCCAGACAGAATTAGGAATTTCAAGTCAATTCATGGCATGAGATTTATCACCTGGAGAAAGAAATGTCAATTTGGGCTCCAAAGCTGAGTATCTTAGCAAACCCTCTTTAGTGCTTGAGCTACAAAATGATGGTTTTCTTGCTACAAATAAATAATGTTTTTTACTGTCCTTTTCCAAGCTTCATTCCTTCACTGAACACTAAGAAAATCTTATCCCACAAAGCTGGGTAGGAGGGTTTAAGGCTAGCAGAAGGGCAACAAGCTTGACCCAGAGGAAAAGGAGAAAGAAATTTTAGTTCATAGCAAGACCTTTTTATCTGTGTTAGGTGGGTCTGGCCAAACAAAATTTTACGGCATGGCTCAGGCTCCCCTAATGTGGAAAGGGTGGATGTGCATTACAGGCAAGGTGGTGTTCTTATGTTTTTCGAGCTGTTGATTCTCTCAAAGGAATGAGTGCCCTGCAGAGATATCTTGACAAGTTAGAGGGCTGGTGAAGATCACTAGATCCCAGTGAAGTTCAAAAAGGGAAGGTGCCAGACTGCATCTGGAATGGGGCAACCCTGGATGTACGGACAGACTGAGGAATGAGATGCTGGAGAGCAGTGCCATGGAAAGGGACCTGGGGATCCTGGTCAGTGGCAAGTTGAACACGAGTCAGCAGTGCCCTGGCAGCCAGGAGGGCCAACCCTGTCCTGGGGGGCATCAGGCACAGCATGGCCAGCCAGGCAAGGGAGGGGATTGTCCTGCTCTGCTCTGAGCTGGGGCAACCTCACCTCCACTGCTGGGGGCACTCTTAGGAAATACAGTGTAAAAAAAATATTAATCTGTTAGAGAGTATCCCAAATACGGCCAGAAGGATGGTGAAGGGGTTTGAGGGGAAACCATATGAGGAGCAGCTGAGGTCACTTGGTCTGTTCAGCCTGGAGGAGACTGAGGGGAGACCTCACTGCAGTTACAGCTTCCTCATGACGGGGAGAGGAGGGGCAANTGAGCTGGGGCAACCTCACCTCCACTGCTGGGGGCACTCTTAGGAAATACAGTGTAAAAAAAATATTAATCTGTTAGAGAGTATCCCAAATACGGCCAGAAGGATGGTGAAGGGGTTTGAGGGGAAACCATATGAGGAGCAGCTGAGGTCACTTGGTCTGTTCAGCCTGGAGGAGACTGAGGGGAGACCTCACTGCAGTTACAGCTTCCTCATGACGGGGAGAGGAGGGGCAAGCACTGAGCTCTTCTCTGTGGTGACCAGTGACAGGACTGGAGGGAATGGCCTGAAGCTGTGTCAGGGGAGATTTAGGTTGGATATTAGGAAAGGTTTCCTCACCCAGAGGGTGGTCAGGCACTGGAACAGGCTCCCCAGGGAAGTGGTCACATCACCAGCCTGACAGAGTTCAAGAAGCATATGAACAACACTCTCAGGCACATGGTATGCCTCTTAGGAATAGTGCTGTTCAGGGCCAGGAATTATCCTTGTGGGTCCCTTCCAACTCAGCATATTCTGTGACAGACCTATGTTAAAGGTCTCTACATATCTGACCACATTCAGACATTACAATAGTTAGCACAATTTAACTGGAGCCTGCCAAGAGGTGGGTCTACCTCACTTCCAATTCCTGTTCAGTCTTAAGGCAGTTGAGAATACATAAGCTGAGAGATGCATTTATATGTGCTTCTAAACCAAGTTTAATGCATGCCATTCCACAGTACCATGAGCAAGTCTGAATGCATTTTGAGACAAATAAGTTCTGCAGTACCTCAGCAGAATTTAGTGAAAATCACAGCTACATTCTGCACAGAATAATTAGTCATGGAATGTGCCCAACACCATGAAATGGAAACCTGGCTGTATTTTATTCACTTTGACTTCCTCCCCACCTGCCTGTGTTTATTACATTTCAATAATTAAATGGACATAGAAAACACCCCCTTTATTATTGGAAAAATTCTAATTTATAGATTTTGTATGTGGTTTTCTTAATTCCTGTAAATGGATTTGCTTAGTGAGCAGTAAACACGTGAAAATTAATTTGAAACCATAATCAGAAAATGGAGTACAATTATTCTTCCCCAGACAAAACAAGAAGTTTCAAGCTAGCCTTCTCCTGATGGGACAGACAGTTATTGAAGAAAAGGATTCTTTCCAAAATAGTCATACTTTCTTTCCATACCTTGTGTAGAACTGTTGCCCTAATCTTTCTGTTGCTGTTCTCTTTGGAATCTTCTAAGTTATATTTTGGAAATACAATGAATTAACTTTGGGAACCTGTTTGCATTTGTGCCATGAAGAGCATGGTATTTGCTCAAAGAAATTATGTTGGCTGTGTTGGTATACTGATGGTAATCTTTTCCTGTAGTGTGGTTGCTCTTAACTACCAGATCATCTCCCAAGACATGTTTAAAGAGGCGGTCATGCACATCGTGTTGGGTTTTTTGTCACTAACCTGCCAAGAATTTTTATGTTGTTATGGGGATACAATATACTTCTATGAGAAATAGAAATCCAGTCTAACCTGAGACCTATGGTTCAGATCAAGAACAAAACCTGACAATTTTCACTGCAGGTTTGATACACAGAAACCAAATCTGTATAGAGCAAAATATAGACTTTGGGTATGAAAGAAATATTTCTCCATGTTTGCTCTCAAAGGAGAAAAGATTGTCATGTGCAAACACTGCTCTTCTGAAGTTATGGTGGGACAACATTGAAGTTACTTGGGACAACATTGGACTCCAGCTTCACAAACTTGTGTCAGAATATGTAATTTCATACCTAAGCAGGAACAAAACTCCAGTGTAGTAATAAAGTTCTTAAATTCTTTTCTTGTGTAACAATCAACACATATTATTTTTTATTATAATAATTAGGACTAGAGAAATATGCTCTAGCCAAAATAAAAGCCAATTAAGTAGTATTGTTATTAATACTATCTGATGATGTGATCTGCAAAAATAATGGGTACATTCTAAATGCTTTGGATGAAAATACTGAAACTTGAAGGAATTAAGTTAACATCTAAATTAAAGGCCTGATTTATTTTTTTGTAGAATGCCAGACTGTTAAACAAAGCCAAGCCCAGTGGCATGCCAGTAAGTTAACATACCACCATGAGAAAAACTTCAGTTGGATTTATGGTCCTTCTGTCTGAACCTTTTCTGTTTGAAGATGCCTAACTTAAATCTGCACCATGGGTGGGAGGAGTGTGAGAGGGAAAAGGCTGCAGTCACTTTCCTGGTCTCTCTTGCAAAGCAATGGCACAATAGTATCAGTAGCCTGTAGGGGCTTTCTTCTTGTTAGGAAGAAGCAGACAAACTGTCTCCTCTTGTCCTAGTCATAGCATTGCTTTCTTAGGGAATTGTTTTTTCTCAGCTTGAATTGTTACAAGTAATCAAATGGAGCATTATTTTCTAATCTGAAGTTCTTTGGAAGTGAAGGTGATGTAAAAATTATTTCTGACTGGAAATAATTATTTTCCCTCTTGCTGTTTTAACTATTGGAACACAAGAAAGAAGGAATCATGCTCAAGGAATAAATAGAGTAAAAGATGGGGGAAAACCCTTGAGCATTTCACTGGGCAAGTAAATTTAAATAAAAATCAGCCCCATCAAACTAAAACAACTTTCACATTTGGAATCCTTGAGACTTAATTTGGTATTTTTTCTTTCTGCTGAAAACTTAAAAAATATAACTAGGCAATTTCTCATGATAACTGTTGGACAAAGCTCTTTTTACTAACAGAAAGATAACACAAAACTTTGACTCATCCTGCTTCACATTTTGAAGATATAACCAACCGTCCTGCTTATATTTCATACTACAGTGACACAGACACTCAAGGGAGAGATATTCTTCAGTGTATTTTTTCCCCTGGAAGTCATTCAAAAACTGGTAGGAGGAAAACAGGCATCCTGCCATGAGCCAGCATTGTCTTCTCTCTGCTTTCCACATCTGGCAGAAATCCCTGCTGTCACTCCCACCCCATCCTATTTTACCTCCCCCTGGAATCTACGTGGAGGGTTGTTTTTTTATCATTATTGTAATCAGTCATACAACCTTCTCATTCTGCCCAGATTTCTCCTCCAAATACTTGTTTACTTGTCCAGTCGCCTTCTGTGCCCATCCATGTATACCACTGAGACCATTGCATTTATACTGTCTCATGGGGTGCCAGAAACATAATATAGCCATGACTGTACATTGCATTGAGACCCTGAGAGAAAAATCAATAATAAAAGCATGCTTAATTAGCATGCATATCATAATGTGTAACATTGCTGGACAGCAAAATAGCAAAAATGCACTGGATAAACAAGAAATACTGTATTGAATCCATCTAAAGGGTGAAATTCTGGACTTTATAATTTTTTTTATTTTTTTACAGATGTTCTCTGGTATTTAGAAATTTTTTTAGCTAATTCAAACACAGCATAAGACAGAGTAGCTAGAGATCTGCTTTAATTTGCACCACCTGCTTTATTCCCCTTGCCTGTACCTAACTCCCCATAAACCTCTCAGAGCCTCATGTTTGAAAGTTTGGCCTTGGGTGGTTAACTAGACAATCTCAGCTTTATGGGATGTCCTTGAATCTGCACCCTTCTTCAGCAAGTTCAGGAAAGCTTTTGGGAACTATTTTTGTCCCCTCTTTTAGGAACCATTCAGAAGAAAATAGGTTTCCTGCCAGCTCTCATAGAGCAAGTATGACTTTCTCTGTCTTTCCATCCCATGCTATGGTTCTGAAAATAGTCTATACTAGTACCAAAAGGCATTAATCAGTTGGAGAATCAACAATATTGATAACAAAAATAGCAACATGGTCACCTTAAACTCTGATCTCAGTGCAAGCTGAAGACCTGCCTTTTTCAAGAGAATATTCAAAGAATCAAAAAGTATCCAAATAAAACTAAAAAGTGGCATGGAAAACAATTTTCATTTGTAGGGAAAAAAATGAAATTGTTCAAACTCTCTTATCTTTACTTAGGCCAGCTAGGGAAATTTTCACTGAGAAGTGAAAAAGGAAAAACATTCCCCTTCAAGGTAGATCTTGTTTTTGCTAAATCATTTCTTGAAGCTGAATTTAATTTCAGTACAGAAAGAGACATCTACTCAGGACCACAAATTTTTCTGAATGAATGTTAGACTTATTTGCATTTCCTTTTTAACGAAGAAATTGTCTCTGTTGAAAAATAATATGGCTTGCTTCTACTTACCTCAGGACAGCCTGGGTTTTCTTGTAATACACTCAACTGTTTGCCAAATATTATAAATTTTTCCTTTTACTCCACAAATATTTCTATAATTTTATCTTTGGATATCAGAAAATCATAGTATTGTGTCTAGCAAGAGCATTCCTTTCAAACATTTCAGTGCCATAAGATTAAGCCAGTAGCATGTCCTAGACCTAATTCCCGTGATTTCTGCTAGAAATGTAGATCCCTGTCTAAATTTCCTCTGATTTAGAAAACTTCCTTAAGAGACTTTGTAGCCATTGATTTCTTTTTTCTGTCCTATAAGTGTAAGCTACCTGTAAACTTCTCACTTTGTCATACCATTTCTGCTTTCTTAGGGTAAACCAAAGGTAATTTAGGTCTATGGTCTGAATCTTTCCAGATGCTGAAGCTAGCTAATAAATTATGCTTAACTCAGACCTGGTACATTTTTTTCTTTTAAAAAATGATTAAGTACATATAATTTTTGTGATCCCCTGTAGGAGGGAGATACTGGATAGAATTTACATTTATACTAAACGGTAGGGCTGAGTAGGCTTCAGAATTATGACTTGTTTTATGTATAACTAGTACAGTCAAATAGAAGCAATCAATTGTATTAGAATGGAAAAATTTGTTACAATATTTTCACCATGTTTAGACAACAGAAACAGTTGTAAATGGTTTCATGGCTGTAGGTAAGGCAATTAGATGAGTATAGTTTTAATGTTGCTGCATGTGGCAGCAGACAGGAAAACGTTTAACTTATATAATGTTTCATCATTCTTTAAATGAACTTTAGTTTCAATCAGGATATGCTTTGAACCTGACACCATGATACACTGATGCACAGGCTCCCTCTCAGTTGTGCTTTGTCAGTTAATCAGGGTCATAGAGGTGACCTTTCACTATATCTTGGCAGGTAGTGAGAGTGGCAAATGAATGCACCTTTTTGTACCACTCTTGGCTTAAAATTGAGAAATTTATTCCTGAGGACATCACCTCTCACTGTACCTTTCAGTTTCAAGTAAATGTTTTTTGTTTTGAGTTATTATGAGAACACTGCTCCTTCTCACTCTTTCCAAATGAGAACCACATGCTGGTAGCTTGGGATCTCTCGGACAACAGCAATGCAGTTTCTGATACATGATTTTGGCTGTTTGCATGGACAGCTATCTCAAGGGAAGTAATGAAAAACTCAGAATGACAAGTGTTCTATTATAAATATTATCATCTTGGGAAACAGGTTGGAGAAGTACATAATGAACAAAAGTAATATTACCTAGCCTTCTATAAAATGATCCTTTTCATTATAAGCAACCTATATATATTAAGCTAACATAAGCTGTGACAATAATTTATATTCCCAAGTAGACAGAGTATGCAGCTAGAGGTGAGACTTAGACTTGTTTCATAAATAAAAAAGGTACAGATGACTAAGACACATGAATTTTATTTCCATTCTGACCTGCAGTGGGACTCAGGGTTTCTCATTTTTACCTTTCTGAATTTGCCATTTCCATACCTATTGCCAAAATTCTGTCTGCCAAAATTCCTTTCTCCTTTCCACTTTCCCCAAAATCATATTAAAATGCTAAGCATTGGTATCAGGTACAGATCAAAAAAACCCAGGAAATACTGTGGTTGAGGTTGGTATGTGACCTGTTAATCTGACATCCTCAAATGATTGGTATTATTAAAGCCTTGCTGAAAAGGACTTTTCTGGGAGTGCTCAAAAGACAACCCAATTCCTGTGAGTACCACATATAATATTTATAAAACGTAAATATTTAGACATTATTTTAAAAATATAATTTATATATATATTTAGTAAGTTCTCCTCTTCCCTATGTTTGTGCAGATGATAATATTGCATTTCCAAGGAACAACATGTATGTCATCATGTAATTGTGCACAGAAGGACATGTTTTGGTCTCACAGTCAAGATATGATAGTAATTAATTCTAAGTGCATTGGGGTTGACCCTTGAGATATTATTTGCATACTTTATTTTTCTCTATAGTTCGATATCCTGTATTTAGTAAAAAAGCTTTCATTTATTTAGTAAAAAAGCTGAAAAGAGCACATCCACCTGGGAAAAAATGCCAAATCCAACTTGAACAACATTAGAAGAAAGAATATAAAGCCTTTCAATCTGTAGCATAAACCTGAACCACTTGAACAACCAAGCAGTTGATAAGAGTGGTGTGTTAATACTTATGGTACGGACCATTGCTGGACAGCACAATTTGTGGATTTTGTTACATGACAGAAGAATAAAAGGAAAAGAGTAATAACAATATTTTCTATTCTTGCCTCTTGAAATGCCTTTCTAACTCACTCTGTTTTGTTTTGGTTTAGCAGCTTTCTTTCCAAAGTGTGATTAATTTTTATCAAAATGAATTAAAATAAACTTTAGTAATAATAATTCAACTACCCAAGATGTAAAATAACTGGAATAATGAACTCATATTAATAAATTCTTGTGAGATCCTGCACTAGTACCATCTTATAAACAGGAATTCAGAACTTTAAAAAAAAAAAAAAAAAAAAAAAAGTAAATTAAGAGAAATGTCACATAAATTTTTACAGACAAAATGAAATGGGAAAAAAATTACCCAAAGTTTAGCTGTTTTTGCCAGAAAAAAAAACAGGAGTAAATATAATGTTTGTGGTTTTTTTGTTGTTGTTGGTTTTTTGTTTTTTGTTTTTTGGTTTTTTTTAATATGTGGGGGCAATCTGAAAATGTCCTGTTTGAATTAATTGGGAATAAAGTAAAAGGTGACCTGAAGCAGAGGAAGGAAAAGTATATGTTTTTAATGGAAAAATGAGCTTTCTATGAAAAAAAAAATAACCCAAGATTATATTTGGAGCTGTTGCCACATAGATGTTGTGGTTCAATGACCTTGGTCTTTTCTGGCCAACTCATGGACTGCAGAATGAGGGATGAGCCCTCTATGAAGTATACAACTTATGCTTAGAGAGATCTAATCTGGCCATTAAAGATGAAAGCAAATGAATACCAAAAATAATGCATCAAGATGACACTTCCCAAAAACCAGTATTCAGGCTCACAATGAGTTTTGACCCAAAATGAACATCAAAGTTTTGAGTAATACTTTTCCTATCTCTTTCCACCTACAACATAACACTTTTATCTAAAAGGCCCTAGAAATGAGCACAAACTTGAGGAACTCCTTGGATGCTTTTTCAGCAAAAATAGTGTCAGTGCTTTCAAATTTCTATTAAAGATTGGAAGACTATGGAAGGGTCAGAAAACTCCATACAGAGCAAGAACATGTTCTTGAGATACCTCAACTCGTCTTTACATGGTAAGAAGTTCATGACCAAGGATAAATGGCTGAATCTTCCCTTAAACAATACCTACTACAGCTGGGACTGGATGCCTGTTTCCTGGCTACTTTAAACTTTTCCAGCAATAAACCTCAGTCAACCTTGTTTGCAGGTAGAGTTGCAAGGTAAAGGCTTTGTTTTAATTGGCAGTGTTGTCCAGGATGCAGAAAAGACAATGTGAATGGAACAGGAAGATACAACAGACCCACCACAGAGAAGGTTACAGCTGCTTTGGCATTTACTACACTGCTTACTACTACTGCTGGAATTCTAAATATTTCCCCCTATTTTTTCCCCTCTCTTTTATTTTGGAAAGAGTCCTTTGCAAATCTGAAATAGCTAATGAATAAGGACACCCACAAATATTTACTAGGGTTGATAAACAATGGAAAACTCAGTGAACGATCTCAGCTTATTTTTACAAAGATGAAAAGCTGTTCATGTTTGCCAGGTCTAGAAGCCTCAGGCCATCACCATTAATATAGTAAAGTCATCATCAGAATGAAAAGGACTTGAAAATTGAATTCTGAACCTTGTCTCCACAGCAAAATGCACGTTTTAAAAGCAAAAATATTGCTTTCAAACCACATTACTCAAGCAAACATGAATTTCACAGGGTGGGCTTTTAGTACATTTACCTAACAAGTAAATATAAGCTTCTGGTTGAAGTAATTTCCAAAAAGAACCTTTGGCTTCTTACCTGTGAAGATGGACAGAGAAGTAATACCATTAATGTTTCTGGTAGAGACAGTTTGTAAAAAATGCAGTGCTGTGCACAATTATTCACAGCTTTGGAAAGATTTTTCAGAACCAGAGGAGGCGGAGAAAAAAAGCTTGAGATGCATTACCATGCAAGGAGAAAAATAAACAATACTATATGCTTAGCTAACCAAACAGAAGGCACAGAAACATTTTAACTGGCATGGGGTCACTCCCTAGAGAAAAAAATGTCCTGTATTACTCTCCTGAATCTGCCAGGGCTCTGCAGGATGAGGGGGCTGCCCATGGGGGTTTGTTGAGACAAAGTGTGAGAGCCAGGACATGTCCTGCTACCCCAGCAAGGTGCAGGGAGCTGGGAGCACTGGGACTGTCGCATCTTTGGGCATCAGCCACCTTCCTGGGGATGGGGATAGGCTGAGGCCTGGACAAGGTTTGGACTTGGCTTGGCAGGACTGAGGGAACCTGGGGACCAGGCCTGCTGCAGTCACTGAGACAGGGCTGAAGGACCTGGGGCTGACACAGGGTCCTGGGATGTGCCCAGCAATGGGCAGGGTCACAGACTTAATAATGAGATTGATCATCCTTAGTACAAGCCAAGGAAGTAGAATATTCTCCATTTTTTGTATTATTCAAGTGAATCCTTTGATCTTTTCCCAGAAGATAGGATTTTGTTGGTGAAAACATGTAAGCCAAGTCAGATAACATGGCCTGTTGGTGTTGTATGTATGATCTTATAGCCTGTGGATCTCCCCTCCAGTTTCAGTTTAAATATGGTTCCCATTCAGCCTAAATCAGACCTTCCCTGCAACAGAAATAAGTAAAAAATATCTTCTCTTAATATCAAGTCTGTGTGGACAGTTACCTAAGTTCAATTTAATCCAAGTAAATTTTATATTGGCTTGTGTTTGGGCTTTCAGCAGGATTTAGGATATGTTCAGATATATCCTCAAATCAGAAAATGCAAAAATAACACATAACCATTTTTCCTCAGGTGTCAAGAGAAGACATTGCCACCTTTGATTGTGTGCTTCATTTGAACAGTCTAATGAAGGAAATCAAACAACAGCCCTTACCATATTCCTACAGGAGGTCTGTCTCCAATGGGAATGGGAGCAGGAAGATAAACAGAGGAGTTTCCTTGTTGGTTTCATATCTTCTTTTATTTTTCGTATTAGAGCTGGGATTAATACATGGGAGTCATAGTTCTGTGTTCAGACTCAATGTTTATCAATTCTTATCTATATCACAGTCTCACAAGCCGTGAGCTCTAACTAGCAAGTTAGAAATCAGAGGTAAAATGGAGTGCTTCTCTATCTCTCTACAAGGTCTTTTCAAAGACAATCAATCCAATTGTGAAATGACACCTAAATTATTTTCACTTTAAGCCAAGTAACTCACTACTTGAAGTCTGCAATGCAGACTTTATTAACCAGTTACAGAAAACCATATAAACCCATGAAAAAGAAGGAAGAAAAATGGGAAGAAGAAGGACTTAGACAATGCCCAAAATCCTCCATCTTGCTCCATGTATTACTATATACTAACATCTTAAAATCTATGTTTCTAGAATTCCAACCCTTCCTCTTGACCACTTTGTTGCAAGGCCAGGGTATGGTACATCAGGAAAGACTTTTCAAACAAAACCCTGTTCTATATCGTGTAGAGCTCTAACTGTCATGTGAGAGGACACAGTTTGTGCGCATTTCTGTCCAAACTGAGACCGAGAAATTACACACAATTAGTGAAGCAGTGGTTTATGAAGCCAAGTATGTTTGAGAGCTGGTAAGCACAATTACTGTGCAGTAGCAAAGGTGTTGGCACTTGCCAGAAACTGCTCTTCAATTGACTGCTGTGCTAGCAGACTGCCAACTGGGTTAATGGGATCAGGAGCTGTAAGTCTTGAAAGCTTTTTGGCCAGTCTTTTTGCAGCAATCAGTAAAGCTAAAATTGCCACTGCCTTTTGCACCATGGTAAATTCTAGTGTTACTACAAAACTTCTACTACCTGTTAATATCTCTTTGAAAATGCCACAAAGGCTTCAGAATTTGCTTTAGGAATTGTTAGGATTTGCATAATCATGTGACAGCTTGAAAAATGGTTGATAGATACTGGTAAATGGTAATAGGAGGAATAAGAAATGTTGTTTAGAGGTTGAACCAGATAATCTTTTGATGTTCATTCGTGCCTGGGTTGTTCAATGTTTGTTTCTAAAGGAAAACAGAAAATTCTTGGCCAAAGCCTGCAAATACCTGGGATTGATGATGCTTGAAACAGACATACAAAATAGCTTTAAAAGCCACAAACTTACTTGTTCTGCTGTTCTGGTACATATGGACTCTGAAGGACAAAATAGGTTTTGAAAAATGGATTTTTAAATGCCTGAAATTGAGATTTTTGGAATTCGTATGGTACCAGAGTAGACAGTTTAAATACCACAGTGACAGCATGCTTTTCCCTTGGCCCAAAGACTGTTTAACTGCAAGTGAAAACTTCATGCCTCTGCCCTAGGCATTTCTAAATTGCTTTGTCAGAGTGGCATGAAAGGACACCTTCATCTGCTGTGCCTGGCAGCAACCAGGCTGCCCATTGCAACACAGGCAGGCTTGGAGGCAGCAGGGCTACAGCTGGCCAGGCTTGTGCATGAGAGACCTGGAAAGTCAATATTTGAAGCCCACTTGAAATAATGTAGTGATGTAGAAGGTTTTTAAAGAGTTTTCCTAATTTCAGCATCTCAACAGTATATAATGAGTCAGCTAAATTTTTTTTGGTTTTTGGTTTGTGGGATTTTGTTTTTTTTTTGTTTGGTAAATAATGAGTTAGTTGCTTCTTTTGTTTCTGTGGGTCTTTCTAACAACAGGACTGGGAGTTTGTTATTTTTTAATAGAGAAAATGTGAATCTAAAACAATCAGGAAAAAAACTGGCATAGAATGTCAATGTAGTACCTGAAATTAATTCTAACCCATTAAATGAAATTTATTAGATTGCAGATTGTCTGCAAGGTTAATAGAATTGTGTGTATTTAGTGTCTGTTAGACTGGAAAAAAAACTGAAGAGAGACCATGTAATGATATTCTCACGCTTCAAATATAATTGTGGGGTAAAGTTTTTGTCTTCTTTCAAGGAAAGGAACAGAAATGATGAACTAGATCTGTAGCAGGGAAGATTCCAGTTTGACCCCACAATATTCTCTTCATTAACATATGCAGTGAAGTGCTACAGATTGAAGAAGAAGCTTATGTATAAGGTCTTAATGAGCAGACTGAACATGTTGTAGGCCAAGAATCAGACATGCCTGATTCTCCACTGGGCAATGGGATGGAGCAAACATCATCTCATGTTCCATTTTAGCAGCTTTTTCTGACATTTATGAACCTTTTTTCTTCAAACTTTCAGACAGAGTTTAGCTTTTGGGCACTGCTTAGATTTTTATTTCCTCACCCTGTCCTTAAACATACATATCTAATTCCCTCCCAGTCTCCAGGTCCTGGAACCTATAGCCTGTTGGTATAAGATCTGGTTCCAGAATGGCATTGCTGACTTTGTCTCCCAACCAAGAGTAAAATGTCATCATTGCAGAATTCTTCAAGAGTTTGTGTAAACAAAGTGCTTTTTATGCTAATGATGTTTTCTCTTTCCCATTATAGGAGTGCTAGGGTAAACTCAGCACCAACTGGAGCTGGTACTTTAGCATCTCTTATATTTTTTTTCTCTGAGTGTAACCTGGCATTAAATCTGTTTCAGAGCTCCTATCAGAAGACCTGAACCATCAGTAGTAATGTTTTTGGTTTCTTTTTTACAAGGATATATAGTGGTAGGAAAAGGGCAATGGCCTCAAGCTGAAGGAGAGTAGATTTCGATTAGATGTTAGGAAGAAACTCTTTATTGTGAGGGTGTGCAGGCATTGCCACAGGTTGCTCAGAAAACTGTGGGTACCCCATCCCTGAGACTGTTCAAGGCCAGGTTGTATGGGACTTTGTGCAACCTGGTCTAGTGAAAATTGTCCCCATCCATGGCAGAGGGGTTGGAGCCAGATGATCTTTAATGTCCCCTTCCAACACAAACCATGCTATGATGGGAAAATTTCAGGGAAAACTTCCCAATAGAGTTTATAATTAGGGTCATTTTACTTGCATTGTACTTTACTTATCTGGTCAGACAAAATATTGCATTGTATGTCCCTGCCCCATCCCAAAAAACCAACCCAACCCTAAACTAAACTAACCAATCAAAAAATCCCCAAACCACAAGCCTTCCCTTCCCCCTGCCTCCCCCGCCACAAAAAAAAAAAAAAAACCCCAAAAAAAAACAAAAAACCCAAAAAAACCAAAAAACAAACAAACAAAAAACCCCAAAAACCAAAACCAAAACCAAAACAAAAACAAAAACAAAAACAAACAAACAAACAAACTAAACACTAAGCAAAACACACAAAAAAATCCCATTTCTCCTCTACCCCAAAAAGCCATTCAGGACAAAAATGGGAATATCTCCTCTTTATCTTCCCTTTCTTTACCCAATTTTACTTTCCAGAGGGTAGTTTAATTTTTGGGGGGGGGATCTTTTCCAGAAAGTGAATTTTCCTGGAAAACTTTCATCTGAGATTAGAGAAATTGTGCCAGCACTGTGACTTTAAACAAAGTAGGTCTGCCTCTTTCAGCCAAATTGACTTTGATTGGGAGGCAGCAAGAGGCAGAATTCTCCTTGGTTTGGGAACAGCCTGCTCTCTTACTCAAAGATTATTGTGGACAAATCAGGTGTATTCATTTCACTCTTCATCATCTCCCCAAGCCTGTCTTCCTGAGAGTATCTACATGTACATATTGATATTTATTAGCTGTTAAAGAAATGTATGAAGATAAAGGACTCAGGAAAGTTTTGATGCCTGCAGATGACATAAACCTACTCCGTTTTTAGAACTGGTGGACTTTACCATTTTTTTATGTCATTCATAAGAATTTCCACCCTCCTCCTCTCCTTCTAATATGAAGCCTGTTGACTGTTTATTTGACAAAGCTTGCTTCTGCTGCGATTGTCTGAAAAATGTCATTTTGGCATTTTTCTGCTTTGGTATAATGAAAGAAGTGCCATAGATAAATTAGCTTTAAACCAGACCACCAGATATTATAGGCGATGATTTCTAACAGTTTAATTAATAGCTCACTTGAACAAACACTTAAAATTTCTCATCCTGGTGATGACTTTGGGTACTGCCAGCCACTTTTTTTCCATCATCATGAGCTGCTTAATCTACTTCTGGTATTGTCATAAATTGTAACTAAATATTCCTCTTCTTCTTTGCCTTTTCTTCTCCTTCCACTAACTTGTGCCTCCTCCAAATTTACTACCCATTTCCTCTCATCTTACCCACCTACTATTTTCAGCAAGACTATAAGTTTTTTAGTGCTAAAAGACAGGCTACTAATTCAGCATTCCTTGCATGCCTAAGTGATTTGCACATTAGCAGATATAGAAGACAGCTTTGGAAGAAATGGTAGCCTATGTAAGACAATAAGTGTTTTGCTGTTGATTTCAATATAGTGAAAATTAGTATTGTTTATCTAAAACATGTTTACTTCCCTCTTATGTTTAAGTGGTATCTCTTCTTAGGGATTGATAACCTTAGATTAACTATGTTGGTCTCTGAAAGTTCTTTTTATCATGGTACACTGAAAAGGGCATAAGTCCCTCTCTCTCTTACTTTCAAATTTTCATTTTTTGCCTTCACATGATAGTTTTTCAGCACAATATATTCCAGTCTTTTACTAGAATTTTATTATTTGATTGCATTTCTCTGAATAGTTCTGGTCCCACTACAAAAGGTGCTGGTGGTATTTTTGACTGTTATTTTTAATGACTTCAAAGACAAATGAAGTCTGGGGGTTCAAGAGTGGGGAAAATATTCCTTTGTCCCCAAACCTACATGCATGATATTATTCTTCATACACAGCCTAGGGCTTCCAGTTTTAAATACAGGCTCCACATTACACAATATCACTTATTTGATAAATTCAGCATGCACTTGTCTTCAAAATCTGTTCCTTGACATTTATACACAAAAAAATTGAGTTAATTAAGAGAAAAGCACTATCATAAAATGATAGTGGAAAGATCATCTGATGGGTAAGGACAGGGCATGTTATTTTCCTTCTTATCTCTCTAATTTTTGTGGCGGCTTGTATCATTCAGAAACCATCTCTGTAAGTACATCAATTGCAGGAAACTGTGGATAGAGGTGATGTGAATATGGGTCCTAGTGGATCACATCGCAGAGACAAACATACATGTGCCCAGAGTTATATTACAGGATTTTTTAGGCCAGGTTAAATTCTTTTCCTCCTCTTCTGCATTTATTATTATCTGGTCTTTGACATGACTTGACCTACACTGCATGGTCTGTACATGGCTTTGTTTATTCCTGGCTCACAGCCACCTTTGTTTCATTTCAAGGTAGCATTGAAACAGAAATGATGAGATAAGCAGGGCTAAGAAATACCTTGCTCCCTCCAAACATCTCTGTGTCATAATAGAAAAAATTGCAGTACTTTCAGAACATTTGGCTAGGTTTCTACTAAGAGAAGATTTTATAATATGGACTACCATGTCTTATTGCAATATTTTCCCTGCAGAAACTTTAAACCACTTCCAATGTTTAAGCACATTTTTATGAAAGAGGAAGATTGAAGTCCAAGGCTGAAGAACAAATCAACTGTAGTAGCAAGAACAAGAGAGGCACAGTGAGAATAGACCACATATTTCCTAACACAGAAAGAACTGTTCTTATGCACAGCTTCAGAACTGATTTAAGCTTCAGAACTGGTTTAATTACTTTGGTGGTGTTGGTTTAGGCTGTTCCCTGTTATGGATGTGCATCTCTCTGACTCTTGTCATAATCTTATATGTTTCAGTTCAATATTAAAAACCAAGAAGTGTGCATTTGTATCTCAATATCAACTTCCATGTAGTCACAGCTTAACAGCTATTCTAATAAATATAACATTTTAGATTTTTTTTGATACTTTTCTAGACAATTATCTATTAAAAAGCAAATAAGTAATGACGTTTGCAATCCATCTTGGCTTTTCATCAATAAGCCACTTCTCTCCATTCACATTTCTTGCACTTTACAAAATAAGTCTTTATATATGTAGAGGAATGTGACCAGAATGCTCCACTTCAGCAGCATCCAAATAATTGTGGAATAAAGAAGCTTTTATTTCAGAACAGCAATTCTAATGGAAATTATTCCAGAATATGTTATTGCACAGTATTTATTTGATTCACTTTTGTCATACAACCTCTAGACTTACTTAGTTAAATCAATATTCAGACTTTATGTAGGCCAAATCCCAGACTTTCTCAAAATGTAATGTATTCTGAAAAAAAAAATTTAAATGGACTGGCTGGATTAGATTGGCCAGGAGATTTTAGTCTTTGTATTTTTCACCTTTAATTTATTTAAACAGATTGCCTTTTTGTAATTAATATATCAATTAGACAGTCCTGAAAATATGTTTTAATTTAGGAGTAAATAAAAATGCATTTATCAGAAATGTATAGCTACCCTTTTTCATGCTTGATAATCTGTTGCATTCCCCCTGCTCTTCTTGGGCCTGGCTAGCACCTGCAGGGGATGGGAGGCAACATTCCTCTGGGTCCAGGGAGGTACAATCAGTTCTGCTTTTGCCTGGATGATTCAGGAATCTTGTGGGATAACCTTCTTTACAAAACATGATATGTGACTTCTCTTCTTTAGTGACTATGTTAGCTCCAGAGGTGTGCTTGGGAGAATAAACAACTCAGCTTTTCCAGACCTTCAAATCTGACTTTGTGCTTTGGGCAAATGGTCATGCAGGCGTTTATTTTATTAGACCTTGTTTATCTATTATTAACTGTCAGCTATAGATGAGCACAGGACTGTGGTTTTGGTCTGTTGCTTTGTTGTTTTTTAATATAAACAGCCTTTTGAACATCATGCTTTGCCTTCCGCGGACTGGGGATACAGAGGAAAATTAAACAAAATGAAAAATCAAAACAAAGAAACCACACCAGTGAACAAATAAATAATGAAATGCATGACGTTTTCGGTATGGAACTAGCAGCAGACAAGTTCATTAATTAAATCATCCAACATGAAATTTAATGGATAGTAAAAATTAGGCTAGTGGTAGTTTCTCACATTACTTTGCTTCTTTTACTTCAAGTATTCTCAGGCTATCATTCTTTAAGTGATTTTTTTGAACATAACATTCCAAACAACATGAAGCTAACTTTGGATAACAAGCCTAGATCAGCCCATGATGCAATCATCCTTCCTAAATATGACTCTAAGGAGAACAAAAACTTCTGTTGGGCCTCCATCTACCAGGTATTTAATAAGGTCCAGAATGTCAAGCACCATACTGGAGCAAAGTTCCTGTCAAGTATTACTCTACCCCAGGTGTCTCTATGGTACTGGCCACTGAGGGTTAAATACCAGTGGCAGCAACAACTTATCCTTGAACCTTGCTCAGAAGTAGTTTGTGTGTAAGATTTCCACATCACTTGCCAACCAAAACATGAAGGAAAATGTGTCCACTTGTATGGTGAAGAGAAGGGGAGAATCTAAACCAGCCTGGAAAAAAAAGCAAACAGAAAATATCATTAATCTGGGTGAACTGGGTGCTGCCACAGGCAAGTTGTGTTTATCAGATGGCTGAATGGCTGAAGGCAGTGGGAAGTTTGGCTTCAGTGGGCAGATAATTCAGGGTGAAAGCTGTAGGTGTTTTATATCTTATCCTTAAGGATTTTTCTCTAAAACAATAGTAGCTATTGATGTTTGGAGGCATTAGACACACGCAAAGGGTACTGTTTTGTGAGAAAACATCATGTTACATGGAGACCTGTGAGAAGCAAGAATCCCCCAGATTTTAAAGAAAAAGAAATAATGAGCTTTTCAGACCAGTGACACAGACACAAAACGCTTAGACTCTTCAGAAGAATTTCACATGAGGATACAATGTTTCAGATGGATACCCAATCTTGTATTCTCTTCTGTGGGGGAATTTTGACATCCATCTTTCATCATTTTCTCTGGGATCTGGCACTGGCTCTAGCATGGAAGAAGTCAGAAATTCTGGAGGAGATATTTCTGGACCTCAGGGGCCCATGAAGATAGACACCAGCTGTTGGGCTTCAACAGCTGGTGCCTGAGGAACACATTTTCCCCTTGAGTCTCTGTCCCTCTAGGAGATTCTCCCAGTGTTTCTGCACCCCTTTTGAGCCTCTGTGTGGCCTGTCAGGGGAGTGTTTGCAGCACATGCACATGCACACACACAAATAATATACCAGGGATAGGTCAGCATCACCTTGGCCAGACTCATAGTCTGTGCAGGGAGAGATTTAAACACACCCTCCAGCACACACAGGATCTTGCAGGCCTGAGCATGCTACTCAGGTTACTGTGCCAGTAGAGGTGCTTGGCAAACTCTCTGCAGCCTGTCTGCAAGGAGAAGGAAGAGTACCATGATAAAAGGAACTCTTAATTTCTTTGTTACCATTACCACTTTTTGCCATGCTACCTGACCAGTTCCTCAGTGCCCACAGGGACTGAATTCAAATGTCTGTGGACAGAGGTTTCTGTGTCCATCTGGGTATGAGTTCAGTGGACTTGTAGGAACTTCCCCCATTATGCAATGGATCCCTTCAGGCAGGAGCTTTGAACATTGTCTTTCTTCAAAGGGTCACTGCACGGTGATGCTGTTCTGAAATCCCTCTAGCCTCCTCCAACCTGCAGAGAAAATAGTTGTTCTTTGAATCTTCCTCAGATTCTCCCTGTCACTGATAATATTAATGTAATTTAGGGAGTCAGGTTCATTATGTATCTTTTGTGACAATGGGTGGAAAGAGGGAAACCATGCTAAAACATTTCCAATTTTTACCAGTTGTACATATGAATTGTTAGTGCAGAGTTTTACAGAATTGCAGTTAACCTGTCAGTTCGATTTGTCCCTTATTCTTTCTGAGTCTTTAGATCCTTTCCTTTACTATCTCTGTATTTTTCTTCTTAATGTTTTCTTCATGTTGTTTTTATTGGTACATTGGCTCAAAGGTAATTTTTCCTGGCAACACAACCTTTTATTTGAGGGCTTATACTATTGTTGTCTTTTGAAAAGAATTTTCCATTCTGCCTGGTTATTCTGATCTCTTTCAGTTTTTTGGTTTTTTTTTGGTTTTTTTTCATCAAGCAAAGATCATTCTGTTGTGGCTAACTTTCCAGACTGTTATACTGGGGAAAAAAAAATAAAAACACATATATGTATGTATGTATATCATATATATTTATATGATACACATACAGATATGTATGTAAAAGATATACATGTAACACACACACACACACACACACACACACACACACACACACATATATATATATATATGAAAACCACAGACTACAAATCTAGGGAAGTATCAAGGGAAAGGTGACCTGCAGCTGATTTTGTACAGGCCATAAAAGTTACTGCCTCTGATCCATTATTCCACAGTTGTGTTGACAGCATGGCTGTAAATACCCTGGATGTTGTTTCGGCCAGGGACTAGCAAAGAACAGCTGTGTACCTCTCCTAAACAAGAACAGTTCATTTTCCCTGAAAAGGTCACTCCTTGTAGAAACAGCTCAGGGGAAGAGTAAGATGTAGCACTAACCTCCAGCTGGGAATATGTGGTATGGGAAATGCTGAAGGAGAAGTGGAGTGGGTGGAGTGAACTGTCAGCTGTGAGTGGGATAAGTTGACCCATGCAGTTATACAGATGTAGTCAGATGTTGAAGGACACCCATCACCAAATTATCCTATCTGTAGTAGTGGACAGAGAAGAGACATGGGATGACTAGAGGCCACTGCAAAAATGCGAGACAAAGCTGACTCTTCATCCTGTTTCATGGGAAATGGGTTACTGTTCATGCTTTCAAGTCCTAGGAAAGATGACAATTTAAGTACTTTAAGAAGAGCTTTGATTTTCCCTGGAGTCTGACCCATCCGTGTTCCCCTTGAAAACCCTAGACAAAACTAAATGGATTTTTTTTTTTGCCAGACTGAGCACTCAGACACTGAAATGACATTTGGAAGAAATCCTAATAACATCGGGGTGGGGCAGAGGAGGGGAATATGTTTTTATTTTAGAAATCACTGTTTAGTTCTTCTTTGAAAAAACAAACCATATCTACACTACTCACCCAAAACAACATAAATCTAATCAATGATTCATCCTCATTCACCTCGCACTCAATCATGGGTGAATTTTCCACTCAAAAGGCAAAAAGGTGTTTATGACAGCTTTCAAATTCCAGTAGACCTCTTACCTCTCACTTTCTGAGTCACTTCAGAAATACTTGAATGCTGTTGTAAGTAGAGTTATAAGAATAATATTCCTCATTTATGCACTGACTTAGCTTTAAGCATTAAAGATCCTAATAAAATCTTAATGACTTCTCATGTATTAGCTTATTTATAAGCAGGTAGAATCAGGGCCTAGGAGTAAGGGAAGGCATAACTCATGTCCCTCCACATTTAATGTCTCTGTATTTGTTTCTTTGACAGGTAAATGATGAAGAAAAAAATCCAAAATACAATCATGACTGCTGAATAAAAGCAATTCTAGTGACATAAATGAGTCTAAAGGATGCACAGAATGAAATTATTATGAGTGCAATGGATTTTATGGTAGATTTGAAGGCAGAAGCTATGACTCCACACCTGACAAGCTTTTCAAAGCACCCCAAATGCACTGTGAAGAAGCACATCAGGCTCAGCTTGCCTGGGATTTATTCCTGTCTAGACTACTGACTTTTCATTTTGTACTATTGCATCTTGGTGTACATTGGTTTCCCATATTGTAAGAAAGGGTGAAGATAGGTGTCTCTCTTTTTAAAGACACTCAGGATGCACTGCTGGAAAGCATCCTTTAAGAATGAGACATTATTTCTGTTCCAGTCATGTGATAGTAATTGCAGGACTGGGATTACAGACTCTTTATGGGGTATTTAAATACCATAAAATCCTGAACTGGTCCTGACTGCTCCTGCCCTTATCTGCAAATAGATTCTGACTGTATTTGCAAGGATTAGTATTGCCTGTGTGGTATTGGATCCACTTTCAGCAAGGCCAGACACCACCCACAAAATAACTGATTATTAGACATCTGTATGCTGACTTCGTGTCTTGTGATATATTATTAGAGGTTGGTGTTTAAGGGAGGGGTGCAGTGTACAACCAGCATTTCTGATACTGCCCTGTATATCCCACAGGGCCAACACTAATAATTTCATCACAGGTTGTAGGATTTTTTGTAGTTCCTATAGCATTGGGGCATGCAACTCTGTGATCACGGTAAAGTTGTTGCTTTCAGCCTTCAAACTGGTGAGTTCACTTGTCTTATTGCTTGCAAATAAAATCTTATTAATATGAGTTTAAAAGATCAGAAGCCAGTAACACTGATCCTATCCCACCGCTTAGATCATTCCCTCAGGAGGTAGAAAAGCTTGGAACTATTCCAAGTGGTCCCAAGTAGCTTGTGTGATTTCAAGCCCTTCACTCAAGTTTCAGAGATATGGAAGCACCTAATATCCACTGGAATCCAGCAAAAAAATAAGATGTCTAATCCAGGTGTAAAATCTGGGTTTTGTTTCTGTGGTGCAATTCCTTTTCTGCAAAGTGAGAATTGCAAATCTTTCATGTTTCACATAATTCGGGAGGGGTTGAGGTATGAAGTGTAGTTGTGCAGGAATCCTCTGGGAATAGAAATTAGATGTAATGAGTAGAAATCCAAAATCGATTAGCTTAATTGGCAAAAATGTGATCACCAGTATATACTTGTAAATGTGAAGGTCTCTTTCAGTACATGCTGGTAAATGTGAGGTTCACCCCAGGATGAGGAGCACTCACATGAGGAGACAGAGTTTCCATGTTTCCACAAGAATGGCTTTTTTCTGCAAGTGCTCCTGCATGTGAGGGACTGGGAGATGCCCCAGGTCCTGTGTTGGTTGGAGGACAAGCCAGGGTCAATCGGATCCAAATCTTGGCCAGATATGGCTCACAAGCATTCTTTTCCCTGACATTTTCATGTGTTTTTCTTTACCAGTAATATATTAGATATCAGCCCTCTTTTTGCTGTTCTCATTTTATGGGCAGTGAAAGATATGGCTCCCCTCCATTTTTGATTCCACAAAACTGTAACCAAAACCAAGGACAAGTATGTCTTCCGCTCTAGTATGATGTATTGTGTACCATATCATTATCTTTTGGGTTTTGCTAGCTAGCAAAATAATAATAATACTTAGCACTAACATAGCAATTTCCCCCCAGAGCCCTTTGTAACCATTGCCTAGTTTCATGGTTCCCAAACTAGAGTGCATGCCCTGGGAGTGGTTGCAGAGAGCTGTTGCCTCATGCTGGTGAACCCCTGAGTTTACCACTGGTGCACTGCTCTAAAGACAGCTACAAATCCCTTCAATTTGGTTATGTAGAGTAGCAGACAGAGAACCTGGTACACGAAACAAGCTGGGGCCACCTGCACGAATTTGATAACTTGACACCTGAGCCTGGAACAGTTCATGTTTATACACAGTATAAAGGTAAATTGGTTCTCACAGAAACAATGTTTCAACAGCTTCAGCCATGTTTTCTGACCAGGAAAGTGAGGAGAAATGGTGTCTAAGATAGCACAAAGGAGGGCTTTCCCTGCTGATTCTGTCTTCAAAAGAAACTGGGATAAGAAAAAAATGTATTAAATCTAGAAATGTAATTTCATGCAAATACAATCTTTTTTTTTCATGAGATTACCAGTAATCAATTTTTAAAGGCCTCACAGCTGTAAAAATAACTATTCAGATTTCTGCGTATCCATCTGGAACACAGACTCCAAACTGGGCCTTCCTAACATCAGTCTGTACAAAGAACCAGAACACAGTTTCTCATAGTCCCCCCCACCTAAGAATTTCAGTATCTCATCTAAGTGGAAGAGCTTCAGCAGCCTGGGATAAAGGTTTTCTATTAGCACATCACAAACCTTAGTTGAAAAAATATCTCTGTTCTTGATCACAGAACAAAGAAAGATGGACCTGAGTCTCCTTAACTGCAGCTATATAAAGATGGAAGGGTGAGCACAGTTATTCTGTTCTTCAGCTTTCCTGCAGCTTGTACCTTTGGCTTTTGCTAACTGTGCCCAGAAGCAAAACCATTTTAGATCTAGAGGAAATAAACAACATATGGGGATAATATTTTCCTTCTAGTCTTCCCAGATAGCTAAAATGGCCCAAAGAAACAAAGAAAAACATTATCCCCAAATATGCTGAATTTTTTATTTGGCTTCACCAAAGTTCTGTAGATCATGTAGCTACATCCAGGTAGCAGAAGCCATCAGTTCGGGTTGCTGACATTTTGATTTCCATCCAATGTGCTTTCTGCTCTTCAGAAGGAACACACAAGGTTCAAACAGGCATGGGCAAGGATGGGCACAAGCTATGAACCGTGATTATCTGTGCTGAGAAATTTTTCAAACAGTACCAGAGATGTAACTAGGCACAACAAGGAGCACACACAGGCATACAATCATCAGCGAGACCCAGGCTGGATTTGGTCAGCCTGTTTTGGAAAGTACAGGAGTGCCTAGCCTAACCTACTTGCTCTCAGGGCCAAAGAATGGACCCTAGATGTTTTTAAAACTTTAATACACAAAACACAAAGGTTTTGCTAGTCCAGGGAAGAGGAGGATCCTGAAATCTCTGTTATCTAGCTGTGTTGAAAAATTTCAAACTAGGCTGTGTCAAAGCAGGTGAGGCTTTGGACAAAATGGCTGAGTTATGCCCCCAAATTATGTAAATACAGGAATCAAGAAATTGAAATCGGTATAGTAAAAAAAGTGTATGAAAATTAAAACTTCAGCTGTGAATTCCAACACATCTTAGAAAGGGATGTACTCAGGAAAACTGTTATGCATGTGTCCTTGAAATTCATTCTTTTCCACACAGCTCTTGATGGTTTTCAACAACTGAGTGCTGCATGGTAGAGGTATGACCTAGGGATTAAAGGAAAAATTGTATCAAATTAGTATTGCTCCAGAGAAAGAAATCCCAAACCTCTTCTAGTCTTGGGGGTGCAAAATTTTTGCAGAGGTCATCTTTTTATGGCAATTCACTGAGGGCCCTGTGGCCATTTTTTTGTAGTCATGAATACTTTCTGCAGGCATCTGCTCTCAAATTAAATCTGTGAGATGTAACCTCTCAGAGCTTTGCCATGTCAGAGGCACATTTCCCTTGGCACATATGAACATACACATTTGCTTTTTCTTGCACTAAAATATATTGCTTTACCTTGCAATATGAATTAAACTTTCAATAGTCTTGTTTAATGTCTTAAAGTTGAAAAGAATATTACAACATTAAACTACAAAATTAAGCTGGAATTCTCAAGAGAAAAAGGCTGTTTTGTGAGGTTATTAATCCTTCCTGTTTCCACTCTGTCCAAAAATACCACAATTTCAGTTTTGGTCACGGCATTTCAACACATCTTTCTTAGCCAAAATCACAAAATACTCAAAAGCAAATAAAGAAAATAATCATGGGTGATCTCAAACTTGCATTCTCCCTTCCCTGCTACCCCCGCTTCAGCTTTTTATACTGAAAGTACCCCTCTCCTGTCCCCTTTTAGTTGACAAAAGAATAATTTTTTGGTTGCAATCTAAATTTCATCTAGTAGTTCTAAACTTTTATGCTTTTGAAGAGAGAAGATATTGAAAACTATAATTTATTTTAAAAATAAAATAAAGCATGTCTTGCATAAAAAAGCATTCTGGAAAACAAAAATTTAACAGAAATATTTTGATAGCTAATATTTAATTTCATTCCAGAAAATAGGCATATGTATGATTAGCTCAAATCAGAAATACCTTTCAGTGTCTTCCTACAGTAGAAAATCATTCAGTAGAGACATTTTCATAATTTTTAACAGATGTGAGATTGCAGTGGCTAAGAGCCCATAGACAGGCATGAAGAACAGGGCAAATGCAAGGATGGGACGTGCAGTTGGATGATTATTCTTCTTTTCAGCTGGACTTTAGCTTGTAGCAATTAAAAGCCTCCTAATTTTGTACTATCTAATTAAAGTCTTTCAGCCTTGCAGTCTGGTACTTTTAAATGGTATTATTAGGGGCTCAGCAGCTTCCAGGAATGCACTTTACAATACCAAGCTGACAAATTTTCTCTAGCTGTCTAGTGCTCTTGGTAGGCATGAAATGACTTTTTGTAAAACATTAATTGTTTGCTCTGCTTTAGAAAAAAATCTTTCAGAAATAAAAAGGGTGGTATACAAAGGCAAATGCTTTATTTCCTCATAATACAAAACTGTCTTATTTTACTGTCATTTATGAGAGGGGGATATTAGATACCTGCTGAAACAGAAATAGAGGGAAAG
>WEIU01009578.1:122473-151095 GCA_013389925.1 Aegithalos caudatus | reverse complement strand
TGTTGGTGTATTTAAACAAACGAGCTGCACTATTTGTGGTTTCATGGGAGATGATGTTATTGCTCATTCTTGTCTGGAAGATCTAACAGGTTGAGCACAAATACGTTCACTATTCATCCCTATAGTTATTTTTTCACAAGTAGGTATGGAGTTAGTTTCTGAGGGACCTCAGAAGTCAAATTCCAATTGATTGATGATTTTGTATGAGATTGTGCAAGACTTGTTAGTCATGTACCAATTATATGCTCAACGACTTGTGTCTTGGCTGGTTTTATTCCATTCTCTGCAGGCCCATCTGAGAAACTGTAGGGAAAAAATTCCGTGGTAATTAATTTATGTGAGAAGTAGAAGAGAATACCAAAAAATGCAGGTAAGAATCTGTAGAAGAACTAATTGAAGAAAAGGGACACCATATGAAGAAAAAACAGTGGAAATAAATAGTTATTTCCATTTTACAGAGACTGAAATCCAGTAATTTCATATTACATTATATTACATTATATAACAAAATATGAAAACTTAAGGAATATGAATGTTTTCTTTTTAAATTATTCCTCTATTTATTTCAGTTTTCTAAATGTGTGAACAAGTTGGCCAGTTAGTACAGAGACACGCTGATTACATACTTAAATTTTAGATGCTTTGTGTTTTTCCTTCTGCTATTTGCAACCATTGAAATATGAGAAAACCGTCCAAAGAATAATAATAGCCTTAAGATACTGACCATATGCAGATGAGGACTTCTCTTTTTTTTAACATTTTGCTTCAGTCAAGTGACTTCTTAGCTATGTTTCTGTAAAAGTAAATATTGAGATTTCAAGAACAAGACATGTTTATCTGTCTTTTAACCAACCCTGTAATGATCAGAATCAGACACATTATTTTTAGAACTGTGCCAAGTTCAGGGATTAATTGAATAGAAATAATAAGCTCCTTATTTCAGCTCAATACATTCTTATTCATGCAGTTATAGAACATGACATCCTTTGCCCATAGTCTTGTAATGTGATCTGTTCACCACCATGGCTTGCAACTGGGCTTTATGAGACTTTTGATATATACACAAAATTCTGAGATGGATATTTTTGCTCTTAAATATATGACTTTATAGGTGATATCTTTAAAATATTTTGTGGTTTCTTTGTACCCAGCTTATAGGAAATTTCTCTGTCGTATCAATATTTCCATTAACATTTTGTCACCCGAAGGTTTGTCAGAAATGACTTCACATGGTTCCCCACAAAAGCAATACAAATGGAAAACAATTTAACATTACATCATCATCTCTGGATTTCCCTCTGAAACCTACCCACTCAGAGATGACTTCCTGCAAATGATTACATTTCAGTTACTGCTCAATTAACTAGTCTTCTATGGTGTTCTTGTTTTGTTGCTGTTGTAGATTTCTTGGATGTGTTTTTTGTTTGTTTTTATAAAGTGGAACTCATCAACATTACAAACATTTAATGAAAGTTTGGCAATACTGTATGAATTCTTGCAGTTTAATCAATCAAAATATTAGTACAGTTAGAATGCAAAGTCTTTTGTGAAAACACAATTTCCTGTAAAGGCCATTTAATTGACTTGTACTACACCACTTTCTCCTAATCTTTATTAATGAACTCCTTCATCAGTTGTTTAGATAGCCAGACTAATGTTTAGGAAGGCAAGGATTATAACTGGTTCATTCTATTTAGCTTTTATGAATATTGGCGTGACATTAGGATTCTTGTATTCTACTGGAACTTCCCTACTCTTTCCAAACTTACTGGAAAATTATATTTGCAATTTAAACAGACACTCAACAAACTCTTTTTAAAATCTTGGATGCAAGTTAACCTTTATTCACTGGTTGAAATGTCAAGTTTTAGTAGTTTTTGTTTAGTATCTTCTGTCAAAGTGGAAACTATTTCATCAGACTAAGAGCTAATAGAAACTTGCCAAGAACAAATTCTGCCTAATTTATTTTGCTCACATAGTTACTGAGCAGCTAATACAGTAATGGCTTTGAATATTCTCCTCCTAATGAGGTTTTTGATCATCTTTTGAAGATCCTAAGGAAGTCTTGTGCAGACTTTAAAGTGCATGCAAAAATCAAATGGATAGCAGTTCCAGATAGTTGTTAGCAATAGTCAGTGATAGGATTTATCCAGTGTCATGCTGCCCTGAATCTAAGTGTGCTCAATACTTTCATGATTTCAGGAAGATCATGCTCATGAAATTTTACAGTTGATTGGAGGCTAGATGAGTAGGAAGATAAATAAAAATTATCATAGCCAACTGAGGAAATGATCTGATAAAAAGACTGTGTGGACTCCAGTAGTTACAATTTTAAGTAAAAATCAGCCACATGGATACAGGATGGAAAAAAAATGGAAACCCTCCAAGAGTGTAGCCATGTTTTAGTAGTTCATCTAGTGATTTGATTGTATCATTGTTGAACACAAGTCAGAAATGTTTGGATGTTGTAGAAAGGCTAACATTACAGTGGGATGTATAAAGTAGACAACGCACAGGAAATAATCTTGCTCTTAGCACTGGCTGGAGTTCAGTTTTGAACAGCGCATTTCAAGAAAGATATGAAAATATTAAAGAGAATCCAAACATGGTTGACAAAATGCTCAGCAGTATAAAAAACATGAGTATTTGTCTTGCCTAACAAAAAATAGAATTAAGTAGGCATAATAACAGTGCTGAATTGTGTAAATAGCTTTGCAAGGATGCAAGGATTAATTTTCTCCATGACCATGGTGGACTGGACAAAAAGCAGTGGGCTTAATCTGGAGCAGGAAAAAAGATACTTAGGTGGGAAACAACTTGGTATAGGCAAGTACAGTAGAACACCGGAATAGGAAGCCAAATGAGGATGCAAAATTTTCAGTGCTGGAAGTCTGTAAAAACACAGTAGAAAAAATATTGTCATGAAAGACATAATTATTTTAAGAGTAATGAATTGTACTAGATAGCTTCTTAAAATCACATCAATTTGTTTTTCTATGATTTCTTTCCTATGATATATGTAAAATATGAATAGAACCTGTGTTTCTCCCTGTGTACTAAATAAAAATCTTGACTTTTAAAATTTTTCCTGTTCAAAAATTTTCTGATAACAGGTTCTAAACAGTTTTATTTTCTTTATAATGCAATTGACAATTCCACCACCGACAAATAGAATAAGATTCATTCTGCAAGAAATTTATTTTAGTTCATCACAGTTTTTATTTAAACTAACTGATTTAAGTCCTATTTTCTGGTTTACAGTAATTTCTTCTCATTTTCCTGATTTTACAATAGATATGTTTTAAAGAGCAGCTTTAATTTTCCCTCTTAAATATGCTGTTTTTCTAATCAATGAGGTCCTCCCTTTGGATTATGGGATTACAGCATCTTGACAACTGACAATATTCTTAAGCAATTCCCAGCTACTGTTCATAATTTTCTACTTAAAGTTATTCCTATAAACTGATCTTGTGCAAATTGTGAGATTTCTGAAACTGGTAATGTTAAATAAACCCTCATGTGGCACTAACTTAGATATTATGCTCCTTGTGTCTTTAAGATATTTCATCCTTGGGTTAACAAAACCTTTTAGAGTACTGTGAGAATAATTTATGCCTATTTTTTTTCCCAGCATTTTGATCTGAGAATTGTTATAGGTGCTGCTGGAGCATTCCAAGAACATTTTATTAATAGCTCTATAAGCAATTTTGTGTGGCTCAAACCAAAGATATCCCCACTTCTTTTAATGATACTCCCATTTAAATTATAATCCATTTTTCCTACACGTGACATACTTGTCCTTAAGGCATTGGTATCACCAGAAAATACTGGGTTTAAATTTTGTTTTTCAAAGGCTAAGAAACATTCCCATAGCTGCTAATTATTTCTTTTTGCACATTTTGGCCAGCTCTGTAAATATGCAATGCTTGACTTAAACCTCAGGACTTAACACAAAGGATATGACTCGGTCTGAGCCCTCAATGCCAGAAAGGCTGGGGTGAGAGGGGGAGGGTTGTAAACCTGAGGGAACCCACGTGCCTGGTTGATCTCAGGAGTTTCTTGAATATATTATATTTCAAAGAACCAAAACCAGGCAAGGGAAGAAAAGAGAGGGAATTAATTTGTTTAAAATTGTCCCAGAAAAAGGAAAAAACTATAAACCAGAACGTCACTAAGGCCTGAGCGGCCTCATAAATGTATAGGTCTAGTTGAATCTCTAGTGTGATGGAGAAAGATAAACACAAGAGGTGGGCTTGAAATCTGGATTGTATCTTCCCAGCAAGATGCACAACTTTACCAAAACACTTTGCAACAAAGGGGCCACAAGAAGTTTAAGACCAATTTGAAGTTCAAAGATGAGAAAGAGAGAGATAGTGTGCAGGTCTTGTCTGTACATATGTATAAATATCAGCTTAAATCGTTCATTCCTCCATCAGGAAAAGACTGGAAAACTCTGGAAAAAGCAGTGACTGGTATACAATAGGATATGTGAAACAGTGTGTATTTTTTCTTTCTTCATCTGCTAATTTTGAAAAAAGACCAGCTTCTTTCCTACCTATGTAAAAGACACCCCAATAATTTTCTGGAGTTCAGTCTTTTGCAAGAAATCCCTCATAAATATCAGGTTTCATATCCTTATGTTTTCAAAACATAAGTGAATGTGTCCATTTCCTCCTTGGAATCACCCTGCAATGGGTTTTTACAGCTGACACCATTTATTCACACTCGGTCAGAAACCAAACCAAACCAAACTGAACCACAAACAAAAAAGCCTTTCTTTTGGTAATGTATGGCTTAGATCTGTAGAGGTGACTGACAATTCTAAGTGCTGAATTTATTACATTGCTTTACAGCCTAGAACACTGGATGCTCAGCATTTTCTGAAAATTATGTATGTGGAAATTGTCATAAATTAAACTCCCCCAAATAAGTAGTTATTTGATAATGTACCGGTCAGTTGCTGAAAGCATGAGAATACGTAAGTACATTCACACATCCATTCTTATCCATAAAATATAGACAAGTTATGATGATGTAGGAAAGCAGAAAAATTTTATAAACATTTATTTAGAGTGTTTTATAGAGAGCAACTGAGAACTGACATATTGACACATATATTACATTAACTGAGTTAAAAATGTCCTAATTAAATATGTTTTTCAAAAATATGTGCGTTTTCATAGAATGGAGCATCTTTATGCTAAAACTATTGCCCTTAGTCTTTGTCTCAGACAGTATTGTAAGTCATATTGTAAGTCAGCAATCCAGAAAGATAACCCTGGAGGTGATCCAGAGAAAGGAATGAAGCAATTAACTCTCTTTGAATGAAAAGGAAATGGATGTAAATGCAGATTTCATCAAATTTAAGCATCAGATTTGAAGGAGTTATCCACCCTTTGCTAAAAAAATAAAAAAAATGAAACATGCTCACTAAATACTCTGGTTGCTTAAATTTGTTTATCTCTTGGATTCTGGAGGAGGTTTGCATTACTAAGGGGTTTTTATGACTATTAGGGGAATCCAATCATGAGAAATATCTAGAGAATCAGTGAATTTATGACTGACACAGTATTCCTCTGGACTGAAGGAACAGCACAATATTCTTCTGGGTATTTCCAAAGCAAATAAAGCATAAGCAGACTCATTGATGGTCAAACCAATAGCACAGGTTTGACACTACCAAAAGCCAAGCCAAACGAAAACAAAAATCAACCAACCAACCAAAAACAAACCAAACCAAAACCTCCAAAAAAATGAACAAAAAAACCCCAACATAAAACCAAAAAACCCAAAAGAGAAAAATTGCATCTGGCTAACAAATTGTATTTTTTATCTCATTTCAGAGAAGAACCGATTGAATCAATAGGATTTGACATGCATGTTTACTTATCATAATCCTGCAGATACTATATCCCATGCTTCATCAATTCCCCTTATGTCTTTCTGTACTGCCCTGCAAGGAGCTTGCAGGCCAAGCCAGTGGAGTCAAAAATAAATCTTTCCTGTGGTCTCTTGTTCCTGACCCCCACCTGGGCAGGCTGAGCTGCACAAGCCTTCTGAGGTTGTGTCATCCCTGATATTGGTAACATGCCTTGCTTTCACACTCCTCCAGATCCTGTTTGCTCTCACCCCCCCATGTTTGACACCCAGAGTCAGTGCCATGCTCACAGCATCTTTGGTAAGGGCACCCTCAGGAACCCAGAAATGGAGTGTTTTTACCAGCACAGCTCCTTTACTGCATGAAAGAGCTAAAGTGAAGAATGTGTTTGTCTCATCACTGTAAACATTTTCAGTAAGGAACCAGTTTCCAGTTTTCCCACTCTTTCTAGGGCTATCTCAATTTGTTAGCCTTTTCCTGACTTCTTTGTTTCATGAAATCTAATGCGTAGCTTCTTAGCAATTCTTTTCAGCTTGCCAGTCTACCTAAATTGGCTTGGCAATGCAGTATTTTTCCTTCACAGAGGAAAGGCTTTTGTTACAGAAAGGTATTTTGAACACATACTTCATAGGTTTGACAAGAACAAACAAATAGAATCTCTAAAAAATTTATTATTATTATCATTATTATTATTAAAATATTAATTGTAAACCCAGAAGGACACACACATTGCTGATTTTATGAAAATGAATGATAGGATATTATTAAAAAATCAAATCACCTTCATGTTTCCAATCCACCTGTTTTAAGGATATCACATTATACACAAACTCTTTTATAGCTGTCTGGTTGAAAGCACTGACCTGAATCACAGTGAAAGAAACAGTTTGAATTGACATGGAAGACACACATGGAAGCAAATCTTGCACTCCTGGCTTGAGGAGATAGCAGTGCATTTGAAGTAGATGGTCACAATTTATTTTGATTTTTTTCCTTGGTTTTCTCTAAAGGAAATGGAAGCAAATGAAGACAGGAAAGAAAGGAAAGAAGACAAACAAATTCTTTCCTGATGAGATTAAGTAGCACTTTTCAATGACAATAGTTTCAAATAGAATTTATGATTTTTTTTCTTAAAATAAAATCATGGATAAAAAAATTAAATCTGTGTCTCTATCCCATATACCTGGAAAGAAGTTGTTCCCATTTGAATATTTTTGGCCATATGTCCATTTTAGTCTTACAATCATAAATGCTGGGAATTCCATCACTTCTCTGAGTAATCCATATTGCTGCTAATAGATTTGCTTGTTACAGTAATCATCTTACCCTCACACCACATATTCTACACTTAAAAAAACAATGGACACGACAAACACAAAGAGCCCTTATGGAGATATTCTCACTTGCAAATGCTTGCATAAAAAAAAACAACAAAACCCACAGAGTCACTGAACAGAGGAAAATGAAGTGCTGCATTTTTGGCAGTGGTACAGAAAGACATAATTGCTTCACTGAGTTTTGCAAAAATAAGGAATTAATTTTTGCAAACAATCATAAAAACAGCTTTCTGTTCTGTTTCAAGACATCCTGATCCAAATTTTGCTTTGCCACAGCTTTTTGTGGCAGAAGAACAAAGGATGCTAAATACTTAATTACCAGGACAGTACACGTGACTGGTGGATTGAGTGGGATAAATGAAGCTGCAATTATTTCACCACAGTGTGGCTGACTAAGATTGATACTTGGCCTTCACTCAATGGTTTTCATCATTCCACCAGAAATAAACAGAGCACAGACTAATCTCAATATGTTTATGCATCAGTAACTTAAATTGCTTTTGGAAACTGTGAAATTTCTGCCATTGGTTGTAAAAGACAGTACAGTTTTGAATTTTTTCCTCATGTCCTGCAACTTAGAATCAATGTGTGCATAATTTTCATCCTCCTTACAATACATGATATTCCTAAGAGGTGAGAAGAACAAACAGAAGAACTTACTTTTCTTCATCAAAATCCTATTCTATTCTGCCTCCTTTGCAAGGGTGGGAAATAGGACAGAAAAATTAAGATACGAGTCCAAATTTCAGTTTCTCTCAAAAAATAATGGACACAAGAATTTGGTTAAGACCAAAGCGGGTTACTCTGCCACAAAATTTGGATCTGTGTGCTAAACCTTCTACAAAATCTAGAAATATGGGGTTACATGCAACCTGCAGCCCCAGTGCTGTGAAAGAGCCTGACTGAAGGACAGCTCATGGTAACGGTGCCACAGTAATGTGGACATATGTCTCCAGTTTGGGAAGGTTTATGTTGAGCCAGTGTAGAGGTCCAGGAGGTGATAGGGCCCTTACCTGAACATCCATGTCTGATTTTAGTTCTCTATGCAATTTAGAAATACAGCACCGCAGAGCAGTGGTGGGAATACTGGCGAGGACGTGAAAACTGTGACCTTTGTACTTCCTTCCCACCATGCTACCCAGCCTTGCTCCAAGAAGGAAGAGATGACGAAAGTCTAGCTGCTTTTTATATTCCAATGTCTCCACTGTTGTCTACCAGCACGACAGCTTTAGAAGTGCTGTTTTGAGAACAGAATGGGTATAGAAAGGGCTCAGCATAGACATGACTACAGAGGTAGAGCAAGATGTGAAAGAAAGACTAGAGTTTGTTATACTGTTTTTGCCTTTTTTCAGACTTACACTATTTCTTTTGTAAAGAAGGGTATACGGAAGAGTCAGAATTAATTCATTTTAGGCTCTTAACGTGGTTTACATGTTTTAATTCAAGAAAGGGCAAACATAAGACTTCTGAAGCATATCTCTGATTTCCTGACACAGAGAGCTAAATAATCTCTGTTGTGAAGACTTTAAATTTTCTTAACTGATTGATTTTCTGTATGATTTTCTATCATATAAATGAGGGCTAGCATAACACTCATATCTATTAGTCTATTATCTCTAAACAAGGCTGTTGTTCAATGTCATGTGACTAAATAATCTCCATATAGTGGTTTTCTATTCATTTACCATCTCCTAAAAGACATCTTGTTTATGTGTATCAGATTAGTTCTGAATCTGGTCTAAGTTAACAATATCATGTGCTCCATATGTTTTCTGACATTTTTGTTCAGTTAAGGATTTTTTTTTTCTTTACTGTTAAGATTAATTCAAGAAGGGCTTCCTATGCAGGAAGCAGAAGAATACCGTTTCAACTGGTAGATGCCCTAGATCTCAGTCATCAGTGGTCTGCTCAAACCAGTTCAAGTATCCATTAAGGCACAAGAGATATGAGCTGTCTGATTTTAGCAATGATATTCTATTTCTCACATACAGAATACAGATCATAGGGCTAAGGAGAAGGCAAAGTATAGAGCAGGGGGAGGCAAGGGAAGAAAGACTGATCTAGGAAAAGAAGGAAAGTAGCTGTGTACAGCCTTGGGTATGTAAGAACTTTATTCACTAAATTCCTTCAAGACATTTTCTACAAGACCAGGTTGAATTGGACTTTGAGCACTCTGACACAGTAGAAGGTGTCCCTGCCCATGGCAGGGCAGTTGGAATTCGATGATTTTTTTCAGGTCGTTGCCAACCTAAACCATTTCATGATTCTATGGTTCTCAGACAATTGTATGGCTTTAGTACAGAACTAGTCTCAGTTACTGAAGGAATGATTTTCAGGTACTAAAGCAAGATTATTTTTTCCAGTGAATGTGATTAAAATGGGTTACCATGGTCAAGAGTTACAATCTAAATGTGGAAGAATTACAAAGCTGAACCTTGGTACAGATTCAAGTAGGAGCCAGCAATGTTACTGAGCAAGGCCAAAAGGAGAAAAAAAACAAAAGGATGTTATTCCTATGTCTACAGGAGTGTTTCCTCATAGTTAAAAAGTACTTTTCAGACACTAATTTCAGTGTTGGGCTCAATAAAATTACATTTTCAGTACAAATGGCATAATTGTTTTTAATTGCTTATCCATCACATTATCCATAATATTAAAAATAATAGGAACTGATTAAAGCCCCCCCCCCCCATGATAATTTCTTTCCTGTTACTCTTAATTTACTTTAAAAAAAAAATACTTGAAAGTTAAGCCAGAACATTTATTTGCTCATATAGTGTATCTCTGATTTTTTTAAAGGTATGTGCTTATTTGAGGTAGGAAATCTTCAAGTTAGCTTAAATAACGTGATGCAAAGGGGTAAAGCTATTAAGTATGGATGTTAGAAGTTGGTCTTGGTCAACTTGACAAACTGAAACTCAAGCACTAGTGTATCTCTTTTTCTGAGTTGGGTTTCAAAATATTTCCAAAAATTGTGTTTTTTTGAAGTATTCTACAAAGCCAGAGAACTTGAGTTAATGTCAAATTTCTAAACTGTTCCTCTTGAAAACTCCAGGCTTTTTGTATGTGAACATGAACTTCTTAAAGGTCCTTTCAACCCTAAAGTCTGTGATAGATAAATTAAATCAAACCAGCTGATATCACTTAATGCAGGGAGTTGTTCATCAGAACTCAGTTTAAGGACATGCCAATTAGCCTTTAAAATAAAAGCTTGTAATTAGAAAATATATGGAGGCAATAAAATATTCTCAGAGCAAATCAAGAACTTTGGAGCTTATGGAGGCTTAGGCTGTGAGGTGCTGCAGAGTCAGTATAAGTAAATAATAACACATTAGCAGAAATAAAATAACTTCATGGGGTAGAGACTTGACTTTTGATCTTTAAAATTCAATAAACTTGAATTTACTTCTTTTTCTACTTTTTGTGGAAGATAGTGCAGATATTAAACAGCAAAACTTCCTTTAGAATAAATTTCCAAAGTATTAAATTTGCTCTTCCACATCTTCAAAAACCTCTTATTTCTGATTTATGCCATGCCTATCTTTCCCATCATGCCCATCACAATACCTTTACGTTTCTCAGTTACTTTCAATATCCCTTTATCTCTCACAAGAATTGGTTAGAGAACATATTAAGAGATATCAATCTAATATAGAACAGATGACAGGAATACTGATAATGATTTAAAAAAAAACAGTGGTGGGAGACAGAAAGGAAAATTATTATTGAGTTTCATTCCCCTTAATTTTCTTTTCTTCCCCCTTTATTTTTCCTTTCAACTGATACATGAAAAAAATGGGGAAAATATTTTAGCTTAAACATTATTTTGTTTGGTCAATGTTTCTCTGTAGATTGTTTATTTGGAAATTGTAAATTACAGCATAAATATTTTATAATCCACATTGCATGTTCTCTATAGAGTATTTTAAAGGTTATTTACTAAAATTAAAATTTAAATGTATTTTCTCTAGTAATCAACTATTTAATTCTGAGAAACATAAACCTGGAAATGGGAAGAGTAGCATATAAATTAAGTCTCAATGTGTAGACTTTCAGAACAGCTTTCCTGGAAATACTCTGAATATAGTGCCTTACATAAATGCAAAGCGACTTGATGGATGACTTAATGTTATTTGCAATGTCTTTTATGTCTTCGCTTCTATTTCTGTTCATTTCAACTACTGGAAAGAGTTGAAATGAACAGTTCAAATACAAGGAAACTTCATAAATGCCTTTGAATTCCTGTTGCTTCAGTTTGCTCTGGTCTTCTGTCACAGGAAGATTACTTGTAGCTACTCAGAAACTCCCCAATAAATAACTTTCCATAGTATAAATTTTCCTTCATGTCTGTTACTATGATAATAGGATGTACATTCAGAATAACTATAGGCATTTTCTGGAGATTAAAATTCCCTTCTTCAGAAAGAGGAAAGTCATCCCCAGTGTTAATATAACATATTTTTATATTATTATTTATTATGCCAAAGAAGAAATAGTTTCAGAGGTATTCTTTTTTTATTAAATAGTTTTATGATTCATACAGACTTGAATTTTGCCCTTAAAATGCAGAATCGAAGTCAAGCTACACTTGACTAAGGCACAGCAAAAACTAATATTATCAACTTCAAATTATGTTAGATGATTACAGAGCTTTCCTCTGACTTCATGCTTTCTTTTTGTGCTTACACTGGACAATGCTGAGTCTGGTTGCTACCATACAGATGAGTCAAAGAATAAATCAGCTAAAAGAAATGTTCAGTTATGAGTGTGAAGAGGAACAGAATTTGAAAATTTACCTACTCTGCTAGTATACCAAACAATTTGTAGCTTCCTTGTCTTAATGAGAGCAGCAATATAAATCCTAAAAATTTGTACAGTTTGGAAGACTGGAAATATTGGGGGAGACTGAATTTTCTTTTTCATTATTTTCTTGCATTATCAGCATCAACCAAATCATCTGGCACTGAATTTGCATTTCTAACTCATACAACATTGTGTCCTGAATTAACTAAACAATCAACACCACCATGGTTTTCTTTTAAGAAGAGTTTAGTACTGAGCCTCCATATTGTTATATTTAAATTGCTTACTAATTCTTATCAGGATTTCCATTCCCATCATTTCCATTTCCATTTCTTCTGGCAGGACATGGAAATCCTGCCAGAAGAAATCACAGAGATACAACTACTGTCTGTGAGACACCGAAGCGATACTAAAGATGTTGGAATATTTTCTGAGATGGGTCTTTCTAAGAGGGGGCATTTACTAAAATCGAGTACTGGTAAAAATAAACACACCAATATGGAAGATGTTTATTTGTTGCATGATCTCTTGCAGTTCTATTTCCTCATTTTGCTACTTGTTGGTTCAAGAAGTAACCACAGAGTCAACTGGTATTAATTTCCAGGTTATCTAAAGCAGATGGAAAAAATGAGAATGAAGAAGCAGCCATTATTTCCTACATCATGCCCAAGACAGCTTGGGATTTTTACAATGATTGTATCAGTGTGCAAGCATAATAATTACTACAGAAGAAACCAGAGGACCATCTAATTTGACCTTCTGTCTTCAACTGAGCTGATGCCAGCCATCTCAAATGTAGACATAAATCTCCCTAATACACAAAATTGTGCAATGGTCTGTCATAAAGGAAATTATTCCTGACTCCAACTGTTGCTCAATTATGTCCTGAAGCATGAGGATTAATGGTTCTTGTGACTTCTGTCCCAGCATGAGTAATTGCAGATGCTGTTATTATTCAGATTGATGGATAATTCTGCTCTGAACCTTCCTCAGTGCTTTTCCTTCTACTAATTTGCGGCCTTAAATGGCAGAAGATGTCACATCATTTTAGAAACACATCCCAGACATATCCTACCATGCTCCAAAGAAGTAGATTCTATCTTGGTGTGAAAGAAAATTTATCTGCAGAGAAATATTAACCAAGCTGATCAGTTATGCAATTATTTGGCTGCTGGAGGGTAGGAAGGCTCTATAAAGGGATCTGGAAAGGCTGGATAGATGGGCTGAGGCCAGTTGTATGAGGTTCAACAAGGTGAGGTGTCAAGTCCTACACTTTGGCCATCAGGCAACTCCAGACAGCACTACAACCTATGACTGGAAAGCTGCCTGGCAGAAAAGGACCTGGGGGTGCTGGACAACAGCAGATTGTGCCAGTGTGTGCCCAGGTGACCAAAAAGGGCAGTGGTCATCCTGGCCTGTATCAGGAAGAAAGTGACCAGCAGGACCAAAGCAGTGACTGTCCCTCTCTACTGTGAATCCTGTGTCCAGGTCTGGGCTCTTCACTTCAGGAAGGCCATTGAAGTGCTGAAGTATGTCCAGAGAAGGGCAATGAAGCTAATGAAATTTCTAGTAATTAAGTCCTATCAGGAGCAGCTGAGGGAACTTGGGCTGTTTAGTCTGGAGAAAGGAAGTCTAGGGGCAGAACACCTTATCATTCTTGTACCAACTCCCTGAAAGGAGGCTGTATCCAGATAGGCATCAGTCTTTTCTGCTAGAAAACCAGTGACAGGATGAGTGGACATAGCCTAAAACTGCAACAGGGAAAGTTCAGGTTGGACAACTGGAAGAATTTCTTCATGAAAAGAACTATTAAGCATTAGAATGAGCTGACCAGGAAAGTGGTAGAGTCATCATCCCTGGAGGTGTTCAAGAAATAGATGGATGTGGCACTTAATGCCATGCTCTAGTCTACAAGGTGGTGATTGGCCAAAGGTGGGACTCGATCTTAGAGGCCTTTTTCCAGCCTAAATGATTCTGTGATTCTGTTGTGAGCCACCTTTGTCCCATTCCCTAAAGGCTGAGGGGTTGAGATTGGATAAGTGGGTGAGGAGATGTTGGTCCAATTTAGCTATTAAATCTTGTCTGGAAGTTGCATTAGATAACCATAGCCTGACAGATGCTATGAGCAGGCTTAACCAGTCTGGTGAGCAGGCAGTTCCATGGAATGCTGAGATGGTCTCCTCTGCAACCTGCACCTCTATTAGTAAGTCATTCCTAATCAGGATAGTCAGTTCTCTCCCGAAAAAAGCATTCTGCTGCATGTTGTGTTTTGGTTCCAAAGCTAGTTATTTGTAGAAAGGTGTCCATTAATAAGATAATCATTAATTCTCATCTAATGATTTTATCTAAAAGTACACTCACTGAAAGGGGAGGGAAAAACCCCTAAAAATTCCAAGGTGTCTTTGAGTTACAAAGAAATCTTTCAGCAAAGTGTTTACTAGGCCAGTTTTTACTAGGAGCCCATGACTCCTGCCTTGAACAAGATTATTTTGTTTTTAAATTGAAGCAAAATAAATAAGCAAACTTTTTCCAAGAGTCATTAAAATGATTGGAAGGATTAGCCAAGTAGGTGAACTAACTGGTGAGGGTAGAAAGACTGAGATGTTTTTATGGACAGATCAAAGAAATTAAGGAACTCTCTGCAAAAGCAACCTTTCTCACTATGCATGAAATTACTGTTGCTACCTATTTTCCAACGCATGATGCATCAGCAGGTTTCTGGCAGGTGCCTCAGGGAAACATTTTTGCATTCTCTTCCCGTTAGGAGACTGTTTTTCAGACTGCCATTTGGGTTGTATTTGGCAGCCACAGTGATTCACTAGAAAATGAAACACATTTTTGATTGTATAGAATACACTTGGGTCTACACACAAGATGATTTGATCAGGAGAAAAATGGTAGAAAAGCAAGTCCAGATGCTTAGAGTCACTTCTGGAGGAGCCAGGCTTGGATCTTAAAACAAACCAACAAATGAAACTCCATAGTATAAATGTCACATCACAGAAAGAGGAGACCTGGGGGAAAAAGATTGTGTGCACAGAAAAATCACAATTGGTTTGAAAGTATCATAACCTACCTCTATTAGGACACAAAGAAGGAAGCAGCCATCTGAGAGCTGGGAATCAAAACTGTCTTGTGTAAACACATGAAAATGAGCAGAAGAAATTGCAGAACAAACCATCTTGTTAACCATTCCCCAAAAACTATAGTTGTAACTCCTTCACTCAGAAGTGGATTCTTGCACAATCTTGATCTAAAAATATGGAGAATAGGATGGATGTGTGGAAGATGCTAGCAAAAACCTGGGCATCCTTGAAAATAAATATAGGTGAATTTGGTCATAGATATTGAGAGAAAGGGGTTTTTCTTTTGTTTGGAAATAAGAGACGAGTATTGGCCGTGTCTAGAAAACAAACAAAAACAAAGTCTAATAGGATTTTCAAAAAAAATTATTTATTTACATATTTTGTAAGTGATTTTCTAAGGATATTTAAACTTACTTTCTCCCATGGTCAAAACCTGAGCATTTTCTTTCTGTTCCTTCCAATGCCCATTCTGAGCCCACGCTGTTGTGGATGGTCTTTTCTACATGGGTTAATAAAGATTCCAGAGAAGGACAAATATAAATATGCTAATTTGCAAGCCACACTACTCTGATATGGGTTTAGCTAGTTTATAAATGACTTTAAAATAAGTCAAAAGGCTTCTGCCTGCTTCCTTGCAAAAATGATGTGTGTGAGTAGGAACCTGCTCACATTTGTTCTACTGATTCTAAGTGCGTTAAGTGCTTTCTCTTCTCTCATTTTATATCTCTTCAAGGCCTTTTAAATTTTTTATTTTTAGAAGCCATCCTCAACTGCTATTGCCACCTTACAAAACCATGCCAGGAGGTTCCATCACTGCCTGCTTCCTACACTAAGATATCCACAGCCACAAATATTATTCTTTTTTTCCATTTCTCTTACCAAGAGCCTTTTTGTAATACTTTGAACAGAGCAAATAAAATATAAATTGTCATTCATTTTCATTCCTTAAGCACACTTCAAAGACATGGTACTCAGTTAAAATACCCCCATATGTTGTATGGAAGGGTAAATTTCTTATAACCTGGGTTCTTTCTGATCTCATAAACTAAGGCTGCCTTCTGTCAGTGGAATTTCAGAGAGTAACAATATTCCCCATCTGCTCAAGTTAGATACATACATCTGGATTTGAAAGTTCTTAGTACAGACTGAAGGACTAGATCAAATTTGAGAGGTACATCAAGAGGTGATAACGGCATGGAAAAGATTATTTGCTGGTAATAGTTCAAAAATAACATAATAGTTGAATCTAAATTTCAGATTTTGACTTTCTAAATGCCGTGTAAGTCCAGTGTCAGCGGAGATGCTCTGGGTATCAATAAATGTGCTTTAAATAGAAAACTGTCTTAACTTGATTGTATCAATTTGACCTGCATATAATGCAGTAATTGTCAATGAAATTAGTTTTGAGTATTTCTAATTTTGTTCAAATAGTGGTGACTATAGCAACCAGGTACCATCTGGCTAAATTACAGGTAGTCCATGAAGAAGATTATACTTGGAGAGAAGAGAGGAGATATAATTTAGCACAAACCAAAAGTTTTTTTCCCAAACAAAGATTATTTTTAAACTACAAATTTTAAGCTCTTTAAATAGGAAAATTGTTCTAATTAAGATTTGTTATTTTACTTAAACAATCATATAATTGTATTGTTTGTACAATAGATATATCACATATTTCACTGTTGTAAAATGTGCACCTCGGTGTAGATAATATTGCAGCAAATGGAAAGACCTTAAAAATAGAGGTTTGTAAATCTAAATGAGAAAAATAACACAAAGCACTGAACTTCGTTGCTTACAATATCAGCTAACTGTGAAGTGTTATATGAGGTGTCACATGAATGTATTGGCTTCTGTCTGCTCTCACTGTCTTGATGGAATACTGTGGGGTCCTTGGCACAGCTGACATCTTCTAGAGCAGCCATTTCAATACTTAAATTCTTCCCTCTGTAAATCAGTAATGGTGGTCCTGAACACGTGGTAAATAACAGTTTGGGGACACTCAAAATTGTAGATGTTCACAAGATGTTCTGTCTGTTTACAAGGGACACTGAGATAATACTACAAGGAGAGAAATCATGGGAAGATGCTAAAATCTCATTTTCATGTCCCAGAATACATTATTTTGAAATATTCTCAGCAGTATTAACTCCACCAAATCAATGTCTTGTGTCTAATCTAGTTCATTTAAGGGTTAAACCTGAAAATATGTGCTCAGCCTTTTTTATTCTGTGCTTGAGAGAAATCATTCCAGAGATGACTGAATAAAAGGCCATACCAGAAAGTGTGTAACCCTTAAAGAAATTCATGCTGATCATTACGTCAGCAGCCAGCCACAGCCACATGGGAAATTGTATTAGGAAGCTTCATCTGCCTCCTGAAATCTCTCCATACTCCCTCCACTCCTAGTATGATGTGGAAAAGAAGAAGGAAACAGTAAACCAGACATATATCCGTTCTGTATATTCAGATGAAGAGACACGCGAGAAATCACAGCTTTCTGATTGTCAGAAAGATGGTTATGAAAATCAAGGTTTAAGGTATGGATATTCGTCTCAAAACTCTTTATGAGGGGAAAAAATTAAAATCACTGGTGAACAAGTTATTGCTGAGGTTTACATGTGGGACAAAGAGGCAGTTATATGAATAGGCAGAAAACATGCAGGAATTGCTCTGCAAGGCCACACAGTAAAAAAATAAATGTATGTGGGTAAACCAATGTCGAGCTTGCTTACACATGAATAAATCATAATTAGAGAAATGGAAAAATGTCTGAATCTAAATTTAAAGTGGAGACTGCTCATGAGAGTCATGGGTGACTAAAAGTAATTAAGGCCATCACTTAACTAAACAGATGTAACAGATTAACCATGTGTTTCTATGTTTGATGTAGAGGGTTTTTTTGTTTTTTTTTGTTTTGGATACACTGCAGTTTAAAGTCTTTTAATGCTGCCTGAGATACATCTGCCATTATTTTGATTTGGTGTATTTCTTGTTGCAAATGCATGTAGTGCTGGCTGACATTTAGTTTGTCTAAACAATTGAAAGTGTTTACAACAAAAAGTACTTGTTCAAGCAAGCTACAGTACAGAGAAATACATTCAAACTGTAAAACAAAAGATGTGCAGAAAAATAAAATATATTTTAATGCTTCCTTTTGCACTGATTTTTCCTAGAGAGAGATTTAGATAAGATTATATAAAGGAAGCTCAGTTTCATCAACACTAACTTTTCTTAGGAAATAATGTTCTTTTTTTATTATTGTGTTGAGGACTTTTATTTTTATTTCCAGCTTTGTAGAGCTCAGTTATTCTAGGTTTCTAAGAGTGACTGTATTCCCCCAATACTTCTCTGCAAAATGGAAGAAGGCAAAATAGCTATTGTTTAACTTGGTTTATTCTACTGAGCTTTCCACCCAGATAACATGAAGTTGCATACTGATATACCTCCTCAGGTAATTACATTACAGATGCAGCTCTATGAATAGGATTACATTTCACACATACAGTTAAATTGGAACATTTATAACAAGGCTGAATTCTCCTCTTATTACAGGAGAAAAAAGTTTATATAAGGTTTACTCCATTGGCTTTAATATTGTATTGATCAATTTGCATGCATGTGCATGAGAAAAACCCTGAGGTACGTGCCTCATGTGTCTGTGGTTTCATACTTGCTGAGACAATGGCACACCTACCTTAAGAGGATTGGGAAAGAATAAGCTAAAGATGAAGAGTGTAATTCAAAATTGCCCAGAGTCTCATTTTAAGACGATGAGACTTAACTATTGTGTTGCAAATTCTCTGCATGCATCTAATTGAGGACAAAAATGGGTGAACTCAATTAACTTTGAAAGAAAGTTATGACTTATGATGCTCTCTGGCTCCAGTTTGGCCAACCAAGTATATGATCCTCCTGATCTGAAACCTATGAGACTGGCAATGACTGTAATTCCCTGTCTCTCCAATAGTGTAGAAACTCCTGATATCCAACAACTGTGTTGAATTGTCACAATGGGCCTCAAAATTTCTGAATTATGACCCTTTACCCTTGCTCCTCCAGCAACTGTATTTAGTAAGTCAGTCTCTGCATTTGCATGTCTTTGGGGTTATTTATTTTAAACAATGAACATAACTAACATTTTAATCACTGAATAAAATAAAGTACCTTTTGCAGATTTTTATGATGAATGTGTTGCCTTCACACTGCTCTGGGAAGTTAATTGGATTTGTAGTATTTGTTTGCCACTCTCTAACCTCTGGTCACACAAGCTTTACCCATCTAGAGTCCTCAAACAGCAGTTTTTTAAAGGGCAGATACCTGTGTTTTTCTTTGGAAATACTCCTGTGAATCAAAAGAATTGACCCTAACAATTAGGGGAAGATACTCACGAAACCTAATATTAGCCAGCAGAGTTGAACTCAATGATCCTTGTGAGTCCCTTCCAACACAGGATATCCTGAGTCTATGATTCTATTCCTGGGAACCTTTTGTCATGCATTTAACTCCCTAAAGGCAGTAGCAGTTCCAGAGGACAACTGTCTGTTTCAAACAACCCCCGCAGGAGCTTTTCACCTTCTCCATGGACTGCTAAAACAGCTTAAGGAAGTTGAACCTGCAGCTGCTGCTAGGCTTGTGTTTTGTGCACTCGTCTATCTCTCATATATAGAGTCTGGAATTAAAGAGTGATACCACAAATGATGTCAGCTAGCACAGTTAGAAGAAAAGGGCCTTAAAATACTAGGTCATCTTGTCTATCCCATGCTTGCGTGGGGTCGTTTCCCACACAATGCATGAATATGCCACCCATAAAGGCAGATGGTAAGAGCAGAAACTGAGTCTGAATCACACAAACAAGGGGGGAGGGAAATTGTGTAAACTTTGTAGTATAAGAAGAGGATATTTTCCCCAGGGTTTTAAGGACTTCAGTCTGATGGTTCTAAAAGCTGTAAATCTTCCAAATGTTACCTCAGTAACTGAGAATTTTCCTGGTAACTTTGTAGCTTTATGCTGCCTCCTTCTGTGCTCACACCAGATGGAATATCTTCAAAGTACAGGTTAGGCATTCCTTATGCTTAGCAGAAAGTCAGCATACATACTTACAGTGACAAAACCAACAAGCCTAGAGAGATGTTAGGTCTGGAATGACTTCTCTCCATTTTGCTGAGATCAAGAATGCCTACATGTTTACACTGTGCAAATAAGAAGCGATAGACTCAAGGTATGATGATGAAAGAGAGACATCAGTAAAGTCAGAGTTCTGGAATCAAAGAAGTGATTGTTTAAAGCCACATCATGGCTTTCAAATTACATATGACTGATCAAATGAACTTTGACAGTTTTTGCGACATTCAAGCCATTCAACACTTATATACGATCTTGGGGATCATCATCATAACTTTTAATTCTCTATCTTCTCTCCTTTTTGTCTATGATCACTTAAACATTGATGAAGACACCCTTTTTCATAGACTCTGTATGATTGTATTTGTCTCTGGACAGTCTACATGCTGGCAAAACTGACTGAAATCAGCAAGCAGATTTATAAGCTATGAAGCTATTCTCTGTGTTTAAAAGCTTTAAATGTGCTTTCATTTCTTCTCATTGGAAATGCAAGACCAAAATTAATTTGAATGCAAAATTTTCTAGAAGTTAAAAGTTCCAATATTTGGACCTTCTGTAAGAAAATAAATACAAAGTCCACGATCGATAGCTGCCTTTTTGTAATTAGCTAAATAAATGGTCAAAATTTAATATGATGCAGTGAAGGACACTTTTTGATGACATCTGAGTCAGGAAATGTAAATGTTAAGCCATTGGAATGTCAGAACTTCTACGTATTTTACATAGAAGATTCTCAACTACCAGGCTTGTCAAAAGAAGCAGGAATGTCTAAAGCAAGCTTATCTACAAATTATAAAATGGTGATATAAATATTGAGAAAATATTGAGCTAACAGGTTAAAAACAATTCAACTAATTTTTTATAATTTTATCTACCTTAAGTTTCAATAGAGAAACCTATTTGCGTAATTTTTTAAAAACACATTTTTTTAAAATAGATTGATATTCACAAACCCCTTTAAGATTGAAAAATCCTCATGGTCTTGCAATTTCACTTCCAAAAAGCTCTCTTTTAGAGGATTTGTGGAATACACTAGGGCCAAGAAGAAATAAGAAATTTTTATAAAATGGTTTACTCTTGACAAGCCAACATTCCTTGTCCTGTTGCAGGTGGCACTAGGAGCAAATGTAGTTTTTCTGCATTTTGGCTTATATCACTCAGATTATAAATTCACTGCAGTATAATCTTTCTGTAGTGCTGTGAGATCCTTTCTGCTCTACAAAAACACATCATAATATTAGCAACAAATAAAATAGTTTTATCTTCCTTCCACATCTCACTTAAGAAGCAATTTAATTTTGATTGATGTCCCAGATCATCTTCTGTCCAGTTCCATTCATGTCTGTAAAATTATTTACTTGCCCTTTTGAAAAGAATGGCCCCTGATGTAAAAAAATTGGTTTCTGAGCCAAATCTGTGGTCAGCTGCCCGTCCCTCCTGAAATCCATGAGAATTGATCCTAACATTAGTCTCAGAGCACGAAGAAGTGGAAAGTTTTCTACAAATGACTGTGTGTGCCATGTGGTTTGAGCTTTTCATGTAACACATTACAAATTCTGGTAAAGGCCCACGGCCAAAAATATAATATTCCTTATTCAACAGTTCCTTGTTCAACAGTTACCAACTTTTAGAAGATTATATACCATATTGCTAGAACTGTCCATTTCCAGGATATAATCCAGTATCTGAGATTGTTTTCTTTCCTTGCTAAGAATGTAATTAAGATTGCTGAAGAGTCTTTACATATTATGAAATTAAGCTATAAAGCCAAATGCCATTAAGTGTCCAGGAAACAGTCCTGCCTGTTTTCTGACCTTCTTGTCACGAAACTCTCATGTTTGGCTTCTACCCAAAAGCTGGAATTAAATGTGCATTATTGTGTAATGTTTAGAAATTGATGTCTTAGGCACTAGTGGAAAATTATCAGATATAGAAAAAGCTGCTTGCAGGGGTTCCTGCCTTACATGTCCTTGGGTGTTAACAGAATGGAATCCGTGACTTATTATCATGTTGGAAAGGGAAATAACAAAACATGATTTTGATTTTCTGGAAGAGAAGATTTGAACAGTAAACTACCCTCTGAAATATCAAAGGACCTTGAAAATAAAGGAGCCCAAATATAAGCTCAATTGACTTCAGTGCAGTTTGGCCAAAGAATATTTTGACTTAAAGTGGTTAAATCCTGGTGTGTGCCTAATACCACTTTTGCCAACAAAAGGAGAAGAGAAACCATTTTAGACTTACACGGAAAGCATGGGCAGATTGCCTTCTCAATAAAAATGATTCTACATGTATATTTTGTTTTTATGTAAAATGTATTGTTTATGTTTTGCAATGTGATTTAAGTTAGGAGAAGTACAGAAAAAGAATACTGTCCTTGTAATGCTTGAACATTGTTGAAAGAGCAATGGAAGAATTTTTTTAATTATTTGCTTATTTTCACACTATGTGTTATAAACCTTCTTCCATGTTTAAGAGCTTTGCGAGTCTCTGTACATTAATTCACCCAAGTGAAAAACATTCCTTTCAAACAGCAGTATACTGTCATCTGTTTCTAATTACTTCATCATGTGTTCATTTGTCTCTGCTTTTAACACATCTTTTTTACACATTTGTATTTGCTCATGAAAGCCATTTTTAATTGCATAGGCATATATTTCACAACAGCTGAAGAGACTATGCTGAAAATCTCTGTGCAGGGGAGGCTGCTTGCTGTTAGCCAGATCAGACTATTTATTCCTTGCTGAGCTATTAAGAGACCCTTCAGAGAAATAACTTTTCAGCATGGTAGGTTCACACTGGATGCAGATACCAATGGTGGGCTCCATTTCACACAAGAGGGGCTTCTTGTTTTAGTTCATTGTGTAGGATTCCCATAAAAGTTAAGGGAAGACATATGCACCTTGTAAGGGCTATGCATTTAAGGGCCACACTGCCCAACTTATGGTGAAACAAACTGTTCTTTAAAAAAGGTAAAGTCTCTCCTTTGATGAGAAGATGTAAGATTGATTATTTTAGGGCAGACACCCAAATATTAGGCTGTAAGAATAAGGAGGGATAGATCCTGCCTCATATGTTTAAAATTAATTGTGATGTTTTACCCTAATTTCCTAACACACTCACTGAGTGCAGTGAGTGTTTCTGGATAAGGCCTTGTTAGTTGTGCTGTAGCTTAGCAACTAGAGACCTGAAATGGCTACCCCAAAAATGGAGCAAATAATGAAAAGAACTATGTTCCAACGTGGATCAGTGAGTACTGCAAAAGCATGGAAAAGAAAACTCTGGAAAGTAAAGAAAGCTTAAACTCCTATGCTTAAATTATTGGCATACTGGAACTACATTTTATCCCTGCAAAGCTGTATGGGACAGACTCACACTGCTCTGAGGACAGATGCCAAGAGCAAGTCTGTCCTTCTCAGCGAGCAGCTGACCCAGATAAACAATTACCAAACAGAAGGCTTACTTGTACACATATTTCTTTCCTTTATGGCACCTGCTGTATTGGCCAAGCGATGCAGCCAAGCCAGGTCCTGCTCCCCTCCAGATTTGGATGGAGCAGCTGTGGTTCCTAGCATCCCAGGGTGGCGGAGAGCCTGGAGCACCGCAGCCCGTGGCCAAAACTGGGCTGCCGGAGCTCTCCAAGCTCCCGTTCCTCTGGCCCTGCAAGTGCTGGGGCTGCCCCAGCATCCCGAGCTGCGTGCTTGGAGACGGTCTGGAATGCTCCCCTTGGAAGGAGCTGGGAAACTTGAAGGCATTCACTGTGCTGCTGGGACGCTGTGAACAGCAGAATAAACTTTCTTGTAAAAGGGGCCATTTGGATAAATTCGTCTTGTTCCCCAGTAATTTTTGGAAAGTCCTGTACACCTGCACCACAGTGGATTTTTTGAATATCAAGTAAAGACTTTCTATTTCATATAGACATATGAAAAGTGTATAAATATATATTTTAGAAGTATTTCTTCTAAAAGCACTTGCACTTTGAATGTATAGATGGCCAGACCTCAAAAAATGATTTAAGTGTTTTTTTTAAAAACAAGCCAAACATTTGCAAGGCATCTGTTTTTGGTGAGAACACACTGATGGTTTTGTAGAATATTTATATATATATATATATGCTTACAGATTTTTTAAAAGAAAATATTTATATTGTGGTTTCTGAATCAAACAACATTAAGTATGTAAATAATAAAAGACTGGACACTTCTTCTTTAGTCAGTTTTTTTGGTTTTTTTTTTCAAGATCTGGACTTAAAGATAACTTGAATGGGTTCATATGTATTTAGGTGCCTTCAGACATGAAAAAAATAAAGACTCATTTATTTGAGGGAGATTTCCTACATTTTGATTGAATTTAGACCTGAATTTCTTTCATGTAAGCAAAACTTAGAAGTATTTAGGCTGAGTGTGGGACAAATAGAACAGCTGAACTGTAAAAACCATAAGAATAATTAAGACTTCTTCATCTGAATGGGCTGTGTACATTTTTTTATGAAGTTCACAACCATGTGAAATTCCCTTCTTTCTGGTTTGGAGGACAGGAGACACAGGAGGGATTACTTACCTCTTAAGAGACAGGTGTGTTTTGAGTTGTCTTCATAATCCTCAATTTGTCCCAGATTTGTCAAGAAGATTTTCCAAGTTTTACTGACCCTTGAAATAAGCTCAAGCTGAACTTCTAAAGTATAGATTGCCTGTCAAGTTAATCCTATCTCCAAGCTCCACAGAAAGTTTACTATTTTGTTCCAAGACGTGGAAAACTCATGGTTATGGTTGAGTATTGCTTTGAGTTTTAGGGTTTGTATGAGCTCAGAAATTCTAAGTTAACTCAGCACATGTGAACCCTCGGTAACTGAACCAAAACCAAAACAAAGCAAATCAAAACAAAAAAAAAAACTCCCCAGCCAAAAAAGGAAAAAAAAGTATATTGAACCCTGGGGATGTGAAACTGCCAATGTTCTCAGAGCTTCAGTATATGAAAAAGAATGTTATTGCAGCATGAGAAAATTTAATGTGAATAGAATAACATTATTTTTAAAAGTGTTGAATTCTCTCACTTCTTTTGGAAAATATGGGATAACTTCCTAGCTTTAATTCTTTACTCACAAACTATTCAAATATTTAAACTCAATTAAAAAAAGAAGAAAAAAAAAAACAACAAACAAAAACAAACAAACAAACAAAAAAGTGTATATTTTTTCTGTCTAATCTAAAGAGAATCTAAATAATGTAACTAATGGCACATACTTACAGACATGAAAAATGTTGTGCTTGGATACATGAAAAAGCTGTATTACCTAGAAACTTCTCAATTTACTTTCTGTTATGATCCACTTAATATATAGAACTGAGCATTTTTCAAACCCAATACCAATCCCTGAATTGCTACATGAATGATACTATAGTCACTTTGATATCTACATTCCCTTTTACAGGAGAGTGCAGATGAAAATTTAAACTTCATGAGTTGCTTAGTCTCTTGGGATGGTTGAACAGTTTCTCAGACTTTTTTCAGTATTTTGTACAGTTTTCATCTTCAGCTCTGAATTCATCTTAATGAAAATTACCATCTTCTAATCATGGTTTGAAAAATGGCAAGTTCCTTTTCAACAGAAAGTAGATGACCATTCTCTCTGTAAGTGGGCTCTATCTGTAAGAGCCATCAAAGAAAAATTACAGTCATTTTTCTGAAATACTGTTACTTGCATTGAGATAAGCATTAATTCAGATGACTTGCAAACACTTCTTAGAGTGACTATATGCACTTTTCTGTGAGGTGGCTCAAATCCCATGGCTTTTCTTTGCTTAGCAACTTGCTCTTTACGTGATCACCACTTGCAAAATGCAAAACCAAATAGATCAAACCACTGGGGAGGTGTTGGCAAATAATTCCATCAGTAACAGATGCTTAAATGGTCATTATTTGCATCTAGACCTTTCAGTCTGTCCTTCACCCCAGCTGAATTCAATAGGAGTTTTGTCTGCATGCTTCAAAATACTGTAGGGTTTGAGCCTCTCACTTTTTCCTCAGATACTCACTATGGAAAGAACCTCTCAAACAAGAAAGACCCCAGAAATTTCTGTCATGGTATGTGATGTAAGATAATCCTTCTTCAGAACTGAACAGTATGCAATAAATTTTGTGAGTAATACTCTCCATATTTTCAGAAAAGAAATAAACATTTAGCACAAATTAACAACATCTCTTTTCTTTTGAAAACACATTAACTGTTTGCCATCCTTCAGCTGATACTCAGCATCTCTACAGACATGCACAGTGTTCTTTGTCTTCTTTATGGTGCATAATAGGGCATACAGGACAAACATGAGTGATGATGGGATTCCACTCTCCCAACTTACACTGACCACACAGGCTTCTAGTCAAAGCCACTTCATTGCACTCTTAAGATGAAGGAGAGGTGGACATCTATCAAAGGTGATTTAGACTTTCTTATATTTAAAGAGTTCATCCTCACAAAACGCTTTTGTATCTCTGTCATAAAGAGAGACCAGTTGACTAGCTTAGGCCAAATATTTCAAATTCAGCTAATTAATCTCATCCTGTCAGCCTAAAAGTGTTAGAGGCTGAGACACCTTTCTTCCCTGTACTGAGACACCTACTTGAAACCACCCCAGTGTTGATTTACTTGTCCCTCTTGCCAATGCTCTGCAGTATCTCTGGTGCCTCAAAGCACTCAGGCAGAAAGAGCCTCCACCACAACCACATCTTGCTGCCAGCAGCCATCCGTACCCAAAGGGAACACTGATGGCTTAGCCAATAGGCACCTATTCACAGACCTTTCCCTCATTTTGTCCCCCAAACAAAGCCTGACTGAAATACCTCCAACAGCTTCTGACATATCAGATTTGATTTCATGTGTTGTTTAGTTAGTAGTTTGAAATTTACTGCTTCTGTTAGAGGCCAGAAGTTTTCAGATTTTCAGGTGATCAGGTCAGAGGTTTTGCTTTGTTACCCACAAAATCAAACTAATTTTAATAGTAGCAGTATTAGGACTCCCTCTCTACTTCTCCCTTAAAATTTTCTTTGTGTCCCTTTGGCTCTCATGACTGGAACAGCATCCCTGCCACTTGCAGTAGAATCAGTCCCATTCCACTGCTCTGTTATTAGGGAGTAGGCAGTGGACAATGACTTTGACAACTGCTTGCTTTGTGTACCTACGTTATCACTACAAGGCTAGGCATGCAATTTCATAGGTGTGCATTTTATGAATCATATGTGTAATACAAATCAGTTTAGGCTTTCCAATTTATTTAGAGAATGAAAAATTCCTCTTTATTAGCCAAGCACTGCCTTTTATCCTTCTACTACAGGTTGCACTGTCTTTTAAATGACAACCTGATAAAGCAAAATATGTTTTGACACCTCCCTCTTACGTTTTCAAATCTAATTTATCTTCTCATTTAGCACATTATATATAATTCCATGTATTTCTCTGCAAAGTTTATACAGAAGATTTATAAATTGTGTAATCTTTTATAATTCTGTCTCCTTTTCTCGTGTATGTTTACTTTTCTGTAATTACAGAGATATTCCATATGGTAACAAATTTTCATTCCCACTTCATGAAAAATATCACAGGTAAACTTTGTATGAAATATTAGGAATACACAAGATGGACTCTTTTTTTCTTTCATTTGTTTTCCTTTTTTTTTTGCAGAGGTGGAAAAGGCTGAGAGGGCCCTTTCCAAAGATACAGAATATTAACATCATTCTTCAAAAGTCTCATTTTTCATAACAATATTTGCCTTTAAACATATATTACATGACAAGAAGATGGTTAAATAGCTAATGGTATATTTATATATACATAGTATGAAAAAAATTATGTTTTTTCCTGGTAAATCAAATAAGTCTATGCATAATTTTATATGAAAAGGTTCATAAACCTGTTGAGCAGTGCTCACTAAGACAAAAAAGGCAGAGAAAAAACAGAGAAAAAATAACTAAAAGAAGTCCTTTTGCATAATTTGGGAAAAATAAATTTCATTTTTTTTTGTACTTGAGCAAAAACAGTGGTTTGATTTTTCTGTAAATTTAATTTTAAAAAATTAAAATGAGTGTTTTTATTACCAAAGTTTATCAAATTAATATACATGGACAAGGTTAAGGCTGCCCTGAGTAATGAAATTTGACTGCAAGATGAAAAAGCCTTAGAGTAAAAAATTATGACTCCATTGCACATGGCATTTTCAACTGCATACTGTTTAATTCTCCTCTTGGAGTAAAGTATACATTCGCCAATAAAATAATGCTAAAGTTTTTTTTTGCCCTGAGAAAAAAATCAATTTTATTAGAACGTTTTTGTCATGAAGTTCAATTACAATCATTGAAAATCGAGAAGGATTTCAAAATCAGAAAAACAGTTCCTTTTTTTTT
>WEIU01009578.1:74234-109470 GCA_013389925.1 Aegithalos caudatus | reverse complement strand
AAAAAAAGAAAAAAAATCAAACTAAAAAAAAACACCACAAGAAAAAAACACAGGAAATAAAAGGCAGGTAGGCCAATAAATTAAATTACTGAAGAAAAGAGGAAGAAAAGTACCTCTACAAGTATATATTCAGAGATGGCCAAAACACTCTACACAGTACCCTCTTCTTATTTGCCTTTGTCTTCATGACATGGTTGAGCAGGAATAGGATCTCTAATCACCAAATATCAGTTTGGATGGGAAAGAATTTTTTATTCTTTCTTTTTTATTTTTTAGTATGGGAACATAAAAATGGCTGAATTCCCCATTGACTGTATTAGTTCATGATGACAGGCATGCCTTTTTCAGAAACAATTTCTCCAAGTATATTTGAAAATTAGACATGAAAATTACTTATTTTACAAACTGAAATTTTACTTTGTAGGTTGGTGTTCTAAAGCCCACAGTAAGTTGTGTAATAAAATTAAGCATCACAGTATTTCTCAAAGCTGGGATAGGACAGAAATTTTAGGCATTTTAGAGTTAAAAAGGCTGGCAGAATTAAAGTGAATCATAGACAAAGGGGCCAAATGTTTTTCAGACATGTCAGCACGTAACTGATGAACACTTAATCCTTCAGTAACAGGTTAACCTGCTGCTCTGTTTTAGCCATGAGAAATGTCACCATGAGGAGTTCCCTCACTTGTCATTTGGACTGTGTCAACCTGCTGTAATGAATTTGCTTCAAAGCCCAAGCTAGTTTACATACTGAAGCACTAAACCAGCTAATTTTCACTCTTAGCTGCAAACATTTTATTCTCAAATCATTCTTCCCTTATCACCTCTCGTTCTTAAATGCTTTCCCAGAGACTGATGGCTAGTGGGAAATTTTTGCATTGGGGAAACTACTAATAGATGAAGGAGCGAGAATAGTCAGATTTGAAAAAAAAAAAAAAGAAAAAAATAAAAAGTTCTTTTGTAGTTTAATGTTTTGAATTTGGACATGTTACTTGTGCTACACTTACTGTTGCAATTTTTCATTAAACTATAATGTACTTCAATGGTTGTGTACTCTGCTTCATCTTCAGATGAGTGTTTTAACCTTTCAGATAGCATCACATAAAACAGTGGTTAAACTACTCATCTGAGAGGTGAGAAATTGAGAAGGTGTAGAAGCCCAGAAGATAAGGGGCTAATGTGTATGTCTCAAATGCTGATAGCCAGATAGCTGTGGAGCCAACCAAGGATTGTTGGGAATAACAGCCAAAGATTGTTGGTAATAACACACTGTGAGAAAGAACAGGAGGTAGCTGGAGAAGGGGGCTATATGGGTGTAGGGCAGCACTTTTCTCGGAAAAGTGTCCTTGTTCTAGTTCTTGGAGCACATCACAGTACAGGAATAAGATTGAGAAGTAGACATGGACAGTAGAGACAGAAATCAAGACTACCAAGACCCCTGACTCATTTCCAGAAAGGTCTAGAAGAATGAACTGCACAAAGCTAATTTGGATAGGAAGCAAGAAACTTAGCTCTAGGGTGGGGAAAACTTATCTATAAAAAGGCAGTCCCATGAAGCCCAGGCATGCAGACACCCCCAACTGGAATGACACTGGAGCCAGAGCATTCTTTCTCTCTCTTTCTCTGTTTCTCTGTTTCTCTGTTTCTCTATTTCTCTCTCTCTTTCTCTCTTTCTCTCTTTCTCGCTTTCTCTCTTTCTCTCTCTCTTTCTCCTTCTTGCTTTTCTTCTCTCCCTCCCATTTTAATTCATCTCTCTTTTCCCTCTTCTTTTCACCCGACCCTCTCTCTGAACCCCAGTGTTACATGCTTGTACTAGAAGGCCAGGGACTAACACACCAATTTCCATGCCAAGTGTGTAATTTACTGATAAAACTTCTGCAGCTATTGTGGACCCTCTGACTTCTGTTGTTCTTTTTGGCCACGAGTATCTATGAATCTTGAGTGGTCCCTTTCTCTTAAGAGTGGAACGTCACGGAAGTAAGGTATAGAGCACAACTTCTAAATGATTTGCCTGACTCCTGAAGGAATAGGATGCCCAAACTCTAAGTCTGTACTTCCCATAACTTTGAATGGACAAGCATGTACTTGTTTGCATTCAGTTAGCTGGTGGGAAACATGAAGGTGACAAAAAGTATTCCCCCAATGCTTTGGTAAATCACTGCTGTGTTGCAAACAACCTAGAGCCAACTTGAGACACAAAAACAATTATCAAGTACAGCTCTCATAGAAGTGGATATAACTCTTGTTTTTCCTTTTGAACCATAGACCCAAATTCTGGAGGAGGTATTTCTTTGAGAGCTTCAAAGAAATAAAGACTTCAGATCAGGCCCTGCAGCATGTTGACATACCTGGTAATTGGCTGCTGTCAGAGTGGAAGGAAATGTGACACACAAATGTGTGTGTGCTGCACTGACAATACTTGTGAGTAAAACCACAAACATCAATGACCAGCCTTCAGATGCACATTTCTTTCATACTTTAACCTGGAAGGCATGGCTTATGTTTGACTTATGGGTGTTCCATGCCAACATATTTTCACAGCTTAGCAGAAACTGACATTTTATCTTTCAGTGGCAGAATATTGACACCCAAGAAGCTCTCTATGTGATCAAACTTGTCTTATGAGACTTCTGTTCTATGGGGAGTTTAATGATTCCACAGCATTGGTTTCTTTTGGGCTATTTTTTTCTATAAGAGATTTTTTTCCCAAGTCTATGAATTTTCAGCCAAAGTTCCCCTTCTGCTGTTGATCTGCTCTTTGTCAGCTTTATGCTTGGATCCCAAACTCCAGCAGAGAGATGAAAGCATTTCAAGGGGGGGCAGAGTAACTCTTTTATGGATATTATTGGTAAATTGCTCTAGGATTGTAGGCAGTATATAAATATAAGGTATCATTAATATTAAACTGTCATTCAGCATCCTCTTCAATTTATTTCTCTTGGAAGTAACATGAAATAATATTCGCCATAAAAACTGGTTGATAACATCTACTGACACAGCTGGTATCCTGATTTCTTTGACAGAAGTGGGTTCTTATGTGAGTTCAACAAATTAAAATTATGGTAGACACTGCTTAAGTTTCTGAATGTGTAGTTCAAGCATCTTTTATCAACAGATTTTCTGAGTACCAGCCTCACATCTTCCTGGTCATGAAAACTCTTGATTGTATTAAACCATGTTTTTGTGGTAGTACACATGAAGTATACAGCTTAGGCAATATATTCAGCCCTACTCATGCAGTGATATGAATGCTTAAACGTTTGTGTGTAAAGATCTTGGGAGTGTGGGTTGAGAGGAAAGAGGGTTTGACTGAACCAAGGGAGAAGCCATTATTTTGCCAGATGTTTCTTTCTGTAGGGAATGAAAGAGGAAGCGATGGCTTGAGTAAGTACAGGGCAAGCCAGTGCTACATATAAACGTTCATATATGAACCTCCAGAAGCTCAGTAGAAACAGAGTAGGGAAGGAAATGTACACAAAGTGTTAAAGACATCTGCCTTTCTAGTAAAAAAACACAAATAGTTCAATGCATGCACCATTAACGAGGTTCTTTTTGGATAAGATAGCTATAGAGCTGCTGAGAATCTTCACTGGAAAGATTGTGTGTATGTGTTGGTCTTCCTGTAGGAAGACTGAAGCTTCCTATGGTAAGAAACACAGAAAATAAAGAATTTATTTCCAGAAAATTTCCCATCCCAGCCAAAATCTGAGTAGAGAGCTGAAGGTGAGCAAGGATGGAGGGAAGATTTCAATTTGGGACTTGGTTGATCACAGTTCACCTCTTTTCATCCCAAAGAAGAGCTGTCTATACAATTCAGCTGCTGCTGAACAGGGTCTGTTATGAATCCAGACTTGGCTAGTAAAATCTCTGCAATAAAAACATGTCTTTGATGTCCAGCCCAGTACATAAAAACCAAAAGTATGCTGTTACCAAGGTGAATGGGTGAATGGTTTGGGTTAACATCTGAGCAGTTACAAAAGTCACAAGCTTGGAGAAATTTAAAAAACCAATTGAAACATCCACTGAAGCCAGGTTTCTGGTTTAAATTTAAAAGAAATGAAAATATCTAATATATTTTATGGAGTTGTCAGGCATGAAATTGCATCTTTGAGAGTCTGAAAAGCACTGAGAATTTAATACATGTATCTTAGGTAATGACATACAAATAAAAGAGATAGCAAATGATTCATGATGCAGTATACTAAATACCAGACTATGCAGCAGGGGAGATGTATGCCTGAAGAGATCATGTGGCATGATTATGATACTGTTCTTCCTTCTGTTAAGTGCATACTAAGACAAAAAAGTACACATGGCAGATTTACCCTCATGTGAGAGAATGATTATAAAAAAAAAAAAAAAAGATTATCACAAACTTACACCTAGAGAAAAAAAGTGTGTGAGCAAGGTTTTTATTTTATCAGATTAAACCTTTCCTAGGAAAAATTACTTGTTCTTGAGCTCATCCTTTTCTACTTATGAAGGAAACCAAAACTTGGTTGAACATGGCCACCTCTGGTGTCTTGTAGAAGATCATATATCTATCTATATATATATCTATATATCTCCTGCCTGTATGCTTCATCACTTCAAAGAGGGCATGATAATCGGAGGGAAGCTGAACCCTATACATTGAAGAGGGAGGTAGGAAGGGGAAAATAAAAGAAGAAAAAAAAAAAAAAAGAAGTAGGATCAGCACACTCCTGATGAGTGCAGCTCTGTTTCCATCAAGTCTATATTCACAGGGACTATAAAATTGCAAGATATAAATAAATATAACTTCATATTTTTCTGCACAAGGAGAAGAATGTTTTTCCTGACTTTTGGGGTCAATAGAGTTTTCCAATAATAATTTATCCTTCTTGTAACTCCACAAGAAGATGCTAATGAATTATCATATACTCTTTTCTTCATAACCATAGTGTACAGCCCAATGGCCACAATTGCTCAAAATGTTTCAGACATAATATCTTCTGCACAGAAATGCTGAATAAGGAAAAAAAGACCAACTTAATAACTCAGTACTGTAAAACGAAGGTCAGGCAAAGAAAAAATGGTACCAGTAAAGTTCAGCAAAGCTTAGGGAAATCTTTCTTTGGCAACATCTGAACTTTTCATGAAATGTCAGTGTCTGTAGCAGGAATCCATGTGTGAGTTCTAAGACCACTTGGATAGCAATATTTCCATCTAGAAAAACAAAATCAGAAGGAATGTTGTGTGGTGTTAGTAGGAGGAAGATGAAGAAACCTCAATATCTTATCCCTTCATGAATGTTTAATTTTGATGGATTTAACAATTCTGAAATTCAGTATACATCTCCATAAGTTACAGCAGTTCAAAGAAGGGTCTGATAAAGTGTAAAAGAAAAGAAGAATAGACAGTTTTGAGTACAAATGTGAGCCAGCATCTGAGAAGACAGGGAACTGAAGTCTTTGTGGAATGAGGCAAATTAAAGCATAATCAAGTCCTCAGCATTATGAGTCTTTGTCCCCCTCTGGTGACTACAAAGCTGCAGAGGTCTGTGAAGCATTTAGGCTGGAAAGGAAGGGAGTGGTTGTTGTTGCTGTTCCTGTTCTGTTTTGTTTTACATCCAGGCAAGTGCAAATAATCCTGGACTATTCCTGCTTCTTCACTGCTAACAAGCCATGCAGAAATATCCTGTTTCATGAATTATACCTGATAAACCTAGTCACAGAGCATTTCTGGCTGTGATGTCTTTTGTGTAATAGGTCTTAATGGAGATGGAAGCAGGCAGAATCCATGTAGCGAAATTATTTGCTTCAAATGGCTTTTTCATGGTGTAAAGGGGTTTCACATTGGCCAATTTGGTTTGATTTCCTGGCCAACGCACCAATTACTGTGATGGTTTAGTGTTTACTATTATTTTATATATGACTAGGGGAACTCAAAAAACGAAACAGGCTTACCTTAAAATTATAAAAGATCGTTTATTCACACACATTAAAAAAAAAGGAATAAGAAAAGAGGAAAAGAAGCAAATGAAAAAAACCTTTGAAATATCCTCCCTTCTCCCCCACAAATATGCACCTTCTTACTTATAACATAAAAAGACAAAACTTGTAACATCAGTCAGGGTTACCATTTAAAAATAATCTTCCATCTGTTCCTTTAGGAAAAGAGTCTTTCTGCATCTTCTGGAGATTACACTTCTACAGATCCTACCTATGGCTGCTGCCTGATCACTGCACATAGGTCATAAACTGATTATTGGGGTATTAAGAATGCCTCTTCTAGCATCAAACTGCAAAATCTCCTTTTTCCCTAGGAGCGAAGGGCCTCACATCACTTCCAGCTACAGGCATGCATTCCCCCCCTGAAACAGTATTTATATGTTACAGGAAAAGAAGGTCCATTCTCCATAAATACAGAAACGTTACAGCCATATGGGCAACTCCTTTTCTTCTTTCGAATAATCTCTCTCCTCCTTCTTCTCTGACTCCATTTCATGCTGTGCCTTTTTATGGTTCAATCACTTTGCTTTGTCTTCACTCTGGGGAAAAAAGGGCCAGTGCTTTGAAAAGTTCATCTGCTGGTGAGAAAAGAGTTACATATGCCCAGGGCTGCGCTGATCACGAGGTCTCTCACATGGGAGCTGCGAAGAATTCCAGGCCATGCTGCTGGGGAGTTGGTGGATGTTTCCTTCTCCACCCCCCGGTCTCATGGCATGGCTGCTCCCCTGTAAGGCTGCGGCTGCCAGAGGCTCAAAAGAGGGTGGCAGGGGGAAGAGAGAGAGAGACATCCCTCTCCATCCTGGCTGGCAACAGCAGCAGCTGCTGGGTCTTTCCTTCCCCTCTCCCACTGCTCACTGGTCTGGGCCTTCCGGCATGGCTGGGCTGCTCCTGCCGTGGGGAGTGTGGCTCCCGGAGCCCGGCCAGGCCTGGCCCGGCCAGGGCACGCAGAAACCGTGGCACAGTGTTACCTCGTGAAATACCAGGGCAGAGAGGGTGGGTCCAGTGATTCACAATTTACATAGTTTCTCCAAAAAGTCGTTTTTCCTGTCCCCTCAATGGCTGAAACCAAATGTCAATCGCCAAGGGCCAGCCCCCTGCCCATAGGTGCTCCTCCACCCCCTAAAGGCACCAAGGTCCTTGCGAGGTCATATTCCACTTGTAACCCATGACACATGGATTATGAGAGGAGCAGATACTGGGATTTCAGAGTCATAGAGATGCTTTTTTCAAAGATAATTGTGTCTGTGTTCATGCTCACACCTGTGTGCTTGTGGGGTGCAGAGTAGAATGGCACTTTGTGCCTGTTCACATTATGATTCAGAAAGAGTGTGATGAGGGTCAGACTTTTTCCAGGGTGTATCTTTATTGTATCATCTTGCTGAAACCTCAGTTATTTTTAGCTGCTTATTAAAAGCTAACCAAAATGTGTAAGGAAATGAGTATGTTGATTTATGAAAGAACAGATATGTCCAGAGGTAAATGTAAGCATTAAGAAGGGATACCAAGATTGAAACAGCAGGGTGAAGTCACCAAAGCTGTGCCTAATTCCAGGTATCTGTACGCTATTGGTGAATGAATTGCTTTTAGTCACCCAGGCATTCCAAAAATTACAGAGGCAGAAAGTGCTTCAGAAAAAGAAACACCAAAATAAAGCACAGTAAATGGATATTTGCCGAAAATTATAAGAAAAACTGAGGAGTGATCTAATTGTGATTTCTGTTCCCTTTGCTACAGTGCTCTTATTACTAACATAAAAAATGAAAGGCCAGACAAATCATTCCTGGTCACAAGAGGTAATGATGATAACACTTTTTTCTCCCCAGTCCCACCATCTAACCAGAGGCCTTGCTTGGGAAAAGTATAAATAGGGAGGACACTTCCTTGGCATTGTGAATTTGGGTAATTCAGAGTAAGGATTTTTTTCTTTTCCTTGGTGGAACTGCATGTTGGGTTCATGCACCTGAAGTGGCTATTACAAACCTGTTTCTCTTGGGAATCTAAGCTGAAAAATCCATTTCAGATGGTATTCCAGCTGGCATCAGCTGAATTAACAGGGGACTTTTCATCAATTGGTACTACACTAGTCAGCAAATATTATCATCTGGATCTCAAACACTAACCGCAGATACTGGTTGGAAATCTTCTTAAACTGCTTCTTTACTGCTTAAACTGAATTGCCAGAGTGATTAAAAAATTCATTGTTTTATTACCTATATCTTCACTCTATGACTATATAAACTCATCCTTCAGAGAGTCTGTATTTGCATCTCTTTGTTTCAGTATAAGCACTCTATACCACTTCTAAGATCCGATGTTCCTTCAATATTTAGAATACACTGGGTCTAACTGAAAGCCCATGACAGACTGAATCCATGAAGTTAGTGGACTCTGGAAAATACTTCTTTTGTTCACCATCCTAGAGTAAGAGTTGTTTTCCCCAATATATATAAATATTTCTAATGGTGTTATGCTAATTTTTATGCATTATCCCACCACTACTGAGCTAACCCATACTTCCAGGACTGTGTATGTCATGAGCACAGTGCAATTACATAAATGGACCCATGCCTGAAGTTAAACTAGCTATTTGGAAAATACCTGTAGACCATACCTTATGTCGCAGAGAGGAACACAATGTGCAAACCCCTAGAGCTTTAGTTATATTCACTAAGTCACTGACTTGGAAAAACATTGTACTAGAGAAGACTACTAGATTATTGTTAATGTATCAAGGGGCATACTAGTCTACCTATTTATCTTTGCATTGAGCCTAATAGGAGGCAGAATTGTACCTTCTGCATGGCTCTGATGTGCTGCTGCAGGTCTGTTTGCCTGTCTGCATATGACAGCTGTAGCTTCTGAAATGACTGAAATCCCCACCTCCCAACACCTAATTTCAAAGTATCTAAGTATGGAGAAAAGTGGGAAGTGATAATGTCAAGATCCTTGTGTCTAATTACTAAGTCCAGCAACATCTTTCAGATATTCAATTTGTGAATGGTTAGGAAGGGTTAAATCTTCAGGAATGTTAGAATGATATATCTTTGCACACTCTTTGTGACAGCTTTCCTTTTATTTATGGTAATTGGGAAGAAACGGTATTCTGTCAGGTCACCTGTGAAACATCTGGCTTCAGTTTTGGTAAAGTCATGTATCAAAGGAGTTAAAATTTATTTGACTATGTTTGGCACAGGTCAGAAAACATTTGGCTGTCAATACACCAGGTAGATTTACGGTTACTCATGGACAGAAACAAAGATTTGAGCAGATTTCAGAGAAATGCTCTTTTCCTTTGATAAATCTATTGGATTTTTATTTTTATTCAAGTCAACTTCCAGCAACAGATGCAAAATGCGCCTGGTTTTGATGGCACAGTACAGAGGAATATGAACAATGGAAAAAAACCCAACTCAAAAGGTTGATCTTCTATTCCTTGAGGGGGAAATTTTTTGTTTTGATCACTCTCTATACAGTAGATAAAATATCACATGTCAATGAAGTGCCTGAGCTTAAAGTTATGTCTTAGCCAAACCTCTTTCTGAGTACTATATTGATTTACTGTAACTTGCTCTAATTATAGATAGCAATTACCAAGTCACAGAATGGTTGAAATTGGAAGGGAATGGAGGTTATCTGATCCAACTTTTCTGCTCAAGCAGGGTCATCTAGAGCTGGTTGCCCAGGACCAGGACCAGGACCAGGACCAGGACCAGGACCAGGACCAGGACCAGGACCAGGACCAGGACCAGGTGATTTTTAAGTATCTTCAAGGATGGAGACTCCACAACCTCTTTGGGTAACCTGTTCCAGTACTGTCACCCTTGCAGTACAAAAGGGTGTCTGATGTACAAATGAAGCATTTTGTGTTTCAGTTTGTAACCATTGCCACTGTTTCTTTCACTGTGAAAAAGCCTGGCTCAACCTTTACCCTCCATTAGGATATTTAATTCATTGATGAAATGTCTTTGAACTGTCTCCAGGCTAAACTCCCAGATATACCAGCAGAGGTGCTGCAGCCATTTAACCAGTTTAGTGGTCCTTTGATGGACTTTCTCCAGTATGTCCATGTCTCTTTTGTACTGAAAAGCCCAAAACTGCAGATGTGGTTTCACCAGTGCTGACTACCAAGAGAATACTTGACACTGATAGCACCCTTCTGATGCACCCCAGGATACCTTTGGTTCAAGGATAGGTTGTTGACTCAGGTTCAATTTGATCATTTTTTCAATGGCATCAGATTTCAATTAGGCATCAGATTTCTCACTTCTTCTTCTGTCCAGCTGTTTTTCCTGCAATATTAGGAGCAAAGTATAGGTAAGAACTATTCTGTTTATAAACAGCGAGTGTGTTTTTTTCACATGAAAGTGTTTTGTTTTGTTTTATGTTTATAAACACTGAGAGAGGGTTTGTTTTTTTTTTTTCTCGTGAAAGTTTTCTGTTTTACTACATCAAATAATAGTTTACTCCTTCTACAGGAAATACACAAAACTGATTTTTCTTCTTTTCCATTTCTATTGTATGCTCAAGGTTATACTGTACTCCAGTTTCAGCAGCACCTTCACACAGATACACATACCTGTTCTACAGACTGACCATGATATAGGTGCCAAATAGTGTTTCTATTCTGCCTCCTCATTAGTGCAGACAGTTTGGGGTGTTTGCAAGCAAAAATATATCAATAGGAAATTATTGGAGTCAAATGAAAGTGGAATGTGTTATTTGTCTCTGAAAAATATAACTTAGCAGGTAGTTCATTTACATCTCTAAACTCACAAATATGAGGAATCATAAAGACATTTTGAACCTAGGAACCCTTCCACAAAGTGGCATTATCTCCGTTGTATCAGAAACTAAGAAATATGACTGTTCACACCCTTCCTTACTTAAAAAAACTTGTTTACTAGTGTGATTGTAAGGGCAAGGAATAGCAGGCAAGGTTGCAACTCTGTACAGAGGTAGGTGGTGGAGTCTGTTTGGAGCAGATCTGCTGATCAGTGAGAGTGGAAGGACAGAGATGGTGTGGACAGTGCTGGAGTCTGTGCTAGGTCTATTTGCCAGTGGGGGACCATGAGGTGGTGGTGCCAATCAGTGCCTGCTTCAGAGAGGACATCTCTGCACACTGCCTGGCTGGCAGCATCAGTAGTCACCTTGGCTCTCTGGCAGCCTGCACATACACAAGCTGAGCAGCAGTCCACGGCTATGTAGAATCACATGGTAGAGGTTTTGCTCCCTCTGCAAGTGGGGCCATCCTGAAAAAGTGCAATCTTACCACAGCTCTAACAGCTATGAAATGTGAGACATGAAGGAATATTTCAGTCTTAAGTGAAAAAAATGCTCTAAAACATTGAAAATCCTTCAGCTTATTGAGTGTATGTGAAGAATGAAATTTAAGCAAACCTTAGGCTTACTGATGGTTTATGAGAGATTATTTTGGAACTCATTATTTCAATATTGTCTGAAGGCAGTCAGAATTCAGAGGCTGAGACAAAATTGTCTTGATAATAATTTCACATGTGCCATCTACAGCTCTAGGCTTGTGTTGAGGCTCAAAGTATGAATTTGGTACCAGATGGGAACTGCTTATCTCATTTTGTCAAGTTCACTGACAAACTTGGCTCATGAAAACTAACTCAAAATTTCATGGGGGCATTTGAACACTAGTTTGAAGTCCAGCTTACAGCAACAGAAAGCAGACAAAACTTCATAGATGTTTGACAGAAATTTTAAAATGGGGAACTTGGAAACTAGAACTAGATGGTGCAAGCCTTCTGGAATTGCTAGTTTGCTCAATGAACACATATCAATAAATTTTTAATCAAGTATCTAGTTTTTATTACAGTGTAAAGATTAGGCAGAAGCCCCCCTTCTTGCACACTGTGAGGGCATATGCTGCACAGGCAACTCCTACAAAAGCTGGAGAAATACCCAAAGAAAAAGAAAGGACTAATAAAGAAAGGATTGGTAAAAGAAAGCCCCAAACCCAAGCTTATTAAATAGTTCAGGGTGATGATCTTCAGACGTATGACTTCAGAGAACTATAGGTGTTCAGAGGTGTGAAACAGCTTTGTGTTTTCCAGGATAAATGAATGGGGGATTGATTGAGGGTAGCTCTAGGCAAAGCAGAAATTACACTAAAGATATTTCACGGAGGCCAAACCCACAACTTTACAACTTGCGAAGGGAAGCATAAGACTTCCTAAACACCCTGGCTAGAAATAACTGTAGCTGGAAACATAAGCTGACAAACAGGTTTTTTGCATTAAATCTTAAGCTATTTGAAAGAGGGTGGTATGAGAATTAAGGCTTGAAGAATTCCCCTAAGGGAGAACACTGATGGAAGAAAAGACAATACTACAATTACTTGAAATAAGAGGAAAGTAACAGAACTCAAAAGTAGAATTCTTTCCTTGAAAGGAATCTGCTTTGGTCAGGGGGGTGATGGAAAGAACTCTAGCTGAAGGGAAAGAGGTGGTGGCAAGGTGAGAGGAGCTGAAAGAAGAGGGAAGCATCTGGACACCTGGGAAGTCTAATAGGAAATAGTGCCAGAAGGCACTATTTTCTCTGATTTTAATTTCAGTGTATTCTGTGTTGTAGTAGATTTATTTATGACCTGGTAGCCATTGGTTGCCACGTGCACTGTGTTTCTGGGTCATAAGAAAATAACACATTTTTGTATTTGCAACATGTCTTGTACCCACCCTTTCATAGGATGGACTGGACCAGGTGACACTTGGCTCCTCTCACAGCCAGTCCTTTCTCAATCAGAGGTTGCATGTGTGTTGGAAAAGAACTCAGAAGTTCTCCAGTGCAAACTTCTTCTCAAAACATGGTCTGCTGTCAAGTCAGACCCAATTGTTTCAGAGCTTGACAGCTGCCAGTCAGCTCTCAAAAATATCCAGGGATGGAGACAGAAAAATCTTTCTGGGCAGGCTCCTCTACTTCTTGACAGTTTCTATGGTATAAAAGTTTTTTCCTTAAATCCAGTCTGAATCTCTTCTTTCTGCTTGTGTCTGTTATTTCTCATCCTTCCACCATGCACTGGTGGCTGCATCTTGTTGATGACCTTTTTGTAGGTCCTGCTGGGATCCTGCTGTTACATCCCCCCAAGACACCAAAATCCAAAGATGAGATAACACTATCAATATCCTACCCTCACTGTGTTACAACACCTAAAGGCTAAAGGGTGCTGTTATCTGCAGTGCAACTTTCTTTATTAGAGCAAGAACTTTCTGAAATGAAGTCACAGAGAAAGTGATGCAAGAAAAGCCAGAGATTTGGTCTTGTTAAACCATGGTTGTTTTTCCAGACATTCATGTTTCTGAAAATAAAATATCACAGGAATTTTTGAAATTTATGCTACTTCCTTATTTTTTTCTTTTGACATCTCAACATTAATATAAAAAACAGGTCTGTACTTGAGGAATATATAATTTAATAAAATTTGATAAAAGTAATTTTTTAAGACTTTTTGTAGATTTCTGAGTCTCCAAAAAAAGAAAAACACGAAAGTTGTGGATAGTGCCCATTAAAGATGATCTGAAGAAGTGCAAGAAACAGAACCAGCACAAGGTTTAATATTTTTTTCCTGCAAGAAGATTCTCAGAGACACATTGTATCTTTACTTCCAAGCATTAAGCAACTACAGAAAATTTCAAAGCCACTTGTCAAGTTTATCAGTGCTTTGAACATTCTTTTAAACCAAAACCAGAAAACTTCTGTTAAATTTTATCAGGCATATACTTTGCCAATAAAATCTGTACTAAAAAAAAAAAAAAGAAAATATCAAGCCTCAAGTCTCGGGAAACCATATGAAGATGTTTATAGAAGGTTCAACACAGATTTATTTAAGCAAAGAAAAGGTCTCGAATACAAACTTTTAACCAGAACTTCACACTTTGATAACTTTTATAGAAAGGCAGAAGCAGAACCTAAAGGCTAGGGATCCTAAAAGTCTCCCTAGAAAGGATGGACCTGAAGGCTTACAAAAATTTGAATTCCCAGCTCCTAGGCAAAAACTCCTATCTAATACAGCTAGGAGGAAAATTCCAGCTAAAGCCAGTGTGAGCTGCAAGACGAAACAGGCCATGACCCAAGTCCTACCAGGCATTCAGAGGACTCTAAAAAGAAAATAGGAGAGAAAACAACACACCCAAAATTGCCTAAACCTCCTCAATTTCTTTGCAGCAAAAGTATTTCAGCTCCTGCCAAAAATGCTTGAACTTTCCTAGATCCCATCTGCGAGACAAGGACAGAACATAAGGCAAGGACAGAACCTGGTCAGGATCTCTGAAGTTATTAATTGCCTTGTAGTTGTTTCACTGATAAATTTGAATGTAAGTTGCTGGCAGGCATACTGGAAAAAGTATGTCCTGGGCTGATAAATACCTAAAATGCAGGGCCTATCTCAGACTGCACAGATGAACTGATTCCAACCATTCTTATGAAAACACACAGGAAAATAATGTTTTCTAACCATGAAACAAAACAGGAAAAAAAAATCGCTGATGTTGGAGATAAACAAGGTCAGTTTTTCTAAAGAACAGATTTTGGGGGAAAGGGTGTCTTTTTACTGTCCACCTACTCTAATGACACATAGGATAGGATACAAACAACTGCTGTCAAGATCACACATGTTTAAATTTTGGAAAGTCTTTAGACATTTTGAAATTCAAGGGAGTTCATTGAATTAGCAATATTCAAGGAATAATGTGCTGGATGTTCATCTTAGAACAGGGGTTACAGACATATGCAATTATTATTACTACAGGAATGTTAAGTAATATGCTCTTCAGATTTTTTCTAAGTCCAGTTGATAAAGCAAGAACTGAAGACACAAATAGTCCTTTTGAGTAATCTACTAAAGTGAATTATATATATATGGATATAAATGCAGATTTGCTTGATTTCTTTGGTAATTTAGCATTTTGTATTTAGTTATATAAATTTTCATTAGATGTGGACATATAATTAAGCTTAAACGATGGCCCCAATTGCAGCAGAAAGTTGAAAAAAAAACTCTCTGAATGAGAAACATTGGTGTTTTATCTGTTGGTCATAATTAAATGCACAGGAACCTCTTGTAAGATGACAAGCCCCCACATTTGGTGGGTTTTTTACATTTTTCTAATAATTAATTGAATACAATCGATTTATACTTTCCTGACTGGCAGAAAATACAACAATATCTACCAGAAAAAGAGTGAGAATTTATTAATGTGGATGCATCTTATCAGAGATGAGAGTTTTTCCATTGACAGTCTTTTTATTCTCACTGAAATAGTCCTAGAACTCTCTAGAGCAACTTAGATTGAGGTAAGGATATTGTCAAAAGCAATTGTAATATTTAAAACTAAACAGTGAGCTGTTCAATTACCCATATACATCATGCAGAGGAAATTCCAAAAGAATTTTCAGATTATTTTATTAGCTAGTGCTGTGGTCTACATACTTCTTCTCAAACATGATGTCTATTTAACTGTAGAAATCAAATATGAACATGAGGGTTATGAAAAATCTTAGCAGAAGATTGTGAGGGTATTTTGTCACCTTCATCACAAGTAAGTGGGAAGTATGTGTGCATATTAACCTGAGCTTAATTTTAGTCAGTGATGCCACACCACACTCAGCAGTCCGTGCAGACAGCAATACAGCCCACTGCCAGCCCTGACCCTGCTCAGCTCAGCTTTGTGCAGCAGGAGAAACACTCCCGCTGTGTGGGAGCATGAAGGCAGCACTGGGGAGTCCCCATCTCTTTTATTCCTTGAACTCTGCTCCAGCCTCATCCAATGCAGTTGATCTGCAGGGGGTGCCAGGTGGGTTTGCTGAGGAAGTGTGGCAGGAGCAGCACCTTCCACTCGTGCGGAGCTCAGCATGCGCATGCAGCAGTCCCTGGTTGCGGGCACCCCATCTGCTGGGGTTGGGGGTGTCCAGAAGCTCTGCTGGAGGCCATGCTACAGCCAGGTCTTTCCAAAGATCTGGACAAGTGGTTTGAATCCACTGAAATCACTGTCCCTGAGGCAAGAAAGAATGTGTACTAATAAAAGCCCAAAACCCCTGAGTGTGTTTAGTCCTGCTCCTGCTTTCAAGTCACTGTTGTCTCATCCCTCACAGACACCCCTTTCTTCTGGATTGAGTCTCTGCCTTCAGCTCTTTCAACTCATTAGTGAACCATTCAATGTGTCTTCCTATTATGATGCCAGTATTTATTACTCCAATATGGGAAAAAAACGTGCATGAGAGAAGGAAAAGGACGAAGATTATAAATACATTTTCTTAGCTTTTTGCACTTAGACTGTCAAAAAGATTCATGACTGAGCAATATAACAGTAAGATAATTAAAAAGCCATTCTTTTCGAATGTCTTCAGAAGTCCCTGTTTTTGGCATACTGCTAAAATAAAAGTCAGCATGAAAGTTACAAAAGATTCTATTTTTATTTTCACTCCAGTGATTTCCCCCCTGCTATCCTGACTCAGATTACTTTCTTCTTTATGTGCAAAACTGAAGTAAATGAAGCACACATCAAAATAGTTCTGCTAAGAGAGGAATCTTTGAAAGGATCATTGCATGACTTTCCTTACGTATTTTCTACAATCACTTTCATTTTTCTTCTTAAGTCAGAAGTCCCCCGGCAAAACTTGATTAAATTTTTTTAAAATGCTTCATGTCCCTGCCACCTATATGCGATTAAACTTGTACTATTTCTCTACCATTTTGAACAAAGTTTTGAATTATTTTTGTTTACATTTATGTTTTAAGTAGACTTCCTGGATTCATCAGATAACTCAATTCTACTTTCATCCATCTCACCCCTTAGAACAGCCTGTGGTCTGGCCATTCTCAACTCCGACCTTTTATCACAAAAGCCAGATTGAAGAGTTAAATAGTCTTATTGATTGCCACTTTAGCTGTCTGAACAAACCTCACAAAATTAAAGCAGCTCAGGGTCTGGAAACTTCTTTCTGTTAAGGTAGGTGGCCGTGTTCAAATAGCCTCACGTTTCCCTTGAAATTCTACAGTTTCTCAGTTGAATTTCAAGGGATTGTGTGGCAATTATCTTCTTATCTGTTTACTACCCTTTCTGAGGGGTTGAGCTTTCCTTGGTGTCAGAAATCTAAAACAGGTTGCTGAAACAAAATATATACACACACACATACACACATATATATATATTAGTAATCAGATCAGCTCTGACTTTGACCTACATATGAAACATCATTAAAAGAATGTGGATGCAGATTAATGACATTTATAGGGCTGGATGTTATGGTATGCTCCCAGTTTATGGCCTCTATGTATGGGACTTCATAAACATCTTTTGTGAAATCTTATCTTCACTCATGATAATGTCAAAATTCCTGTGGATGTCAATGGAGCCAGGCTGTCACTGCTCAGCTTTTTCAGGGGCTTGTTGGTAGGTTTTCAGCCCTTCTCTGTACCCTAGAACTTCTTTTATCATGGTTGTGCTGGTAAAACCCCTTAGTGCAACTACAATGCACAGGCAGTGTTTTCTGACTAGAAAAATATTTTGTAGGTGTACTTCTAGTACCTTATTGAAAGTCATAACCAAACCCAACTAGAATTCCCTTTTGGCAACATAAAAATATTCATGTCATTAACTTTGCTTTCATTGGATCAAAATTTTGAAGAGGATGCACATGAGGTTTTCATGTAATGCAAATATTGTGATGTCAGGGTAACATTGTGGGATGGGTATGGCCCACTTGAAGGGGTTATGAAATGGCTGCTTTTTAAAATCAGCTGTTATGAAAATTTTACACATAATTAGGCGAGGAAGAGGTCTTTGTTACTTTGATTTGTGTAACTGGAGTACTTAAATATTTTGGCCATGTTTAAGGACCCTACTGGAAAAACCTCCTAGGACAGGAACTTCTCAAATCACCAACAATACATACATAAGGCAGGACAGAAGAAGAGGATGGGCATTGCGGGCATACATAAGGAGTATCAGCAAAACATCAGCATTAAAGCATTTTTCAACATTTTTTTGAAAAAAAATAACTTCAAGCAAAGACTCAAAAGAGAATTAATAAGTGACTGTCACAGCTAAAACTGTCTCTTCCAGCTGTGAGGGGCCATTTAAAAGCAAGTACTAAAATGGTCTTGCTTGAAAATGCAGCAAGCAACATAAAGGTTAACACTACAGGTCAATCAGATGTGGAAGTTGATGTTGTGATAATGAATAAGAAATAGGTGGAAGAAAGCCATGAATGGTCTTGGAAGTGAAATCACTTTAGTTTGAGGAGGAGATGAGGAGCCAATTGTGCACTAAGAGAAAGGATATCAAGATCAAAGCAACAGGCTGGGAAAATGATCATTAAAACATCATTCTCAAAGGCTCTGACCAGACTGCATTTGTCAAGGTCAGGGAGAAGGATGTTTAAGATATGAGTGTCTGTGTGACTTGAACTGCCTGTTACAAATCTTGTTGAAAGATAAGATTCCTCGAAAATGTAGGATGTCAGGAAATGTCTGGTAAGAAGTGCAATGGATTGTGCACATTCATGTAGCCATACACAGAGCATTCCAGCTCTCACTCATTCATGACTATGGCATTATACAAAAGAATTCATGAGTGGAAATAACTGCCTCAACAATAGTGCAAAACTGAATATAATTCTGTGACCATGAAGTCTTACGTACCTGCAATCTAAATGAAATTTTTTTCCTTGTTGTGACAGTGGGATCTAATCACCTTAATAATATAGCACATTTACTACTGTGGCCCTCAGGCTGTAACAGAAGGAATCCTGGCAAAACATGGAAAAGCATTAATAACCATAAAGAACAAGAAATTTCCAAAACATATTTATTTATGCTTATATTAAAAAAAGAGCACTTTATGTATCTGTGCTGCTACTGATATGTTTGCTAGAAAAATAGGCATGATGAGCAAGCCTTCTAGTACACCACTGAGGATATGCATGTCTAGAGAGCTAAGCCTGGGTCTGGAAAAAGCCAGTAGTCTTCACTATATGATGCTAATTATTAGTGTTGGCTTGCACTAATTGAGGGAGTGCTGAAATCCATCTTACCAACTGTGGAAAAAGAGAGAGCTCTGGCAACAAGCTAGCAGAACCATGTGCCTTTTTGCAGGGAGTGGTGAGTAGGTACTTGTTTTGCTGAGGTCTTCCACTAAGCTTTTGTCAGCACTATCTGCCTGAACTGCAATATTTTGAACTGATTTTCACACACAGGTGGAAACATGGTTTTAGTACTGTGGCACAGACCTAGGTGAACCCTCCTAAGAAATCAGCGTTCCAACAGAAAGCCAGGTTGTTATTGGGTCTCTGACTGATGCAGAGGAAGACATCAGCACAGAGGTCTATGGGAAAATGAAGAATGAAAACCATAAGTATGCCCCAAACCTTACATGTTTTCATGCAAACATTACCACATTAAAGAAGCAATTTCTCTTCAGAAAGAGATGCTCTAGTTGTGTCCTATAGAAGCACAAGCAGTATGTACTGAATTTCTTGTTATGTATTTGGCCTAACTATATATAGTGGTTTACCTCTATGCCCAAATGTAAAACAAGTAAAGACCAAAATCAATCTGAAACTATTGCTCACAACAGAGTTAGCCTCCAGAGCTGGCTTTTCTGAAATGTAAACAGTGAAGTGAGAGTGTTCCATTTCCTACTGCAGTGCTGTTTATTTAAACCCAAATCTGCAAATATGATTGAAGTTTGGCTTGGATTCAACAATTTGATAAGGTATTTAAAGCTGCAGTACCATGTTTTGATTCACAGATTATTTTGCTTCTTTCAGGCTTTTTTGTTATGTCGTTAGGAAAATTCTCCTTCTTTGGCTTGTTTAAAATCATTTTAAAAAGATATTAAAAGTGGAACTGTGGGAAACTCTTCTGTAAAACACAAAACCACACACAAGGTTTCTCTGCTGAATAGAATCTGGGCCTCAGAGGCCCTTGCTGAGTTTCAAAGATTTGTAAGAGTTTGCTCCAGGGTCATCTCGGAGCTTCTGGCTAATGTGAAAATATAACAACAAGAATTTTCAAAGAATTTAAGGCACTAGGAAACTATGAACAAAAAGTCATCCTAAGATCTGTAAGTCCCAGTGGAGTAAACAGCATTTGGAACCTGATGCACTTCAAAGTGAAAGGACTTTTAAAAATACATCAGCAGCATTTAATAATCCTTTACTTTTAGATGGTCTGATAAAACGAGCTGAATTTAGCAGAAAGCTTGCAGCTGAGGTCAACACTCCCTAAATTGCAGCCACATAATAGTCTTAACTGAAAAATGTTTAAAGGCTGAACAAAGAAAATGTCATTATGTCCTATTTCCAAGCAGTATAATTGAAGCATTGTTTAAATAACACAGCTTCCCTAAGGTCACACCAAAAGATCAGTAGCAATGTGGGAAGAGTTGTAAGAACTCAGGTGGTGGATCTCCAGCTGAAAACAACACTGTTTCTCTAATTATGAGAATCCTAACAATCAGGAGTCTTAGTTACTGAATTCCTACTTGTTCTACTGCTTGCTCAAAGGAAAAAGATGTAGTTTCTCTAGGTACTTGGAAAGAGAAAATGCATAAACTATTTGCATTGATAGCAACAGAAGACAATTTCTAAACTTCTGTCTTCGGGAGATGATGATTGTGTCTTCTTAACTACAACAGCATCAAAAGCATTTTTACAGCACCTGCCCTTAAAATTAATTGCTTCATGACATCACATGGCATGCTTCACATTGAAATTCAGCTGATCATTATTCAGTCTTTTTAAAAAATAATTGTTTGTTATGAACTTAAACAAAACCAACACAATTATCCAGGTATGGAGTTCAGTGAACCACATCATCAAACAATTGGGAGACCTGCAGAATCAGCTTTAAACTATAGCAAGAGTACTGGAAAACTTTTTTGTTACATAGAAAGTTTCTTTCTTCTCCTGCCTTGATTATGACACTGCTACAAAACCAGCAATTTGTAAGATATGCCCCAGGCATGATATTTCATACTTGCATGTTGGAAAGTTGCAGGCTAGCATCTGCATGGAGCTTTTTGCAAGGCATTGAAGGCATTTTTACCAAATGCCTAAGGTTTGTAATTCACCCAGAACATTCACTAGCAAATTTTCCCTCACTGGAAAACGGAAATGTGGCTTTCATGTGGCAGCTTCATGCCAAATAGAAATTTCCCCAGTTTGCCACATACCCAGAATGGTTCAAAGGATCTGCAATCAAGCACTGTGGTGGGTCAAATGCAAGCTGTGGCTTTGCATGTACTTCAGCATAGCAAAGCTGAAGTCACTGCTACACCATTTTCCCCAGCTAAGAATATAGACTGCAGTTCACATCTGGACATTTTGTGTCTTCACAAGACACTACTGTCTAGGAATTTGTGAGAATTATCTATGTCTGGCACAAAACAACTTACAGAAAGCAGATTACAGCTGCCTCACAGGGTCACTAAGTGCCAGAGCATTCATCAGCCAGATGGGCCTCTGTTGATGGATTCATAGAAAATATTAACCTTAAAAAAATTAATATTAAGCCAGAACCATACATCAGCTGTCTGACAGGAGTGGCTGGGAAACAAGAATTCCAATACATGTGCTTACATACCTACATGCACAAGCACACCAAGCTTTTGTTTTAATTTTGTGTTAGGAAGAATTTGGGATAACTTGAAACCCTCATTTTTTTCCCTCTGGAGCTTGGTAAAACACAGAAGCCTCATAATGAAAAGCTGCTACCCTCAACTTCTGGAGCCTCACCACCACTACCCTGAGAACTCCAAACCACTATGTAACATGGGACATAGCTCTCTTCTTCCCTTGCAAGACATATCATCTTAAACCTGAGACTCCTCACAAAAAGCTTTTGAAAAATCTAGATATTTTTCTTGAAAAGTTACAATTTCAAGGAATCAGCATTTTCAAGGGAAGAGGTGTTTAATAAAAAAAAGTTTCTCACTAGCTTGTGTGTGGCGAACCCCTTGAGAACATATTGATTAACATCTTGATGCTTGATGCTTCACCGGACCATGTCCTTAATATTATACACACGTAAAACTATCAGGTCTTTCATCCTGAAGGAATGTGAAAGGGCAAAACAGACATGATGCAAATGACTTAGTCCTGTCTCTGGTGAATATCTGAATCCCATTTACCCTTCAAATCAGGGTAATAGGGGTTTGTCCTTTGTGGAACTGGTCCTCCAAATTAACTGCAAATTTTATGGATTGAGATCAGCAAGACAGCACTACATAAGCTAGAAAGGCTACAGATGGGGATTTACCTTAGATTTGGACTTCAGCTGCTGGTGCCAGTAATATAAACTTGTGCAGTTAGTTGATATTTCTTTTTTTTTTTTTTTTTTTTTTTTTTTTTTTTTGGCATATGTCTGCATGCATATGCCAGTGAATATTATGATTTTTCCTGCAAATATGTACTAGATCCCTCCAGACCATATTTCTTTAAATAACCTGTGTTTATAAATGAGCACACCCATGTCAACACTGATACATAACACACACGTTGCAGTAAACTCCATCAGAGTTAGAACCAGGGCTTAGCTGTACCAGCCTGGTGAATGTCTCATTGGAATACTTTAACAGTTAAGTATAGAGGTGACTATTCCAGGAACTCTGAGAGACACATGCTTGGCTCATTTTTATTAGGTATGTCTGTAAATAGTGGTGCTGTGCTGGCTGACATCAGAATAGAGCTTGGCCCTCAGCATTGCATAGGGAGCAGAAACTTGGCAAGTTTGCCTTACAAATCACATATAAATCAGACCTGCCCAGCTAGCTGGTCCCATTGCTAGAGTTCCTATTCCCACACACAGGATCAATCTTTGAAGCCAAGTGCCTTAAAGATGTTTTTGTTTAAACTGTGGCAATGTAAATATTAAGGTTTCAAGGAGTTTATTCCTTCAGCAAATATTTTTACAAGACAAATAAGAGTTCTCTGATTTTTATATTGTTTTTTATTTTCTTTGTAGAACCATAAAATTTTATCCACAATGATCTGATGAGAAAAGAATACATATCTGCATTATTTTTTTATTGCAGCTACTGTTTTACAGCTTCTCTCATTCCGCATAGTTGTGTATATTTGTTTTGCTCTCTAGCATATGCATATTATTTTCTGTGTGGTTTGAGATATGTGTATGGAAATTTAAACTGGAATGTTAAGCTTTTATCTTGGTGGGACAGAATATGAACTATTGTAGACTAATATATATTGGGAAAATTATACATTTTGGTCTATATCACATGCTAGTTTTTTCCAAGGAGCCTTGTCATTAATAAAGCGGGATTAATTTTTCTGCTCCTGGAAGTTTTTGAAATGGAGGACTTCCTGATCTATTCATGTTGTTTCTGAACACAAAGAAGTGTAGGTGCATCCACTTCCAAGTGAAATTGGTGTGCATGATATTCAGCAGTCTCAGCTAATAGTCACAGGGTGAATATTCAAAAATCTCTCCTGAAAAAGATTAACTTTCTGTTCAAGTTTGAAGGAGACAATGGTTCAAATAAGGCTTGATTTTCTCAGCTCCAATTAGTATTGGCTAAAGATTTAAGTATTTTAGACCTTATTCTTGTGTGTTTCTCTCAAAAGAGACAGACTGAAACCCAAGCAGAAACCACTTATTCTTGAAGTTGTGTATAAAGTTGCCTCAAAATATTTCTGGATTGCAGCCAAAATGAATTGATTTGCAGAAGAGAATGATATTTAAATAAATATGTATGTATGTATGTATCACATCATGTAGCTAGATGCTCAGAAGGCAAAGTAGAACTTCACAGAATATAATGTTTCATCTTTAGACTGGAGGGAATTTTACTGGCTTGAAAAGTAGATCTCTTAATGAAAGTATCTAGAGAGAGAGAAGTTATGTTTGACAAGGCTGTTCCAAAGTAATACTCCTATCACTAGTAACAGCTTTTATAATTAAAACAAACATCACATCAGTCAAATTCATTTCAGCTACAAAGTTTGTAGCTGCTGCCAGTAACAATTACATTTGCTCTAAGTGTGTGGGAGTAACTTACACTGCTGAGTGTATAATTTTTTCCTCTTGCAGACAGACTTTTGTTGTTAAATGAATCTAATATAGTGATAAGGTTCTCAAATTGCTGTACAAGTTCACTTCTATACTTTACAGAGGTTATTTTCCCCAAATTCTTTAAACATAAAATGTACACATCTGATGCTGTGTTCTTTTGAAAGGTAAAGCATCAATATTTATTTTTAGGATACTGCTGCTAAAGGCTAAAGTTAAAAGAGGTGAATACTAAGCTTTCACTGTATTTTCTCCACAAGACATTCCACCTCAATAAACTTGTACATGCAACTTCTACAGCAGTGAATTTTTCAGAAATCTTCTTCCCAATCCTTGTGGAAAGGTGACTCCCAAATTTCTGTCTATTTTTTTCAACAAAGGATGCACATAAAAAACTGGCGGAGTGCTTGCAAGGCAGAAGGTCGGAACATGCATGGAATAAAGAAGGCTTACTCTGGATGCTGTGGTCCCCCAGAAGGATGAATAGAAATATTTATCATTCTTGTAATCTCATTAATGATTTTAGGGGCGTTTGTAATGATTCTGACTGCAGATTAGCCATATAAGTACCAAATATCCATTAAGTGACAAACAGAACTCCTGTACTAGAATACCTGCTTCAAAGAAAGGGATTAAAATTTAAACTGAAGAAATACAAGACAGAGATAAACAGAATTGAATGGCATCAAGCACTAAGCTTAAACATTGAAGTAATCTAATTACATGAATAGTGATTTATGATATGGAGAAGCATGAACTATTCCAGGGGGAAACTGTAAGCAGGACATTAAAGAAAATGTTAAGGTAAAACAGTAACAAAGATGGCATGTCAGCAGAGATTTAAGTGGAAGAAATAGGGAGTTTGCACTCTGGAAGAAGCATGACCCAAATTCCACATGCAAGGATGGGAAGGGAGGATACAGCAACAAAACAAGGAGGGTGGGAAGGGCAAAAAAACACAACCGGATTCAAGAGATGAGGGTAGAACAGAAACAAAACTTCTGTCCGGGCTTTTGAACTGGATGTAGAAGGAGTGAGAGAGAAAAAAGGACTTATAACAGGAAAGAAACAATGATTCAGCTGAGGAAGAAGAAATTATTTTAGCTGATGAGTATTAGATAAGCTCCATAGGGTAAGCTGGGTGCCAGGGAATGCACACAAAAGGAGGTTGAGGTAGGCCATGAGAGCAAAATGATGAGTGACACAGAAGAAAAATAGGTTGGTTTAAAAGATTATAGAAGCAAAGAGACAAAATCGAATGGGAACCCAAATATTAGGAAGTGAGGAGTGAAAAGCAGTTTCACGGTTGAAAATCTGAGTGTCTGGAAAGATGGAAGACTTGCCAACAGTGATGAAAGAAATGGCATAGGGAATGGGTTTGGAGGAAAGACAAGAATGTCTCTTCTTTCTGGTTAGCTAAACTGGGGGCAAAGGGAAGGGGCAGAGAAAATGCCTGCACAAAGGGAGATCCTGAATTTGGAGAATTAGATACCAAAATTGCCACACAGGCATTAAGCAGGACACCAAGGTGGCAGTGAGCTGACCCAGGAGAACAGTACATATAAAAGCATTAGATTAAGAATGAGCACTCAGACATCTGTGAGTCCACATCAGCCAGCAGGAGATGCTCAGTTTCTAAACCTGCACCATGGCACCAAGCCAGTAATCTACAGCTGCAGCATCAGCAAGACTGACAACATCTGAGGAAGATTTTGAGTTAGCAATTTCATTGAGGTCTGCGCTTGACACAAATCCAACAAATACATGTTGAACTACAAACTTTCCATATGTTAAAACTACTGATTCCCCCAAAAGCTCTGCATATCTCATGTAGGCCTCAAACAATATCTTCTGAGACAATTTAGCTCTGGCACCTAGAGAAACTTGACTAAGGGCAACTTCCAAAAGTTCTTTCTCTGCCGTAAAGAGAAGTGTTAGAACTGACCATGATCTGATAAAGGTTGTACTTCAAAACTAAGCAGAGTCCTCACAAAGAAGCAACAGCTCTATGTCATTTGCCCTGAAACAACTTACACAGAAATATCTGTATTTCTGGTCCACAAACTTTAGAATGCAGTCCTGGTTTTATTTAAGAGAGAAAAAAAAAAAAATCTATGTAATATAGATGAAGCAAGGATTTGTTTTAATCATCTTGGACATTTACATGAATCATAAGAATAACTGGAATAAATAGAATCAAAAAAAAAAAAAAAAGGGAGAGGTACTAAACCTCACACTTCCAGGCTCAATCCATGTTGTGACTAAAGAGCAGCAGGAGAAATTTCCTCCTGCTGTTGCTGATCAATATCAGAGACAAAATATTGGGGTATATTGCACTGGTATTGGGTACCGTGACAAGTTCCTGTGCTCTAACCTGTGCCTGATGCAGGTGCAGGTGCTCAAATAGGCAGTTCCAGAGAGGTCTAAAATAGAGACCTTTAGGTTTTTCACTGACAGAGGTTCATTTTCCCCTCTTCTCATTGCTTTTTTTAAAAACTAAATATGTAGACAAATCTAAAGTTATATGAAAATTATAAAGTAAAGCTCTTTTAAGTCTAGTTGTACAATCAACTTGTGACCATAGCTGAACATGACAGAATTTTTGCTGAACCACAGCAGAGCAGATCAGATGTTTGCCATGTGGAATCTTAACTTTTGTAACATATTTTAAATTCGTATCCACTTCCAATTTAGAAGGTCCATATCAGAAAAGTGAGTCTCAAAATATACAGTACCAGTCCTCTGCTCTCTTTATTCCAATGAAAAACAATTTACAGAATTTAGGCAAACTGCCAATTAATTTCATAGCCAATTCTCCTTTCCATTTATCTCCACTCATTTTAAAAAATCCTAGACTCTTCAGAAAGGAAGTTCATCACCAAATCCTCCCTGGGAGGGTGGATGAGAAAAACATGAGATGGAAGAGAATGAACTGTTAATCCCTGGCCTGAGTTACCATGTTTGATGGAGTGGAGGTGCTCTGTTTTCCCATCAGTGGAGGGGAGTGGAAAGAATTGCCTCACTGGGGCACTGCTCCTGCCTGGCACCTTCCCACCCTCGAGTCATAATCCCACACCAAACAGACGGTGTCCAGACAGTGGACAGCCCACTGCCATTGAGCTGGCTGGTGATGCGCACCCTCGTGAGAAGTTGCCTTTAATCTGACCATTTAATCTGGCATGATAAATTGTCATGCAGTGATTCAAGAGTGTGCACATCCAGATAATGCTAGATGGGTGTCCCTTCTGGCTCACTTATTTCTAACATTGCACCCTTAGCATCCCTATTGACTTGTTCTGTATTAAACAAGATAATACCCTGACACCTCATGGCAGCAGCAGCCACCAGATGAAAGAAAATCACATGAAATCTACATTAAAGACCACAGATGAAAAGCCCTCTTTATATTTAACGTAAAATAGAAGGCCAGAAAATAAGAAAAGCTGGAAAATTTTTCCCTGAGAAATACAAAGTGGTGGAGACCTTAGTGAAATCAGAGCATTTTTTGGAGGGAAAGGGGACAGAGAAATCACAGTCTGCACAAAAAAAAATTAAAAAAAAAAAAAATCAGAAACTAAGAGATTGAAGAAGAGAATTTGGGTTATCCATTAGGATAGAAGGGGACATGAGGTGTTGAGGGGATCATGAATCATGCCTTAATATGTAAGGAAAGAACTTGTAAAAAATGGAAAAATGAAAGAAAATAGAAAACTGACAGACACAGAGCTAATATGAATCTGAAATGCTTTGTATTTTATGATTAACAGAGAGCAAGGAAAAAGGAATGAAGGGCAGAGAGGTTTTCTAGAAAATGTAGCCTGGCCATTAAACAAACTCTCAGAATACTGTGCATGGGGATACAAATGAACAGAAGGGAGAAGGCTCAGTCAGTTTGTGACAACAATGTATGATAGGAATGAGAAAGAAAAAAGTTTGTCATTTTTTGAAAAAAAGCTACAAGTGCATAGGAAGTTATCAAAGTCATAGTGCTTTCTCCAGAGATGGTGCACAAGATAAATTCAGGGGTAAATATAGCCAAGATGAGGAGAGAGGCAAAGAAATATACAGTGCATCAGATGGACAGACAAATGATGTGGAGAGAAGTAAAAAGTCTGCCAAGTATGAAACTGAGTATAGAGCTAAGTTGGCAGGTAATACAGTTGAGAAATTCTCCCAGTTCTCTGTCTGACAACTTGGTTAATGAAAGTTTTATAAATGTTTGAAATTTGACTTAACATTTCTGAGGCAATATCTCTGTAACAATGCTAGCAATCTGATTCCCTACCTTCTATTTCTTTGAATTCTTCCACTCTGCAATGGTTGTACCACTCATTCTTGACTGGTAGTGCAGGTTTGGGGAATTTACTGTAGGATTTTCATCTTAAAAGTAGCTGAGAAATGGATCATTTCCATCTGAAGGTAAAAATCGCTTTTTCAGATTCTTGCTAACATAACAGATCTTTCTTTGGAAAACAAACAAAAATTACCATTTTCCCCATATTCGGTAATTTTTTTTCACTATAATTTATGTAGTAAGTCTTAGAATTTTCCCCTGGTAATCTAAATTAAGCTGAATAAGATTTTCCCTTCATCTATGGGATTAACTTACTACACAGAGGGTAGAGTTAGTCTGCTGGCCCTTGGCATTGAAAATGCAAATTGAATCCTGGCCCTGGCGTTGACAAGAATGTTTGGATTTGGTATAAAAGAGACTTAGTCACGGTACATTTCCAGCTCCTGATTATGCCAAAGCAGGAGGGCTGAGTGAATGCCAAGAAACAGTGGTTGCCACTCCCCCCCTGAGGGAAGGAAAAATGGATAGCCTGCTTCTGGCCCACACGCACTTTCTGTATTTCACTCTTGTGAACTGCCTGAAGAGACACTGCAAAATAAGGAGATACATGGAATTTTGAATTGTGTGTTTATTTTTGTTTCTGGTATTTGTTCAGAGGAGACTTGTAGAAGGAAAGTACTCCACTACTGACACTACAAGCACTTCACCAAAAGGTACCAAATGGCTTCCAGTGTTTTTCAAAAACAATATTGATATAAACCCATTTATGGGTCTTTTTCCGTTTATGCACAGATACAGTAGTCCTTTGCACACTCTAATATGAGCTATATTAATTTAAGTGCAAGACTCCTCAGTTCTTACACAAAACTCAGATTGCTCTGACTCTTTGTAAGGACTTTAGCCTAAAAACCAGAATGGACATGCAGGTGTGTCCTGAAAAGTTTCTCCTGCATACTTTCTGGTTTATAAGCCAAGAATGGGTGAGCCTTTGTAAGTCCTGAGGCGAATGGATGAATACTGGCACTAACCATCCTTATATAAATGAAAACCTAGAAAATCCATTTAAAAAAAAAAAAAAAAGATCTCATCTTAACCAAAAAATATAAATAGTGCATTTCTTCTCTGTTGTTTTAACATTCTGCTTCACAAAAAATATATTCTAAAACATGACTATTACATTTAAACACTCACAAATAACATAAATTTAACAATCTCTGCTCTATCTTAGCTTCTAGCAGACAAAAGCCATAAGACAAATGAGTATCACTTGTTCTCCTGCATTCTGTAACTGTATCTGAATAAATTCACTATTTGTCAAATGAGGGAAGGGAACAGGAATTGCATATTGCAACTTTCTCTTTCCAATTAATTAAGACTCTTAGAAAATGTCTACCTCAATTGTATTTAATGTTTGAAGGTGTTACATGGCAGAAATAAAACCACTGAAAAGAATGGGAAGTTAGGACTTGTATTTGCAGGAGGAGGGGGAAAACAAAAGACTAGCCAGATTCTTATAGACACCTCTTGTCTCAAAGTGAAAATTTCTTGTTGCTGGCCAGTCTGACCTACCTTTCTATATATGTTATGTACCATAAAATGACTAAAATAAGTAAGGGGGTTATGGTGATGAAATTTTCCTCCAGGAGATGGGGAAGTGTTGTTAGGTTTGGGTTTGGTTTGTTGCTTTGGTTTTTTTCTTTTGCATGACAACACCTGTAAAGATTACTTCATGGAGATATTGTTATTAATGACTTTCAGAGTTGTACTCCATTTCAAAGAGTAAGTTCACCTCACTTCAGTGAAAGGCGCATTGTCTTAATTGAATGTTGTGGCTGAATAAGGACTAAAAGCCATGTTGAAACTAAAAATAGAGAACTATGCAGGAGAGACTTCCCCAAAGCTGACTTTGTTCATTAGCATGTGAATAACCTCTTTTGCAGCCTTCATATCATTGAAAGCTGGACATTCCCTTTCCTTATCTACAAAGCCTTCCTTTTGAAGGGATGTACATTCACCAACCAGATGGGGAGGTATTGCCTGCTTTAAGTAATCCTGAGATTACCAACAGAAGGAGGCAGATTTTTGTCCTCCAAATGTACTTTTTCCTCAGTAAAGCTGACTTCAACTTCCTGATTGGCTTTCTGGGGTCTTTTATGTGAAGGACAGCTAAACGCCCCTTCCAAATTGTTTAGGAAGGATTTTGTCTAAGGGGACCACTAACGGGCTTGCTGCTCAACCTGAGGAATGTTATTTTCAATTTTTTAATGCAGATGACTCTTTTCTGAATGTGTTTGCTTAGTGATCCACCATGAATATGCACTGACATTTGAAAAAGAGAATGCTTAATCAAATAGCATCACACTGGAATGCACTGGAATATTCTGGATATTACCATTCAAGTAACTGAAGCATATTTGGTTTTAAATTCCTATCCTCAGAAATATTTTTCCCAGGGTTGTTTAACATCACAAGAAATCCTCAGATGTTCTGTTGCCTTCTCAGCTTACTGTTTCTGGAAAAACATAGGTATTTTTGAAGGTAAGATATTTGTGGTTTTTTGGTTTTTTTTTTTTTTTTCTTACTTTTAACTTTTTGGGAGTCTGTCTTGTAGCTAAATTTGGATTCCTTGGGATTTAACAGCTGAAAATATTTGTTTGGAAAAGTGTATTCTTTGTGAAACATATGGATTTGTGAAGATAAAACAGCACAGCAACTGGCAAAATCAGAATTGAATAGAGTGTTAAATTAAGGGATTTTGAAGTGTCACGCTGACAAACTTTGATGCGACAGGCCAAATTCCAGTTTTAGTTGTGGGAACTGAATTAATGTGGAAACTCCCTGCCCCTCTCTATCCAAAACAGAATTTGCCTTCTTATGGCAATAAAATTGGGGTTTCTGGTCTTCATTAGGTACATCTCTGTCACATAGGGGGACCTTGAAATTACAGCTTTCATTTTTCTAACTCTCCTCTCTTTTTTTCTAGCCTTTTTTCTTGACTTTTTGGGTGTAGCTCTTCACTGAGTTAGTCAGCCTCAATTCCCTTCCCACCTAATGGAAAGAAATGGGTATTTCAAGGGTGTGATTCATCAGGGACCTTTAAAGTGCCTGACTGAGGTTTAGATGAATCAGGACTGAACTTAGCTGACCAGGACATTGTTGACTGTAGTGGGAATATGTAATTGTGAGTTGTGATGGAAGGATCCAAATTCCAGACATCACCATTTGACCCATCGAAATCCAGCCTTTGTATTTTTCTTCACAGGGGATTAAATGCTGATATTAAAGAGAGATTCCTCTGGCACTCTATGGAGTTTACTGAGGGTCTAATGACTTTGGAGCCTTCTGTGATTCAGACTACCTGTCAGCTCAGGAACTGCATATGAATTTGCCTGAAATTTGCAGTTGGAAGTTTTCAGCCTGTCTAAGAAAGTGAGACATTTACACTTTCTTGCGTTCAGAGGAGAACTTAATTTGGCTGTATTTTGCAAACTCCATAAATTCAATTAGCAGAGTGCAGCAGGTGTGTCCCATTTTAGGCTTTCCAGCAGCTCCCTTTTTCTTTACTTTCTTCATCTGTTCCTCCCCCCATCAAGTTCACACAGATCTCCATCTCCTGTTTTCTTTGAAGAAAATTCCCATACTCTTGTTTCTTCCTGACCATGCCCATTAGGGACACACGACTGGTTAAGAGGTCTCACATTGACAGCTTGGAAATCCTTAGCCACAAACCCACTTCCCTGCTACAGACACTTAGTGGCATCTGAGCCAGCTCTCCTCTTGCCTGAGGAATGGTTCAGCAAATGGAGGAAATCAAATCCAAAGCTTTCATGTTTCTCCTCCACTGCTTTCTCCTTCCCTGTATCTCCCCAGCTCTGCTCCCTGCTGTTTCATAAGACTGACATTACTTTTTTCATTTGTCTTCAAGCGCTTTCACCAGCCAGCACTCTGGTACTCTGGCATCCTGTAGTTAGTACAGCTGTTGAGAAGACTGTGTGGAATGGTCGATGATCCTTCTTGACCATGGTTTAATCCTAGTTTTCCTGAAGCAGACATCTGTCTACGTCTAGGGTGTCACAAGCTGGTTGATACACAGGGGAATTATCTGACTTCCCACTGTTCCCATCTGAGATGAATTTCCTGTTGCTTTTGCTTCTTACAGGAAGAATTAGATGATTTCTGAAGTCCCCACTCAGTACCAGAACCATAACTTTATGGCAAACTTTAAGTCTGGAGAGTTACCCACACAAACTTCCGGATTCTTGATGTCTGATACTTCTTTTCCTGCAAACACTATTTCCAGAGTGCATTACACTGTTTTCTGAAGAAACATAGTTAGAAACCAAAAGGATGCTTTGGAGACTGCACAGACACTGGATCACCCCTTCCACAGCAGAAAGCAAATAATCTCAGATTTATCCCACACTAATAAATATATTAATGATTATAATCAGCTAGAGAATTTTGTGGACACTTAAAACATGTACAGTGCAAGCCACTACAAATCAACTTCCACCACTAAAGGAAAACAGTATTCCAGTCAAATACTCCATGAGGAAATGTTCCTCTCATGCATGGCATGTTTGCAGTGGTGATGTTTCAATATAGGACAACACACAATTTTCTTGGGAAAAAAAATTTTGCATCTTAACATAATCTTTTACTGGATTGACACCAAATTTTACGTAGATGATTAGGAGACTATTTTGAGACACAGGAGTTGGGATTTTCTGGATCCAGATTTCTTTTTCTTTACAAGAAAATAAACTTAGTTCTGCCTTGTCGTGTAGCTTCCTTCAGTCAAAGACATCAGCAGAGAAGACAGCACAACCTAATTTTTCAGTTGAAGTATTTTTATTACCGTACCATCCTAGTTTAATTATTGATTCAGAATAGCTCCACTGAAGGTAAGAGCATTAGTGATGGTTGACTACAGGAGAGAGAACTGAATTTAGCTTCCTCTTTCTGATAGTGAGCACTTCACAAGTAGTAAGATTTGTGGTAGGTTCTTCTTGTTATTTTGTGTGTGTGTCCATATCTGTTTAGGGAGTCTGTGGTAATCTTGCTACAATCTGAAGTCCCAAAACACCACAAGAAGGGGTGTCTTACACTGTCTCCAGTGTAGCCAACAATAAATATTTCCTAGGAATACCACAAGGAAGTTGATTTATGGTTTGGTTTCTCAAACAAAGAGCTCTGGACAAAGTTCAGATAAGCAAGTAATCTTATGGATGCTTATCTGGAATAAACTGGCATATCTCTGGGGCTTCATTCAAGGCCAGAATGACCACAAGATAGAAAGCAGAGAAATTGAAAAATTAATCTCATATGAAAGTATTGAAAGGGTTTAAAAATTGGCATGTTTCTCTTCAGGTCACCAGCACATTTCAGAAAACCTAATTAATTTTAGTGTGTTTAATTGTTGTCTGTGCCCCTCCCTCTGGTTTTTCATTTCCCCTTTATATAGCTTATGAGTCAAATTTTTTTAAGACTGCAAGGTTAACCCTGAGTGCATGGAATGTATAAACCAACTTTTCAGCAGTAGGATTTATATGAGGGGGAGCATGCAGGATTTGCCAGGTGCAGACAGATGTAGATGATGCCTGCAGAGCTTTAATACCCTGATGATGGTAACTGTAAACCTGAGAATTCAGACAGTGAGAACGGGCAAAGCACGGCACCAATGTGAGCCTTGCAGCATTCCTGAGTTGCAGGTGACAGAATGACAATTCTCCTCATGTTGTGTCAAGCTGCTTTGTTATTCTCTAATTCTGACTAGGCATAAAAGGAAAATAGTTCTTGTGTGTCCATGCAGCTGAGCTCTGCTTATTTCTGCCTCAGCTAACCCAGGTGCTGTCAACTATTTTTAAACTGATTTAATTTTGTAGCCAAGAACCACCCATTGCTTTCCAAGGATAATAATGGCTTGTTTGATTCTGAGTAATCTTAGGGCACCTCAGGGCATGAATTAACTGGAGTGAATTTAGTTGTGTTTGGTTATTGTGCTGTAGAGAAAACCATGGGGAGTGTGAGTGACCTATTCATCTGCTTCAGGGGATGAGGGGTTGATGGAGCAGCTGGGCTAGAGATGGGGAAAAACCACTGTGATTCTTAAAGGTGGCTAGAATGGGAATATCATGGCAACTTTTCCTAAAAGCCTGTTGTCAAGTACAGGTTGCTGAAAGTGGTAATCAGTGTGTCTTTAAATGCTTGTTCCTAAGTCGCTGTGTAAGGTGTGTTATGATCTATACGTACTTAGCTTTACTAAGTGTGTAGTAAAGTAGAGAAACAACCAGAGAATATTTTGACTTACTGCAGGATAAGACATGTGGCAGTTTGATCAAGTTCCTAGCAACACATTTGGGTGTGCTCATCCCAGGGATGCCTTTATAATTATAGTGAAGCATTGGATGCTCACATCCAGCCAACAGACTGGATCATATGCCAGTTACCCATATTATTCTTCCACCTGAAACCACAGCACCTAAGGCTTAATATCTTACTAGACAAAACAGGAAAAATTAATCCTGGTTTTGCAAGAAGGTATTGGAAAATAGTTTCTCAGAAATTACCTCATTTGTTAAAGAATTTAAAAACAGTCTATGTAGTGTGCTGTACAGGGAGTAAAGAGAGGTAAGTAGAAAGGTTTTACTTCCATTCATTTGATATGATCTATATAATTCTCTTAGGATTGTTCTTCCTGTGAATAATCCCATCATTCAATATGAATTACTTAAAATTCTTTTGGCTGTATGAGGTAATCATGCACTTCATAGTACAAAAAAACCAAAACCCTAAAGGTTTTGATTGTGCTACAAACAATAAGACAACAATAAATATAATTATAAAATTGAAAATTTAAAAAAAAAAATTGGAGGAAAAAAAATAGTTCAGTGTCTTTTAATATTTTTATTATAATATAATTTT
>WEIU01009578.1:22056-38660 GCA_013389925.1 Aegithalos caudatus | reverse complement strand
AGTATTGAAACAGGTAAGTATTGACTCTGCCTATGAGGAAAGAGAAGAGACATGTTGGGCTAAGCTACGTAGCAGCAACTGTGTGTAGGTCCAGATCAACTTTTAAGCCTCTGCTTCAGCTCCATCCAACTCTACCATGAGCAGCTAAGCTGTCCCTTTCCCACTGTAAAACAAAACCACTTAGGGCTGTTAGCTTTGGAGGGAAAAGCTTTGACCAACCTTTTTCTTTTGATAGATTTCAGTCTTTGGGGAAAGAAGAAAAAGAAAGTAATTAGCAAGTTGGCCAGCTGCAGTGGAAAGGAAATAATGGTGGGCTTGCCCAAGATAGAACAACACACCTATTTAATCTGTGCCTATTTTTGAACTGTCATTTACTTTGATTTATAACTATGGTTTTGAAAAAAATTTTAATGACGAGAAAGTAGCTTGTTCCAAGACTTGAAACAGCACAAATGTCAAAGCCAATAAATATCACGTTTTGAATTCAGACAATAAACCAAACACACCAAGAAAGAGCATACTTTGTGATCAATTAGGTTTGTGCAGCAGCTAAGCTGCTCCTGAAGAACTTCAAGGGAAGGGGTAGCCTTCACTAACAGGCCATCCTCTGGCCCACAATGTCATTATTCAATGGACTTCATCAGGGAGACACCCTATTTGATTTTGACATATGAGTCATATTCAACTGCACTGTGGTATGTGTTTAAGTTCATATCAAAACCAGTTTCCAGACTGCTTGGCACATACGGTAAACTTGCATACAATATGCCAGAACCAGATCCACTTTGAGAAAGTGTCCCTAAAGAATCTTCATCTTTGATGACCTTTGAAGTCAGGAAAAGGAATAGACAGAGTATTTTTACATTTTTACACAGGATCAGAGGTAATATATTACACATAAGTCACTTTTGCCTCCTGTTATTTAAAGAGCAGCTGCTATTAAAAAAAATTAGGAGACGTCTATTTAACTGTTACTGGGCAAATAGGTGTCACAAGACATTGATAATCTATTGGTAAAATAGGCACTCCATAGGTAAAAATGAGCAAGCCAAGTTAAATTAACAGCCCATATACATCCCTCTTTCATTACCATGGTTGTTGAAGCAAACCTCTCTTTGTGTTACTGGAATGTTTGCATAAGTTTTATTACTTTCCCATTTCCAGACAGCACTCCAACCTGAGCTGAAGAAATACCACAAGAAAATCTGCTCTTACTGAATTTCCAGATGCTTGTATCAGGTTGGCCTGAATTTCAGTGTATGCCCCAGACCTCTTGCCTCCTTTTCTCTTTACAACCCTCATGATCCTGGTAGACAACCAACTTCCAGATGTGTTAAGCAACATGGATATCATCTTCACACAGCTGCACTCTCCTTTTTCTATGACCTAGTAGTAGGGGAGAGGCAGGGAGGACCCAGTGGCTGTGTGGTAAAAAGATGGCAGATGTTGACCTTCCTTTATCTTCCACATTACACACACACACACAGACACATGCACACAGACTCACAAAGTTTCCAGATTTAAGACTAAGCAAACAGAGAAATGTTGCTGGAATGAGAAGAGCTTCATGAAATATTAGAGATGAAAAGTGTAGCTCCCAGAAGTGGGGTCAGAATAGGTGATGGAAACCATGGCTCAAACGTCAGGGCAGAGCAGCTTCTTATAAGCTGGTGAAAACAAGCAGTTTGGGAACTGGCTTTGGTTTCAACAACCATGCAATTTAGCTCCTCCATCTCAGGCTTTCCAGGTTTTAATTTCTCTTTCTCCAGAGGAAAATTGTGTAACGGTAACAACTATCATGGACAGCTGGCTCCTGCAGTTCATCCTCGGTGAGGCCGAGGATAGCAGATTGTTAATCCACTCCAAAGGAAAGAGATGTTATCCCTGCTGAGGCCTCCATACAGCACTGCTTGGACATTTTCTTTAAGGGTTGCTCTCTTGCTGTTTGCATGTGTGAGACAAAGCAAGGTTCATGCATGCTGCAGCAAGAGGTGGCAAAATCTGCAGTGTTCTATGATGTGAGAATGATGATTCTACTATTTCTTAGTGACCCAGCTAATACACTATTGCCAAGGACAGGTCCCAAGACCAGCATCACCTGTGTTCTCTCTGCCAAGTATTTTAATTATAGTAAAGATTAGATTTTTGATTGTCTGAAAGATGGTGAAGACAACATTTGTTTCTGCTGTAACCTCTACAGAGAATGGGAAACCCTCCAGAGAGTGGTTGAGCAAAATTGTTCCCTGGTCTTCTATTTTAAATATTAGTACTTTGATTTACACTATTTCTGGATATTTTGTAAATAGAAGGATTCTATTTATTCTCCTCTAGAGATGCATATAATGCTGTAAGTGCCTAATTTATGGTCAACAAGCAGAACATAAAGCACACTCAACCTATAGATTTAGAGATATCATGTGGATGTGGATCATGTTTAAGTTAAAGCTGTGGCAAACTGGTGAATGAGTGTTGGGAATCCCTGATTCCAGCTGTACAGATTGTTTCAGGGTGAGTGAATGCTCAGGTGGCACAAGCTGCCGTTTTCCAAAGTCTGCAGTGATGCTGCTCGGGGTATAACTCTGTTACACTCCACAGCCCTGCCCACTGCACTGAGTCACCAACATGATTCAGAACAGCCCTGGTAAAGTGCCCCAAAACCTTCCTTTGCCCACCTGCACAGCTGCCTCAAGTTTTGCAAGCTTCAACTACCTCTCAACAAGTAATATTTAGAACTGTTGACAAATCACTAAAGAAATTGACTCTTCACTTAAAAAAAAAAAAAAAAAAAAAAAAAAAAAAAAAAAAAAAAAGTATTCATACAGAACTTGGCACTTGCTCTTGTGTTATTTCAGGAGTTCCATTTCTAGTTCCAACTTAAAACCAAGAAAAGCAGAAGTGGAAATATTTTTTTTTACTAGTTGATCAAGAATTTTCAGACCTTGACATGGCTTCAGATTCAATCTATCTTGCCAAATTTGGGATGAAGGCTTAAACCTGTTTAAAAGTTTCCCAGGAATGAAAGGCATCACAGTGCAGTAGTTAGTGAAGAATAAATGAAGCGAATTATCTGAATTGTTTTTCATACACCATCCTGGGAAAGCTGTGGACCCACAGAAAAACTCTGAAAGTCTGTATCTTTGCTTCTAAATAGGTATACAGGAAATAATAGCTGCAATCATTCATTGTATAATAAATGCAGCATGTTAAAAGATTATTTAGCACCGCTCCTTTAATAGTCTTATTTAGTAGTGCTCTGAAAGGCAATATAACAGTAGTCAAATAGCCAACAAAAGACAAGTTAAAGCTAAATTACATCAAGTCCCAAATCCAGGTAAGCACTTAAACACATGCATAACTTCAAGCAATAAGTATTAATGTCTCTCACATACATAATGTTATGCATATGCTTAAGTGCTTAACTGGACTGGAGCCTAAATTCACAAAGGCAGTGAGGATGACAATGTTTAATTTTGCACTTTTGTCTAACATTCACTTTCTTACTCTTTACATTCATAAATTTTCTTCATAATTACATGAAAAAAATGTTCTGTTTCAATACAGAACTTGTGAGTAAGTGCATGTGCACATGCGTGTGTGTATGTGCATGACTGTGTCTGAAGCCTATGAACCCTTTTTGAAATTCTCTCTGCCCTTCTGGGTGTAAATATTTTCCTATCATTCAAGTCACCCACATGCTTCTGCACTTACTTGAATACCAAAACTTTTTATTAGAATTTTCCCACCAAAAATAGTGCACTGGCATGAATCTCACCATTGCATTGGCAAGACACTGTACAGCCCTACAGCTTCTAAGAGAGCAAAAGGACACAGGTTTGTTAGTTTGGTAATGTGTTTCCAGCAGGGCTAAGAGTACTACTTGCACATATCACAGTGCTTAATGAAACAAATTACACTTGAACTCATATTTGGATTCCCAACAACCTGAGAGGGCACGTGGAAGTAACAGAGGGCTCTTGACCAGTGATCATGGAGCCATGGCAGCAGCCTGAAATCATTACCACTAGGAAGCCTAGATATGAATTTCTAAAATTCTTAAGGTGAGAGTTATATTTAGAGCTACAAAATGTAAATGTTGATTTTATCCAAACAAATACTGCATGTTACTTAAAATATACTTAAACAAACCCAGATTTTTAATGTTTTACCAAAATATGAAATTATTATCCACATGGCCTTTTGTTTTGAGTTTTCAAAACAATTTCAGGGTTAAATGTGAACATTACAATAAAGATGGGGGTGTCTTCAAATGCCTTAGATTTCCAGTTTAATATCGCCAGGGAACTCATCTCTTTAGTTCTATCCTCTTTAGTGGTTTGTCCAAATTCCTAAGAATGAGTCAGATAGACCTTCTGATAACAAGTTTGTAGATACTGTAGAGGAGTCCTTCTCACAGTCAGCTAGCTTCTCTTCTTTGGATGCCCTCTGGAACCTTTGTGTGCCTAAATCATATCTCGCACAGGAGAAGGCCTTCATCTGAAAGCATCTGCGTCTGCAAAACTCATTTAATCTATCTAAGTCATTCCATTTGCTACTTAACTTTATTAGAAAAGTTTTACCTGTTTCCAAGTTGCTTGAATGTAAATCATCATCGCCTTGTATTTTTTTCCTTTGATTTGAAAGTTTTGACAGTTAGTGAACTGCACTTTCTCTGGTGAAGCTATGTAAACCACATATTTTTTCCATCAAAACACTCTGCACTTTTTTTTTGCAACTTTTTTTCATTGTCTCTTCCGAAACAGGAATGAAAACACTTTTCACTAAGGGTATCTTTCCCAATGAAAAAAAAAAAAAAAAAAAAAAAAGGAGTTTATTTTCCTGTTGTGGGACAAACTAGGATCGGATGAAGGATATGTTCACCTTTACAATTCTTTATTGTTGCATTGGTATAAACAACATATTTTAGTACGGTATAGTCCAGAAATAGGTCTAAACATAGGTCAACTTTTAAAAATATTTTCAAACTGAATTTCAGTTTCAAATGTTCCTTCAGCAGTCACAGTAATTTGTGAATTCAGGTCGCTTTAGGAGGGGCAGAGTAATTTTGAGACCTCACTGGACTTGGCAGCTCCATTTCAATCTTCAAACTTTAATCTTATCCAAAGTTTGTTTCCTCAGTATTGAGAAATCGGACCAAAATATTTACTGGAACATGGTTTTTCATCAGATTTAGATACTCCATGATTTGTTTTGGGTCATGACTGTAAAATTTAGTTGTCAAGTTTTCTATTAATTCATTTAGTCTGGGTTTTCTTTTTTTTAACTAAAGCTTGATTATATTTGATTTTCTTTTTAATTCTATTTATGGTATTATTCTATGTCTCTATCCAAAAGCACCATTGAGAAAAATGAAGCATGTGTTAGATACTCAGAGTAAGATAACCCTAACAATTGTCATAATAAATCTACTGCTGCTGACAGATCTTATTTGGGCATTTTTTGTCCTGAGGGCATGACAATAAGTCATGCTAACACTTGTAGAGGATGTTCTCATTGAAATACACATATTTTAGCCAACTCCCATCCATTCTCTGTATCTAGATGTTGAGAAACATTTTTTCATCACAGCAAGTTTATGTCCCAAACGTCTGAAGAGCATGGGAATTTAGAAGTGGAAAAATGAAGAAAACAAGAAGTAAGAGATGCCTTAGAGACACTGCAGAAGTCCAGATGGAAAAATATTAAAATTTCTTATTTCTACTAAATAAGTTAGCTGAACAAATGGTTAGCACCCATATCACACCAATAAATAATGACAGTTCAGTTGCTGGACTGCTCAGAAGTGCCCTGTTTTTCTTATGGAACTTCATATTTTTATGCCAAGAAAATAGTAAAGGTCGCTGATGAGATATTATCACAGCTGAACTCTGAAAAGGGTGAAACTCCTAGAAATTGGTACATAGACAAAAGCAAATTTGTTTATACCTTCTGGAAGATTAACAGGAAGCATTTCCATAAATCTTGGAAACATGATGGATGTTTGGCATTTTTATATGAACCATTTTGATCGTCAGTTACTGTGATAACAACACACTGCCACAAAATGGTATCTGCATATTTATTTTGGAAGACAACAATATAAATTTATTCAAAGTAAGTCAGCAGGAAAATGTAAGAATGTCTATCTTTGCAGTCTGACTAATGTTATAAAACAAACAGGTAAATAGATCACGGAAGAAGAAAAACATTCTTAGGCAAATTAAAGCTTTCTGATTTTTCAGTGTCCAAGAAAAATGGTCTTGCTAATTTACTAATTTATTACTTCTAGCAGCTTCAATCTTCAGCTCCTAGAAACAAAAAAATGTTCAAACCTTTTAATATAATCACAGCACAGGGGCATCTTTCTTGAGTTTTCAACTCATAGGACCTCTTTTATGTTTATTTTTCCTGCTGCCTTAGAATTCTGGAAATATTAGTCTAGAAAGAGCTTAGACAAAAAGATTTCCTAGTTTTATGTCTCAGAGTGAATGAAGTATCATTTTTAACCAGCTTCAAAAGATAATTTCTGTGAGTTCCTTCCAAAACTCTGAAATCTTCTCCTCCTCCACCACCCCCCCTCTGAGAATGTCATGTTTGTAAATCAGTGAGCAAAAATTTAAAATAAAGCAAATTATGCTGGATTGCATAGCAGTTATTTCATTTACATTAATGACCTCAGATTAATATCCAAGGTAAGACTTAGAACACTCATGAGTCTAGAGGTACTGTTTCACAGTGCCTTTAGGACTACCAAACAGTGTATATTTCTAGAAATATTCCAGAGCCTTCACAGAAATTCTATGCACTATTATTGTCTTCCCAAATATTTTAGAACCTACTGCTGCTCCATCTTCATTTGGATCAACCCTCTTAACTGGCACTAGCAAATATCATTGTTGTGTTTGTAACTAAAATTTTGCATATAATTTGCTTTAGTTTACAATTCTGAAAATAAAACTAAACTTCTCATAAATACATATTTTGTTGGCATATATAAATTCAAGAAAATCAGATTAAATACCAGAAGACAGAATTTTTTTTATATATCTTTGATTCAAGTATAAGGCAAAACAGCAACAAAAATCATCACTAGTGGTATTGCAGAGATGTTCTGCTTATACATAGTGACATGAAAAGTTGCATTTAACTAATCACAGGACAAGAAATGTCCTGAATTCAAATGATAATCTGTTTTGGTTTTACATAATAATACATTATCATAAAAATATGAAAATTTGAGTTTATGTTTGACATGTATATATGTGTTTATGAATGTATATAGTGCAGACATGACTTGAAAAGTGATTTCAAGATTTCTGTAATACTTTGCATTGCAAATATATTCTTGGGAAAGCAGGTTAATTACTTCCTTCTTTAGTATGTTTCGATTGATACCGCCAAGCAATGGAACAAAAGCACGTAGGAAAAACTGTCCTCAGTCTTTCTTTGTATTCCATGAGAATTCCAGGTATCATAATGGCAAAAAGTTGGCTCCCATGTAAGGTCATACTGAAGAAAAGGGTGGTGTGAGAAGGCAGGGTGAGTCTGGGATTTTTGGCAGAACTGAATTTCTTCTCTGTGGGCAGCTGCAGGGCATTGCTGCAAAAAAAGATGTTTAAAGAATGTGATTTGTTGAAAAGATGCTTACCTCAGAGATGATATCTGAGCAACTCTTGTGTGCTTTCAAGACCATTGCAGTCAACAAAGATTTGTTTTAGAGACATGATAAGGGTGAGGTTAACTGCAGCTTTTAGTTTAAAATGGTCAGAAGATTGCTATGGCAGTGACTAGGGCAACAGAAAAAAAACAAGGAACCAGCCAATATAGCATATATGTATATTATATATACCACTTCTTTCACATTAGCTGATATCGCATAGCTTCAACTTCCCTAACAGTTTTTCCATTTGGCCCATGGAAACTTAGTCAACATCAATTTCAGATGGAGTCAACGCCCATTTCAAGGGTTCAATTCAATTGCCACAAGCAGCCTACAAGCAAAAGGAGATTTATGATATGTCCAAACTGCATAGTATTTCTGCAAACTAAAGCTAATGTCTTTAAGTAAAGGGGTAATATTTCAGACTTTTTTTGGGTGATTTTTAGTTCAGCAGGTGCCCAAAATGTTAAAGCTTTCTCAGAAACAATAAACACAACAAGAAACCTACTGAAGTTCTAAAATATCTCTTTCCTCCCTTCATATGTTTATTTTTTCTTTATTAATCTATTTTTGATTAAAAGAATCACAGCTATGTGTACATTCAGAAAAGGAATCCTAGTGAGTGTCATACAGAATTAACCTCCTTATCTGGCTTTTTAAAGACATCACAACATTTGACTACCAACTGATTGTGCTATTTAACCCAATGTGTTGTTTAGAGTTCTGGAACCACACTTCCCTAATTTATTTTTTTCCAGTTCTAAAGAATCATTTTACTATCCATGATTTTTGTGAAAAATAATGCTTTCTACTCAGTGTCATTCCAAATGACTGGTTATTTTTAAGTGTTTATCAGATGCCGATAAAAGGAAAGAATAAATCACAAAAGTTTTTAAATGTTCAATTAAGTGAAACATTTAATTTTGGTATATTGTGTTGGCTCATACATATTTATCATAATATGTATGAGGTATGTACCTTACCTGGTGTTGGGAATACCTACAAGGGAAGGTTTGTGACCTGTATGTAATCCAGTTTGTGCTGACACTGACTTTCCACCAACAAAGCATCTTGCTGTGGGAAGGCCAGGATTCCAAAACCTGTTGAATTTTGTTTTACTGAAACTGTGAAGTTCAAAGCCAGACTGCATTACATTTTAGTAAGAAATACAAATATTTTCAGGCAGCTAACATGGGTTTTTCATAGTAATTAATAAGTCTGTAATTTGGAAACACTGTTTGCTTTCATCTTTCTCCCACTCTTAAATGTAACTTTAAACATTTGTGGAAATGGGTCACTGCTGAAATGTACTAGTTTTGCCAAAGGTAGAAGTCAAACAAAGAAGACAGATTAAGTGTAAATTCTTGGGAGCTGGCAGAATTAACCAGAATTCTGTTTTACAACTCAATTCTGAAATTATTAATGACTTGTCCTTGCCAACATTAAAAAAGAAAAAAAAAAAAAAAAAATAGGTTTTAGCCATGGATTTTTTCAAAAGTCATATATCTTCTTAATTTTAATACATTTGCAGCATAATCAGTCATAATACAATGGAAACCTCACTGAACATAAAATAATCCATAAGGTGTTATATGGATTTCATTTCTTGAGGGAGAAAATTCATAAAGAGGCTGGTCTTTCAAGTTTACTGTTCCATAAGGATGAAATCATCAATTTAGAATATGGACAAAAATCAAAGAATGTCTTATTTTACAGACATAATAATTTGGGATTAACCCTTACTCTCACTGAAGACAACAGTAGACTCCTATGACATCAGCAAGAGCCTAATCAATCTCCTAATTGTCCCCATGGAACAATACACCTGGGCATGGAGTATCACCTTGTATTTTCCCTGGACTGAGATCCTTTGGCTTTGAGAGACAGTTTACTGCATAAATAATACCAGGTCTATGTGCTGTATTAGAAACATCCTTAAAATTTGTGTGACTGGTTTTGCACAGGCATTGGCTAGACTAGCTGCCGAGATTTTCAGAAGATTCTCACTGTGTCCTTCAGCAATCTCATTTTTTAAAGGGAGTATTTGTGAGAAATTTTGCAGCTATAATAATGGGAAAGCATGTTTGTCTCTGCATTTTTAAGAAGCCAACTATATCCAGTCTGAAAACTGTACATTAATCTGAACTACATAGGTGTGTTTTCATGTAGAAATTCATCAGATAGATTCATAGAAAATATTTTTAGACATACAAATCGTGGAACAGTTTTGGTTGGAAGGGACTTATAAAGGTCCCTCCTGCAATGAGCATGGACATCCTCAACTAGATGAGGTTGATCAGAGCCCTGTCCAAACTGACTGTGAACGTTTCCAGGGATGAGGCATTTACCATGTTTCTGGACAACCTGATCCAACGTTTTACTACTTTCATTGTAAAAAATTTTCTCCTTATATCTAGTCTGCATCTATCCTCATTTAGTTTAAAAACATTGCCCTTTGTCCTGTTGCAACAGGCCCTAGTTTCAAGTTTTCTCCACCTTTGTTCTAAATCCCCTGTTAGTACTGGAAGGTCTCAATAAGGTCTTGGAGACTTCTGTCCTCCAGATTTAACAGCTCCAACACTCTCAACCATTTCCCACAGTAGAATTATTCCATTCGTCCAAATCTCTTTGTGGTCCTCATTTGGACCCACCCCAAGAATTCCATGATATTTCTGTGCTGAGGACCCCAGGGCAGGATGCAGCACTCCAGGTCAGGTCCCACCAGGGCAGAGGGACAGAAGCACTTCCCTCATCCCACTGCCACGCTGCTCTGGGTAAAGCCTAGGATAAAATTTGCTTTTTGTGTTGAAAGTGCCCATTAACAGCTCATGTCCAGTTTTTTTTAATCACTAGCACCAGCTTTTTAGTCACCAGCAACCCCAAGTCATTCTTGTCAGGGCTTTCTTCAACCTCCTCATCCTCCATCTGGTACTGATTCCAGCTGTTGCCCTGCCCCAAGCATTGGACCTTGCACGTGGTGTTGTTGAATCTCTTCAGAGTGTGAAGTCACAATAGTATATTGTAAAAATCTATAATCAGAAGTTCAAAGAAGAATAACTTTGAATATATATTACACTAATATTTTTCTTAAAGTTTGTAAATATTATTGTATTGTTTGGCTGTGTGTTCCTTTCTAATACTTTTTTGATTCACAGTTCTATTATGCAAAATTTCAGCATTGTTGCTTCAAATTTAAATTGCAAGTTATAAAATTTGCCTTTCAACAACAGATTATTATCCAAACCAATAAAGAAACTTAAATACTTCCTTAACTCAAAAATTGTTTTGTTAAATTAATAAGTCAGTGTGAGAACAAAGAATTGTGTTTTTTGACCTGGAAGATAGTGTAAATATCAGCAGAATGTTTTGACATTCTTTTCCAAAAGTTTTCTCAAGGAAAAAAAATATCACACATGAAATTCACTACCCTTCAAGGGATTTAGAAAGTATTTATTTCATTGCACCTTCTCTGTGCTAATATATGTAATCGCTCATAAAATATATATTTTAGGATATTTTGGAATAATTCTTTCTAAAATTTCCTTTTATTACACTGTTAATGAAGTCTGGGCTTCTTACTCTTTCCCTTTTCATCAATGTTCAGTGAAGACAGACTAACAATGAAACATTTTTATTGTCACAAAATAATGGTACTGTTGCACTGAAAAATTTTCAACAGCATTTAGTTTGAAACTGGCAAGCCAGAATGGGTCCTGTTTTACAGTCACCATTTCTTCTTGGCAACAATGAAAGGCTATAAAATTAAGGTGCTTTGAAGAAGAAACACAGGAACTAAAAGAATAAACAAGATCCAGCTTTTTGTAGAAGAATTTTATTAATATAGCAGATTCAGATAGAAAGTAAAACTGAAATCTAACAATAATGGCAAACTAGGATAATGATCCAGAAAGCTTTTTCTCATAGAATTATTTCCTATTTATCAAGTAATCTCTTATAAGTGAGAGCTAGTTGAAAGCTATTTTAAGAAATGCTAGTAGAAATGTAGCTTTTAATTTCTTAGAAAACTGTCATTTTTACTCCTCATCAAAAGGTATAAGGAGTATTTTATATATAAATAGATACACTTTGAGTTAAGAAATCCACCAAATCCAATGTTTTTACCTTTCTGTCTCTTTCTTTTTGTATGCTTCTTTCTATTTTATGAACAGAAATTAAACAGAGAAAAGGAAAGATAAAAGATATTTTTTACTTAATTTACACTTCGGGGCAATTGTATAAGTATTTAGCAATTTGTATTGGAAATTTGAAATTCTTTATTTAAGGTTTTTATTTTTTCCTAAAAAGGAAAATTTGCTTTTCCACCTGATAGTTCATAAAAATCTTATAGAAAGCTTTACACAGGATCAAGTTCTAAGCTTCCTTTAAAGAAGAAAAATTCAAGTAACTGAGGGCAGTCTTCCAGTTTCAGGTAATTTCTTATGCTGCGGTTCAGCAAGAACAGCAGTCTAAGAAAATACCCAATAAACCCTTTCTCACATGAAAAGTCTTGTTTCACACTTTTTTCTTTAGGTGGGATCCTCACACAACATCACAGCTTGCATGTTCATCCTATCATACCACCCTGGTTTCTAAAGCTGACACAGAAATACCAAAGGGAACATGCTCTAATTCGTCACACTGTTTTCGCTCTTTAGAATCACAGGGAGTCTTTTTTTTAATTGTTTTTTCATGTTTATCTCTTACCTCATTGATTACTTGGCTCTGTCTCATTTCAGTTCCAACATACAGTACAAATGAAAACAGGGAAACTTCAGGCTGACATAAAGTCAGTTAAAATACATTCTATTTACTGGTTTGTCATCTTGTGATAATTATGATAGATGATTCACTGAAGAGATAAATTTTCTTAATAGTGGAAATAGAATTAATCATCCATAATAATACGTTAAATTAATCATCCAAAGTAATACATGAAAAAGAATTTGTTAAGGGTATGAAGAAACTTTAAAAAGTGCCCAATAAAACACAAGTTAATTAGAAAGAGAGATAATACCATGCACTAACAAATTCAAAGTTTACTTGCTTTCTTCATTCCCTTCTAAAAGCATTGTGATTGAGTTAGAAAGCCATTTTTTCAAAATTTGAAATATGAAAGAATGATCAATATTTTTATAATTAATTTTAAAGAAATAGAAAACTCATTCTTTCTGTGAATTGTCCATGAACACAATATTTTTAGAGTGATTTTTAAGTAAATCTTCTATTCCTGATTATATATAAACCCAACATTTGTGAAGATATTGGGTTGTTTATAACCTTTGTATTGCTGCTTTGCCCTTTTATTTTACATGAAATTTAGTTGTATATCTCTACCCATGTTATACCATCTGCATCCTGAGAAAATACATTGGAAGAGAGTTTCAAGATTACTCAACCTAATGATAAGATTTTGTCTTTCATAAATAAGGTTTTGCTAGAAATTAATGTGCTGAAAGATCATTTAAATAATTTTCATTTCACTTTTTGTTTTTCAAGGAATTTTCCCAATGTATTTCCATAGCTCTGACAGAAGTATCTACAAGCAGAAAAAGCTCTCATCTTTGTTAGCATTTACAGTGACTTGGTCATAGGCCTGGTTGGTTTTTAGGGTATGTGTGCCTTATATGCCCAGAATATAATTTTTTTAACAAAAGATCCACTAGAAATTCCCACAGAATTCTCTCACTAAAAAGATTTATATTGATAGATATTGATATATTTATTTCCAAATAGTTCCAGTTTTCTCTAAATTTCAAACTTTTAGAGAAAGGTTTTTTTGTCTTGCCTTATTCTTAGCTGTGAAATCTTGAAAATTGAATTGATTCAAATTACATAAATACTAGTTAAACAAGATGTTGCAAACTGTTGGCAATTAAAAGTACCTGTAATATAGATTTCATAAAATGATCTTAAGGTCCTATCTCAAGATCAGCATTTATTTCACCAGTACAATGCAAAGGAAAATATTATGGGCCTCTATGCTCCTAATATAGATGTATGTTGATTCACTACTGTTCAGTTAATAAAAATTAAGTATTCTCAAATGTTTCTGTTTTATCTCTGAGCTATTTACAATTTGGATCACATTCTGATACAAAACTGTTTACAGAAGAACGTTGAGCCAAGTCCTTGGTAGTTTTATAATTCCTCAAAATGACATTTTCAACTAATAAAAATATTACTTTTATAAGATACATTACAAATGGATTTTTCATCTGAACTTCTGGCAAAGGATCTTTTGAACTTTACACATCTGCTCTCTAGTTCATCCAACAAGTGAAGAGGAATAGACCTGCTACCTGTCTATATAGTGGGCATATTTGTCTGTATACCAAAAATTTCCCTCAAAAATGTGTACACCTTTCATTCAGTCATTCAAGGTTAAAGTGGCATTGCATTTAATAAAAAGCTGAGTTGGAAGGAGAGATATTTCAGTCCTGGTCTTTGTTTTTTCTCCTCAGTCTGGCAGGAGTTGGGAGAACATACATTCACTTGCAGAAGAAAAACCCAAATTTTGAGCTCCTACTTTGTAGCTCTGAGTTTGTCAAAGTAAGAACTGTCAATTATTTTCTTCTCCTTGAGATCTGCTGACAAAGCATAAGCCATATTTAACCCAAGACTGTGGGGCCACATTTTCTTTGGCTAGCTTTATGCCATCCTGTTCTTAAGCCAACCATCTCATTTGGGATGTGGAAAACAAACGAATATAAACTCTGCCATCTGTAACTTTAAACTATCTCATCAAACAGAGGTCTTCCTGAGTTCTGAAGCATAGTCTCTTTAAAACAAGAAAATTTTTCTCACTTTGATCTCTTTGCTTAAGACTGCATATCTCTATTAAAGAGGGTTCGTAATTTCCCTTCTCCCGCCTTTCAGTTCATTGTCTGCATTCCTTTACCCGCTGTCATATCATCATATCATTGTTTCCCCTCCAGTCTCTATCTCCATCCCAATGTGCATCCTTTATTCCTAACCTTGTGACAGGCTCAGCCCTTTCTACTGTGCTTCTTGGGAGTGGCAGCAGGAACTTTGTTCTTTGAGTTCCCCAACACTGGTGTGAAGGGCGCTCAGGCAGCTGCAAGCATACCTGCTGCTCCAGAGCTTGCAGCAGGAGGCAGAAAGCAGGAGGGGCTATTTCCTAGGTAAGTCTCTTTCTTTCTCAGAAGAAAGCCAGAGGATTCTTCTCCCCAAGAGTGAAATCCAAAAAGAATCCTCCTAAGCGGCTGTGAATTGTGTTCAGCACTGGGTCCAGATTCCAACCCAGGATGCTTCTAGGGTCTGGAGGGTCTGGAGGTGGCACAAAAGCAGTATTATCCATTGGATGCTCTGGCTAACAGCCAGAGAAAAAGATTTTTAGGGGTTTGTGATCTATAAAACTTCCTAAGTGCTACCCAAATTGGATGTTATTATTTTCATGACCACGGTATACTGCAGTCATTAACACGGGCCAGTGTGTGCTGCATGTTGTACAAGCACAGATCCAGAAGGCAAAGCTTGCTTTAGGGACTTTCCTACAGGGAAACCCATGGAGGAAGTGGGCCACTCATAAACTCCATACAATAAAGAAACAGGGAGTTGATACACCTCAGGACAGTACACCAATACTCTCACCTGCTTACTTGCTGCCAGCTCTGGGAGGAGAGGCAATGTAGAAAGGTTTGGTCCTCAAACAAGTCCAGCCATGACTGGTAATGGGAGGAAATATTTTCTCCCCTTCTCCCCTGTGCCATGTGTTTATGCTGTGCCAGCTGGTGTTAACTTAAAAGCTGGAGATCCCCCAATACCTTAACAAACCTGCACCCCTTCCCTTTTATAGTCAATTTTAAAGTGATTAGTCATTTTAAAGTTATAGTTACTAAAATAAAACGTTCCATTTTGGTTGGCAGTACACACTGCATGCACTTAGATTCCTGTCCAAGCATGAGCAGGGGTATGCACTTGGGTTCACCTGCACCCAGCACAGCCCAAGCACTTTTGTCTGCTTTTAATTCAGCAGGGGAGAGTCAGAGTCACAGATGCACACCAGCCCACAGCAGCACCTGCTCTAAGACATGAAATCCAGCTGGAGGGAAGAACAGCAATGGCACCAAATTTTTCTCCTGTTTTTCTTTCTTGCAACAGCAACAAAAATGCAACTGCAAAATAAGGAGTTTTTTATCAATCTCAGATTTTGTTTAGAAATAATACTCCAACTAGATGGATTATGTTATACACATTTAAATTGGTTTAATATTCTAATTGTAGATAGAATTCTTTAACACTAGACATCGCATATGAAATCAGCTGCAAAACAGGGGAACACCAAAAAAACCAAAAATCCTAAGGAGGAGAAATACTAAATAGAGTTCATGTTACCTTTTAGTTCTCAATTTATTTTTATCTTTTCATATGAAGATTTTAAAATACTTAACTAACTTGTCTGTTGAACATATTCCTGCTTTTGATAATTTATTCCACATACTAAGCACTATATCCTTTAAAATCTTTGTGTGGACTCTCCTTGTTTTCAAGTTCATTCTTTGTATATTATTCTCTTTTTTCCTTGTTGGGATTAAGTTCATCCTATTCACTTTCTGAATAATAAAACCTATTTTTCTTTTCTTTTCTTTTCTTTTCTTTTCTTTTCTTTTCTTTTCTTTTCTTTTCTTTTCTTTTCTTTTCTTTTCTTTTCTTTTCTTTTCCTTTCCTTTCTTTTCNCCTGGCATTTCCTTTGGGCTGCACACCAGGCCAGGGAGAGCATCCACCTGGTGGAGGGCTCCCAGCTCTCTCTTCTCTCTTCTCTCTTCTCTCTTTCTTCTCTCTTCTCTCTTCTCTCTTCTCTTCTCTCTTCTCTCTTTTCATGACAATCTCTTCTCCATTGCAATACATTCTTTGTAATATATGGTCTTGAACACCAGGTTTCTCTCTCTTTGCTCAACTTAAAAAAAAAAAAAAAAAAAAAAAAAAA
>WEIU01009578.1:4566-22039 GCA_013389925.1 Aegithalos caudatus | reverse complement strand
AAAAAAAAAAAAAAAAGGCTAATGCCATTTTTCTCAATTTAGCTTTCTGGAAATTCAAAGGCAATGATAAAGCATCAGTATTTGCAGGATTCCCTTCCCTTCCACTTCAGTGTGCTCATGGGCACAGTGCTGCCAGAGCCTCCTGGCAAGAGGTGGCTGGTGCCCAGACAAAGCAAGATCACATCTCTCTGTATTCAGGCCACCAGGGTTGCTTGTAATCCTGCTCACTGAAAAGTAAAAATATGCTATAATGACATCCACTAAGGGAACATCTGACACAACTGAGGCCACTTTTCCCAGGAGGCATCTGGCAGTTCATATCTTCCCCAGCCAGTTTTCCCTGTCTATATTGACTTAGTATGTTCTTGCAACAAGAAAGCTTGCAGGATGGAGTGAGTCAAGATCAAATTTGTACATATGATATTTATCTGCTTATTTTTTCTCTTCAGCCTTCAGGACTATTTTTATTTTTGACAGCATCAAAGACCACCAAACTCAGATGGTGCTGCCTGTGTTCTTAATGCCTATAATTCTTTGGTTCACTTTCTACTTTTGGCACCTTTTCCAGAAGTCACATTGAGATGTCATTCACAATTTCAGAAGAGAATAACAGACAAGTCATGCTTATTGATGCTATTAAAAGAGACAGGGTCAGTCAAAGACAGATCTGATATGCAGATGAGAAACTGGCTTATTGTGAGTCTGAAGAACAATACAGTGCCAGTATCTAAAATACTCCATGATCTCTTCTGGAAGAGTCAGTCATTCATTGGCTTCAAAAGTTACAATCTAGTGGTACAATCCTGGATAAAAAACTCCAACTGGGTTGGTATTGCTCATCTGCACTAAAAGACACAGGTCAGAGAAGCAGCAAAATGTAAGGCAAAGTTCATTTAAGTTCAGTAGGACTTGTACCAACTAGGATTCCTGTACTTCTAATAAGTATCTAAACTCTCACCTCCAGCTGTCTTTTAAATAAGTTATCTATTCCTCTGCAGTAGAAAAATTCCATTGAAGATCATCAGATGCAGCTAACTTCTCACTCTTGCTCCAGGTTAATTGGGTGACATTAATTACATTGAAAGGGATAAAATTCTGGCATACATTTTGTGACTGAGGTCTGCCATGCCAGAACTTTACCAGTAATCTGAGTTTAGTTCCCAGCAGAACTGGAAAAATGTTCATTAAGACTTATCATGGCAGATTGGATCTGACATTCTAGCTTGCAGGCTTGCCAAGTAGCAATCTTTGAATGGTTTGGGTTGGAATGGACCTTAAAGATCACCTAGTTTCAACCTCACTGGTACACCTTTCACTAGATCAGGTAGCTCAAAGTCCCATCCAGCCTGGCCTTGTATTCAGAAACATTCCTGTGCCAGAAATCATTGATGGCCATTACACAACCAAACCTACTCATACCTTGTCAAAATGATATCTGTGTCCAGGTAAAAAGCATCCCCCACCTAAGAATAAAGAAATTTTTAGAAAAACAATAAAAAAAGAAGGCTATATGTATAATGATTAGTCTAATTGAATTTTTCTTTTCCTGGTTTCCTATATCAGGATGAGAATAACTGGTGAAATAGTAACAAGATGATTATGGTTGGGATCCTACCACCACCTGTTATAGAACTATACTACAGAACCAAATTCAGCCTTCTGAATGGCAAATTAAAAATAAACATGTGTCACTTGAGGAGTCGCACCAAACCTTCCAAGGCATAAATGAAAACCCAGGTAAGAGGTGAATAGTACTTCTTATATCCATGGATATATTTCTTCTACAAAAACTGTGAAGTCTCATTGCTGTCATTCATGCTGTATCCTTTGCTACTTCTAAACGTGAGTTCTACAAATGAAATAAGCCTCAGACATAGATTTCTTTGGATACCATGTAATCATAGAAATATCTCTAAGATCACTAAATCCAGCCATTGAAATAATCCTATCTTTGTTGCCCCAAAGAGTAACACTGATTTCTCAATGTCGATGTCATATCAAAAGTTTTGTAATTGTGAATGAGGATGAATAAAGGAATACAGCAACCTTATCCATCTGTTATCAATATTTGTATATATATGTATAAGTAAAATAAAAATATAATTTTTCTTTCTTGCAAGACATGGCTATAACAAGCCCACACTGAAAGCAATTTAGTGAACTTGGAAAATCAAGAAATGTGTGAAATTAATTACTTAAACTCTTCAGCTGAAAATTTTGTCCAGACTATTCATTTGCTGCCATATTTCTTCAAAATATGTAAAATTAGTTTTTATGCAGAAGAAAACATTAAGATAATAGCAGTAGATATAGAAACATTTCACTGGGATATCTAAAGAGAAATTAATGTTTGTAGTTTCATTTCTACAATGAAACTTGTTTCAAAAGGAAAAAAAAATAGGGATTCTGTTCATTGATGAATTAATGTTAAAGGTGGACTAGAATGGCTCATGAGAAAAAATAACTAATCTAGAGAGAAACATTGTCTTCAGCAATACCTGACCAACATCACCAACATGAAACAGACAGCACCCAACACAGGCACAGCAACAGGACACAATGGACTGCAGAGGTCTGCTCAAAGTCCACTCAGGAAAAATACAGGGGCAGTTTTTCTTAAGACCTGGAATGGAAGATTGAATCTATTGTGTTTTCATGACATTTTTTCATTTCAAGGTTGTTATCTGGGGTGTTTCTGTGAGTCTTTCCTGCCCATACTCTTACTCACTGGAGGAAACAGGGCCAGAGAAGAATCTCGAGTCAAAAGGGATGATAGGACTCAATGTCAGTGAAATCAGAAATCCTTCTCTTTGAAGAACAACATTAAGAAGAAGAATGTGTCTTTGTTATTGTTGAAGTGTTACCTCCCTGCTGAGTGCCTGCTGCTTATCCAGGCTCTCATATTTCATCTGTGCTTGTTTCTTCCTGCTCAACTGGGCTTTTTTTGGCACAGTGAACATGCATTTGCATATCTTCTGAACATAATAAGTGGGGTTTTTTTGTTGTTGTTGTTTTTTTTTTTTTTTCCAAAGTCATTGGCCATGGCATCCAACAGACAGTGATACACACAACCTGCTGGGAAGTGCCAGTCTGAGTCAGACAGCCTTTCGTGGTCACCCTGTAGATGCTAGATCCTGGCAGGACATTTTAGATCAGACTAGAACCCAGCTGGCACAGCTGCATGGCTTAGGGGTTGGCTCAGCTCTCAGCCTGAGCTTGATGCGCATTATACCACTCTGAGAAAATCTCTGACAATATTAGGCAATTTACAAACTTGTCATAAGTGTCTCATAAAAGCAGAGGAGGAAGACTTAACTCAGAACATTTTAAAAGGAAGAACACACTGAGACAGCACTTTCCCAACAAGAACCTGCTGGAGACAGTGGCACATGGTCAGTCTGCACAAACATATTTTTCTCCTGATTTAGACAAGGCACGCTGCAGCTGAATGGCACACTGTCATTCAAAGCTCATTTTACATAGTTTGATCAATAACATTTTCTGAACTATTTTGTCTGTTATAAAGTCACAGTATCTATATTTTAACTAGAAATATTTTAAGTACATGATACAAAAATGCAGCCATTATTTAAAAAAATTATTTATGACAATAACCTTTCCATTATAATGGGTTTAGGACTTCTTTGTGTCTGCATTTGAGTGTGAGAGAGCATATATCTATGTACCTAGAAGCTGAATTATTGAACATGGATGTTACTCTAAGAATTTATAATTATGACAAGCATAATTTGTAATTATGATCATCATAATATAGAAGGGAGATACTGTTGATGTTATTGATGTAAAGAAGATGACTTATATTGCCAATATGTGTTGCTGCTGCAGTTATTAAAATATATAGTTGCAAAGTCACCATTTTTACAATGTTTAAAAAAAGCTAAACCACATCCAAATGAACCAAAGATAAGCCCAGTGAAACTGAGGCAAAAAGATAATCAACTTGGTATAATTTCAAAAAGCTCCAAGATCAAAGGAATGGAAAAATAGGTACATAAAGGAGATACAGAACTACTAATTCACCTATTTTTTTCTAATCCTTCTGTCAGCTCAGCATTTGAATTGGGCAGAGATATTAGTATTAACTCAGTGTTTATATTGGATTAGAACATTCCTGACTTTTGTGGAGTCCAAGGTAAATATTTCAAACAGGCTCCTATCAGAATCAATTTTCTTGATGGCATTGCTTTTTGCCCTTTTTTTCATGCTAACTAAAATACATCTGATTACCTAATCCACCCAGAAACAAAGAAAAACTACATACTTTAAAACTACATACTTTAAAATCTGTAGCAAGGTAACTATTACCTTTTTGGAGGCTATTTTAGCCTAATTTCCCGTGCCTCTGTGGTAGTGTAATTCAGAAGGAACCCCAGGTTTGGCTGACCAAGGATGAGTAAGAGTTGGACCTTTCTATTTTGTTTGATTTCACCTGTTAGAATGAATCACATTGTCATAAATTACTTTCATATTACTACATTTTTGCATAGAGTAACGAAGAGGACCAAACACATGTCCTAAACACATCATAATACTGGACTGACCAACATTAAGGTTGTCTTTCAGTGTTCTATGTAACAATGTGCAAAACCTAGTGGAAATATTTCCTGAAAAAATTTAAAAGTCTGATTTCCATTAATCTAACTGTTGTTATTATCATTATTGAGGGAATGACCTCATGGAGGGCTGTTGCAGGAGAGCAGACTCACTCTGGTGTCCAGGAATGAAGCTTTATATCTTATCTGAGACACTGTGTTGTCTTCCTTTTCCATAGCATATGGGATATTTGGCAGGAGCACTTTTTTTACTAAGGTCCCAGACTGCCAGCATTTAAGGAGCTCACAAACCTGCCATTGATCTTCTAACCTGGAGCCTTTGAGGGAGTGAAAAATGTTGTTTGGAAATGTTTCATAAAACAAAGGTAAGAATATTTCAGGATCACTAAGTCCACAAGTCATAGAGTATATGATGTAATGCAGTGGTAACTTAGACTGGCACTGGTATATGGAAAGTCTTCTCTTCCTATTGACAGAAGGGGAAAATAGTTCCCAAAAAATATGAGGGTTTTTTGGGGGTGCTTTTTTTGGGGAAGGAGGGAGGTTGGTGAGGTTTTGTTTGGATTTTTTTTTTGTTGTGTTTTTTTGGTTTTTTTTTTTTGTTTTCATCCAGTAAGTAGTCCCGAATATACTGCACTCACAGAGTCAGGAAATCCAATTCTTTTGCTACAGAAGTGACCTCAGTTAAAAATGTTATTGAAGATTCAATCTTATTGGAATTCACACAAATGAGCTGCACTGGGGGAAGACAGGAAGAAACACTTTCTCCAGATATACAACTCCCGTGTAAATTCTGAGAAAGCAGTGTTGACTTTATTAAAGACACACTAGTAAATTTTGACTCTTCATGGTTTAGGACCTATGCTGGAAAATTTTTTCTACTGTGCATACCAAGTGTTTAACATCTGGAAAGCAAGAAAGGGCAACATAAAATACCATTCTATTTTTTTTTTTTTTAAGCTGTGAGATTTTTAGCCAATGTGATATTTATAGGGAAGGAATAAATTCATCTCACAATTTTCAGGAATTTACATTTACTAAGATCTTCTCATACAGCATAAGGTATTATTTCTGTTCTCAAATACTATATCACAAGCATTTTAATTTGAACAATTTACAGCCATCATTGTATATAATTTGGTCCTTATTTACAGAATCACAAGGTTGGAAGAGGCCATTAAGATTGAGTCCAACCCAGGCCCTAATACCTCAACTAAACCTTGGCACAGAGTGCCACATCCAATCTTTTTTTAAACACATCCAGGGATGATGACTCCACCACCTCCCTGGGCAGACCATTTTAGACTTTATCACTCTTTCTGTGAAACCTTTTTCCTAACATCCAACCTGTATTTCCCTTGGTGCAGCTTGAGACTGTGTCCTCTCATTCTGTCAGTTGCTGCCTGGAGAAAGAGACCAACTCCCACCTGGCTACAACCACCTTTCAGGGAGTTGTACAGAGGGATAAGGTCACCTCTGAGTCTCCTTTTCTCCAGGCTAAACACTCCCAGCTCCATCAGTTGTTCCTCCCACGGTTTGTATTCCAAGCCCCTCTCCAGCCTCGTTGCCCCCTCTAGACTCGCTCAAGTGTCCCAATGTCCTTCCCAAACTGAGGGGCCCAGGATTGGACACAGCACCCAAGGTGTGGCCTCACCAGTGCCCAGTACAGGGGAAGAATGACCTCCCTGCTCCTGCTGGCCACACCATTCCTGATCCAGGCCAGGATGGCATTGGCCTTGGCCACCAGGGCACACTTGCTGGCTCCTGTTCAGCTGCTGTCACCAGAACCCCCAGGTCCCTTTCTGCCTGGGCACTGTCCAGCCACAACAGCCCCAGCCTGTAACATTGCAGGGGGTTATTTTGGCCAAAATGCAGGACTCAGCACTTGGACTTATTAAACTGCATCTTATTGGACTCTACTTATCTATATGTGTATATTTAAAAGGATTTATGTAGCTAATGCACTGAATTCATTCAATACTGTTGTGATGCTGTTCTGAGGCCTCATTTATTACACAGAGAGAAGGACTATGCCTGAGCCAAAGAGTTTGCACAATCAAGACAAGATATCAACTTACTGCACAAAAACAACAACCAAAAAGTATCTGGAGATAGGGGAAAGAGAAAAGAAACCATAAAGAAAAGTTAACTGTCTGATTCTGAGACAGTACAGTAAAAATAAGTTAAATATTCTTAAAGTCTACCTTACTGTTTAAGACCATATACACACATAAATTTGGACAAATAATTATTTTTGTGTGACCTTGATTCAAATGGTAATTAAGGCAGATAGAATTTATGTACAGACTTAGAACTGAATCCTAAACCATGGGCACACTGATGACAAGACCTGACTAATTTCAGTGGGAAATAACATGAAATAATGCAAAGAAAATCTTGATCCAGAGACAGAAATGTTCTCAAGGGACTCTGCCACGACTGTTAAGGATTACTGGACAAATAGAATTGGAAGGAAATGAAAAAGTTGCTTGTCAAGGCATCAAGAAACAAACAGATGTCACAGGAATTTAATAGGGAGGAGGAAAATGGGCAATAATTAAGACAAGAAAGAGGTGAAGGTAAATGAAATGTTGAGAATTATTCAAGGTATTTATCTACATATAATTGAATTGTGGATGAAATCTTAGTTCAAAATACAAAAGATTTTACACATTTAACGTTATCTTGTTTAATAATCTCTTCTCAATCTATTCCAAGTAATGTACTTAAGTATATAGTTCATAAATTTATCTCTCCAGAAATGCTTCTTCTTTTTTAGCTCTACACTGTTCTCTGCTTTTGAAATACTTCTGCTTGATGTTAACTCACTGGCTTAAATTTACCATGGTAAAGATCAAATATTTCATTTACAGAATCACAGAGGTTAAATCTGTAAAATCCTTTCTATTTTGAACTAAGATTTCAGCCATGATTCAATTATATGTAGATAAATAAGACTTGAATGTCTCAAATTTTTTTCAGACTACTGAAATAAGTTGAAATATAATAAAAATTAAGTCATTTCACAAAATTACCCTTTGCTAGAAGGCTATTATCACCCATTTTTACAAGAAAGAAGTTTCAGGGTTTATCAGTTATTTCCTTTTAAAGTATGAATGTTCAAAGAATAAGACAAATATTGACTGGCTTTCAGTTGCATTGTCTATTGTATTCAAAAATAGACAAAAGTTGTTTCGCACTTCTTTCAACTTGCACCACTAATATACGGCTAGCATTGACCAGAGGAGAATGAGATTTTTTGGCCAATTGTGTTTGATAGGGCCTGACCTATGAATTCTGTTTGATAACACACATTCCTCTTCTGCATTATAAATATATCATATTGTCAATTGTCACTGACAGACTTTTTATTGTCATTGATTGAACATTAATCACTATTCACAATTCTTCATACAGTCAGATGAATTTTACAGTCCAGAACTTATGTTTAGGTGGTTTAACCATTCATGAAAGCTTCATCTCCCACACTGACTTGGGCTGTTAGATTGGAACAAATTTTGAAAAACTGAGGGCAGATGCTGACAGCAGTGCACTTCCCAGTCATGCAGAAGATAGGAAGGGGGAAAGCCATGCTTTTGAATGTACTGCAGGAATTCCTCACCTGTAACTGCTGCACTAAATGTGGCCCAGTAAAACAGGTAGAGAGATAGATTGTTAGTTTTAAAGAGAAAAGCGTCACTCAACTGTCTGACAATTGTTCTTTTTCAGCACTCAAGGAAATAAGGAATTCTTTTTGGCCTTTACAGTTTTTTTGTAAACTAAAAAAGTAAGATGTGTTCTAGAATAAAAAAGCATAAAGTGAGCAGTAAAAGTAGGGTAAATGAGTGTTGCACTACATAATCTGTTTCTGAAGGGAATGATGCCTTATCATGCTGCATTACATGGAATCACTTAAATGCATATTGTATTTGGACGTCTTTACCTGGTTGTGGCCACTAAATGTATTGCTTTAAAAAGTAAAGCTCTAAAAGTATTGGCTGCCAGAAATCAAATGTTAAATTCATAGAGAGAAATAATTTCTCTGCAGCTGATGGATAATTAAAAGGATCTGTTGATTTCTCAGGACAAGAATCACTGGTTTACACAGACATGTTATACTACTGGTTCTTAAGAAATTACTTTGTTTTATATATCATTGTATGTAAAGTGCATATTGACAAAGACACTGGAATGCCTTTTTTTTTTTTTTCAGATTAAGGATTTTGGAGACTTTAAGAGTTTTAGGAGTTGTAGTTCACACGACATAGAAAGAATAATGTACATTTAGTACATCTTAAATGGCAGGCAGACTTTTGTTTAAAATTATTACACTCTGCATGCTCTTTAAATTTCTAAGCTGTTCACTTATGTTTTCTTTTGAAGAGAATTACAGATTGTATTGTCAGATAGACACTAAAACACTAGCTGACAGCAGTGTATGTTTTCAGAATGAGCATAGATAAATTCTGCCTTTGTCTCTGCTAGTACAGACCTAACAAACCATTATTCATGGGAATACAGCTTGGTTATGATCCCATGATTGTTTACATCTCTCACCATGGAAGCACTTTTATTTTCAGTTCTTCTGTCAGAGTCTGAAGAATTTTCCATCAGTGACCAGTGCAATGTGGATTTTTGTAATGTTAGCTGATAACTACATGAAAGGGATTACTATCAAAAAGAAGTCATCATACATTTGATGTTATACGACAAACACAGTAATGCCAAATTCTATCTTGAAAAATGGGAAAATACAGAAAAATAAGCTCAAATAAATTTCACTGTTTGCCTCCTATTGGATCAAATATGTATTGGGAGATAAATTTGAACACACTAACATATCTGCTGGACTTTCTCAGTCTTTTCTGAGGCTAGATCATGAATTTCATCTGTAAATGTGGCACATTTCTCGAGCAGTATCTTGACTTTAAAAAAATTTCCTTCTGATCTTGCAAAGATTCAGTGACAGCTTTGACTTCAGAATAGACTGAGGAGTGTGTCAAGGCAAGGCTTATTGGTAGGGATAATATATTATTACTAGCAAGTTACTGTAGCTGGAAAAATCTTCAAAAATTTCAGGCACACAAGGCTTTCTAACATCATTTAGTTATTTTAGCAAATATCTTTGTAGTAACAGAACTTAATTACACAACTAATTCAGCTTTTCTCAAATGCCCAGATATTAGCTGCATTAAAGGAATGACAGTGTCAAATTAATATTTTATTACAAAGCAGAAAAATTCTTGTATACTAAAATAATTTTTTTGCTTTCTTTCCAGTGGTTTCCATGCTACTTAAAATATGTTTTCACAAAATTTTGAGCAAGATGCAAACTTGAATTTCAGTGACATTATCCATGCGCAAGTATGCTATTTTTCTGAAAAGTCTTTTAAATACTCAGGAACTAATAGAAATACAACTATTTCTAAGAGAAACCCAAGACCATTTAATACCTATACATATAATAATTATTACATTACTTTAGAGACAGGAATTTTTTAACAGGAGTACCCAGAAAGCACATTAAATAACTTACTGTGTAAAAAAAAAAGCCTTATTGAGGAAAATGTGACAAACCACAACTGTGTCTGATCATATTCAACTTTCAAGCTTTAAAAAAACAAGAGCAAGAAAAATGACATATCTAAAAGACATGTTTGTTTAAGGGGAAAGAAATAACTCCTTAAAACCACGAGAACAGGTAGATCAGAGTGAGATAAAACTGTGAAAAAGTATGAAAATAACCCCAGAATGTTTTCAACAGGATTTCTTTCAACTTTTTATTTTAATGGAAAAATGAAAGTTTGTTCCCTGTGCTACAGTTTAAATTTTGTCAGTAGTGAAGTTTGGCAAAAGAGATTGCCCAGAGAAAATTCATGAACTAAAGAGGCGTATTCGGAACCACTGAGGTAGCATGGGGCTTGGGCTGTATCTGATTTTTGTCACTCTTATTTCAGTTTTTTCAAAGGCAGAAGTTTCATTTTTTTAAAAGGGACTAGGACAGTACTAGAAAATTATTACAGGAAATGGCAGGAATGTTTAACTCTTCTTTGAATCAGTAGGACTAATGCCATGGAGTTCAAAGGAAGCTGAATCAGAACTTTTGCAGTATGATATATTTTTACATTTTAGTAAAATGACACATTGAGATATACACATTGCTATAAAATGATTTTTAAAGTATAATCTAATATGACAAAGTCTTTTTAGACATCTGCCAAGGTAAATTTCAGTCAAATTGTGTTCTAAACTCTCCCAGCCTTCTAGTAATTTGGGTTAGGTGAGAAGGATTAAAAAAAAAATGTAGTTTCTTTAGACCCTATGCAGTTAGATTTAGAATTATTTAGATGGATTTAGAATTATTTTTCTATCCAGTTTTGACCCACATCAGAAAGCTGAAAAGTATAATATATCCAAATTATGAAGCTGAATTTTCAAATTTTGTTGTTTAATCCTGAATTTAAACCATACATAAGAGCCAAAACTCTTTATAAATGGTAAATCTGGTGATGTCTGAACTGTTAGTAACATTTAGCTCAAATTTTTACTATTCAAACAGTGAAAATTGGTTTTCTCATCACATAGCTCCAGTGGAAATTTCTGCAAGAAAAATCATCCTTGGCATCTTCTCTGCAAATCTTATGCTGAATTTTTGCTGCCACAGGTACATCTGCTTTATAAAGAGTACCCTTAAAAGTAACTTATTCTCTGTTTTTATTTTTCATCTCAGTCAGTTAAACACTTAAATAGTTCTATATGAGGTAAAATGTAATTTAAAAATTGAAATTATCTGGGAAATGTATTTTTTTTAATATTCACCAGCTGAACTGTGACATCTCTACTGTTTCAAATATATTTTTAATAACTTGCAAGTGGATCAGCTAGCCATACTCCCCCCGTGTTTACGGCTACAGCTGCATCTAATTTGAGGATCTAGAGACAGTCAGAAGTCTCAGTAAATCTTGTACAGACATGCAAATGCATCATCACCCTATGCCACTGATCTTTTAAGCAGGGCTGAATAAAAACAGCAGCAATGTTCAAGAGACAATTTCTTCTGTCAGTGGAAAGAAATTAGGCTTTCTCAGAAAACAAATCAAACCAAACTTTCTTTTCCCCATGCCAGTATATGTTCATAATGCTTGTGTTACACTACTATACATTACATCTACATTACATATATATTAATAAAGTAATTATTATTTGTCTAAAAATTATATTCTACAAGTTTCATGCTCTGATATCTTGGCAAACTCTTGTCACCACTGATAATTGCTTTTGCATCCCAGAGGTTTTTATGAAAAATGTTAAAAACCCCAAATAGTGCAAGAACTGAGTTATAGAAGGTTGAGTACAGTCTCAAAGAATATTTGGGTTGTATTGCTTCAGAAAGCTTTAGTGATAATAGTAAACATATTATTGTTCTTTGCATTTCACTAAAAGTAACAACTTTTGTAGTAATAGAGCACTCATGGCTAACTAACATGAAGCAGAGGGGTTTTAGAGATGGGAAATTGTTTTATTTTGCCTATAACAGATTCACTATTTGTTAGAACCAGGTATTGTCTTCAAAGCAAGCAATGTTGCTGTACATTCCTTCTTTATAAATTTTGCAACATACATCTGTTTTGGCCATGGCTTTAGACACTTGCTGCTGCTATCTCAGAGAAGTCTGGACTGAACTCTCAAACACAAGTGTTTTGAGTGTACAATATGAAGTCTAGAGAGATATTTTTGCCCGGCTCAGAGAAGGACCATGATGAGCATTTAACCTCAGCACACACTGTGGCAAATCCTGCTCAAATGAGTAAAATCCAGGTGGTATCTCTGTCACTGCAGTTCTGGTGTTGTGTTATGAGTGGCTGGCATCTGTATGGGATGGCCAGGGCTACACTGTGGGCAGAAGCTCAAACCCAGGATTACAGGGTCATCACTTGCTCTCGTCCAGCAGTGAGGACTGCAATATCCTCTCTGCTCATGCAGGTACCTAAAGTGACTCTGGAGAAACTACACAGGAAGTATTAAACTGAGAGATGGATAATGTCTTTAGTATCAGGGTAAAGTTTTTCATTACCCCTTGTGCAGCAGGGCCAAAAGAGGTCCCCGAGTCAGGGAAGCTCGACAAACAAAAAGTAAAAAAGAGATGGTGGGGATTTTTTTGTCAACATATGGGAAAACATTGTTATTCTGATCTCTCATGTCAGGTTAAGGTGTATGAGGGGAAGCAAAAGGAGTTAGAGAAACAGGTCAAAAAACAGCCCCATTTTCCAGAAAAGTGCTTTCTTCACTGCATGCAATGGCCACGGTCCTATCTTCTGTCCCTTGTGCTTTACTGATGACCTGGTTTAATTAACATAGGCAAGTAGGCTGGCAGGGAAGAAGGTTAAGCTGTCCAGGAAAAACATTCTTTTAGAAAGAACAAAGAAAGCTAACAAATAATGAAGTCTACTTTTATAGGAAAAGATTTCCTGAAGCTCTTTCAGAAAAGAATTAAGCAATATATCCCATTTCTCTCCAGGAATTATGAAGTTTTTTGGTTATTTTCAAGTGCTATTAAGGTGTCAGCAGCTGGGAGAAAAAAACCTCAGAACCATATATAATAAACAGATATAATTTGTGTGGTTCACATTCGATTCTCAGAAAACAGCTGTGCATTTGGGAGATTTTCCATGAGAGACAAGGACCTTCTTTGTCAAGGTCCAACATTTCTACTGACTGTATCACAGGAGAGACCATGATATCACCATTTGAATATGTGGTTATTTTTATAGACTCAAAGTATAATTCATATTATACTTTATATATATTACATATACTATACTGCATATATATTAAACTTAGCTGTGTGATAAGCAGGTATTTTCTACCATAAAGGCTGATAAAAATATCTACATTTTTAGAAGAAGTTTTCTTTTGAAATGTTGACTTTTGTTAACAAAACTGAAAGAAATCTGACTTCCACAAAAATAGTCAGCTTAGCTACAATCATAATTGAAAATTTGTTGTTGTTGTAGAAATCATTCATCTAAATGCTTGAGGACATTTTCATGCTGTGAAGCTTTAATAGTAACTGTTCATCCAGTATAAAACCCAGAAAAATAGCACAGTTATTCATATCCTTGATGTTCTGCAGATATAATGCCTCCAGGTAGCGCCTAACTTCCTGTTGTTTGAGCAAGAAAATGTTCCCCAATTCAAGAACAAAAGTTGTTATTTTCACAGTCATCTTGGAGGAAAGGAGACTTAAAAAAGGTCCTGAAACAAATATTGTTATTGCCATTACTGAACTTTTGGAGATTTGTGTTCAGAGGTTACAAGAGTGATGAAATGCTCAGAGCACAACCAATTGTTTTCTGATGCCCACATTTCCATTGAATAAAAGATCTCCGTCTTCCACAAACTAATAGGACAATATCAAGAGTAAAAAGCATGGAACATTTAAAGAGAATAGATTCTGATAGTAAAATTGGTAGCATAGCTCTACTAACACTGCAGCTGTAGCAGAAAAATGGTCATTTACAAGTAGTCCTCCTTCTACTGCTTCTAAGGCATTCAAGCACCTATGTTGCACGCTACCCAAGAGGAAAAGAAAATCTCTTCATTAGGGTGACCCCATATTGCCTCTCATGCAGAGTCTGAAACATTTTCCTTGTCAAGCAGACGGTTCCCTCCATCAGGTCCATGGAGTCCAGCAACCATTTATGGAAAAAATTACCTTATTGCTTCCCAAAAGCAGTTTTAGGATGCCTTTGGTCCTGCATCTCATCATAGAACACATGATGAATTTTTGTTAATAAAGAATCTAACGAAATGAGATTTCTCTTGTTCTTCCAGAATATGTCTGTCTAAATTCTGGAACTAAAGGATCAATCAGTTGATATACCTAAATATATCTTATACATGCTTGCTATATTTTCTCTGACACTTTTTGAGAGTTTTCTTTTAATTTTAAATGCACATGAAAAAAACTGACTAAAGAGATCTTTTCCATTACCTCAGGGATATACCTTGATAAGTTTTTTGTTTTGTGGTTTTGCAGAAACCTCCTGCTTTCACATTTTTTTTTGCATTGAGAAACTTAAAAAGACATGAATTCAGGTACAATAAGAGCCATTATTAATGACTGTTATTACATTTGCAGCATATAATTTTATCTGTCAGTTTTTCAATGCATTTCAGGAGTTATAGGCTGTTTGGTGCTCATCTTGCTAGGATCCATGGAAAATGTGTTGCTTTCAGTTGCAGATAGAAACACTGTCTTTTCCTTTGGCATCATGTCAGATGGTGAAAATTTCTTTTAATGCTGTTGTGATGCTATAATGTAAGGTTCTGTTTCAATTACTCAATATCCTGCTAAAATATTCTGAGCATTAACTTCAACATTGTCCCTAGAAATGTCCCTATTTCTTGCACTTAAGCACTATATAAATAAATTTATTTTCTTCATTTACATCTGGAGTGACAATAATACCCACAATTTATAGGCAGCACCATGATACATATTGGGTAACTTACCAAACAGTCCTCAAATTCTTCACAAGGGAGTGGCTTTTAAAGATGATAAAGCTACAAAAACCTTTTCTTCTCTTTTTACAGAGCCATAGAGCTCAAGTGAGATGGCTAGGTACTGAATTCCAGCATACACCTCCAGAACTTATAAATCAATGTCAGTGCTTGGTGATTTCAGACAATTCTTTAAGGCTTACTTGGACAGAGTTACAGTGAGTGCTACAGGAAGGCTTCTACAGTCTTCCTGGCATTGCTGGGCAGCCAGTGGCTGGGGCACACTAATGCCTCTGCCTGAAGCTGCTAAATCAAAATGGGTCCCTGCACGAGAGGCAGACAGGTGGTTGTCCTGGGTTAACTCCAGCTGGCAATGGAGTCTCATGCAGCTGCTTGTTCATTCTCCCCTGCTGTGGTGGGGGAGAGAGCTGGAAGAGTAAAAATGAGAAAATTCATGCATTGAGATAAAGCAAGTTTATTAGGTAAAGCCAAAAACGGTGTGCACAAGCAGAGCAGAACAAGGAATTCTTTCACCACTTCCCGTCAGCAGGCAGGTGTTCAGCTGCCTACAGAAAAGCCATAGTGGTGACTCAGGCAGATGAAAACCTCACTCCAAACATTCCCCTTTTTCTCCTTCTGCAGGTTTATACACTGAGCATGAGGCCAGATGGTATGGAACATCCCTTGGGTCACTTGGGGTCAATTGTCCCAGTTAGTCCTTCCAGCTTCCTGTGCACCCCCAGCCCACTTGCTGCTGGGTTGGGATGAGAGGCAGAAAAGGCCTTGGTTCTCTGCCAGACTGCTCAGCAAGAGTGCAAACATGCTATCAACACTGTTTCCAACACAAATATAAAGCAGGGTCCCATGCCAGATACTATGAAAATTAACTCTATCCCAGACAGAACCAACAATGAAGAGCTGCCTCTCCTCCCATCCTAACCATTGCTTCAGTAATCCATATAAATCTCAAACCTTTACCTCATCATGCTTGATGTGCTCAGAGATTGCTTAAAACCAAGGGAGTGTTTAGTTTCTCAAATGCATCATCCCAGTAGAGCCTATGAAAAGTCCCACAACTGCATAAATTGTCACTTGAGAATAAAAACTGACATTGAATTTAATTAAATTCCCATTGATTTTAATGAGATGAGAAATGAACCCTTGAGTCTTGAAAAAACCCAAACAACCCAAAGTATATGAAAAACCTCTTCATTCTCTCTTCTAGCTTGGAATGCAAGGCTTATATAGGATTATCCGAAGCACTGATCTAACAGCACCATATCCCATGGTAGAGCTTATATCAGTCACTGCAGCTGTACAAGTCTGCTTTAAGTTTGATGCCAAGAATTAAGTGTCACTCAGCTGTGTCACTTGTTCAGCCTGCAAGCCAAAAAAATCCTGATGCTGTTCACAAAAGAGGAATAATATTTTGCATGCATTCACATTTTGTTCTCTTACTTGTCACAACAGCTAAATTTGAATGGCATCTTGTTTAATTGTTCTGCACAATTTCTGAACATATGAAACTCTTTAGCTTTTTTCCATATGCATCACTAGTCCAAGTTTTAGAAAACAAACAAATGTTTGGGCGGGGTAAGTACTGGTGGAGCTAAATTTCATGTATAGAAAGTATATTTTCAACAAGAATCAATTCCTAACCATGCAGCTTAATTCAGCAGTTATCTGGGGTATGCTTTGATATGTTTAACAAGCTGTCTCTGTCATAACCCCACCTTGGAATATTACCACTTTACATTTATCAGCACATTGAACCTAACCCAATTGTTTTTCCTGTAGGAACAAAAAGAGGCATGTTTTCTCCATCTAACACAAACAGATGTGGGCTCTCAGAGCTTTATAACTGTTTGTTATGAAGGAAAATGTATTTGTCGGAATTGTGAAAAAGGAGCTGAAAATTACATTTCATTCATAACAGATGCTACATAAAATTATGTATTTTCTCAAGCAGGTAAGCAGGATAAATTTTAAATCAAATCAACAATGCTAATTTTTTAGTGACTTCATTAAATAGCTTTGATAATCCTTATAAGTACATAAAATTTGGCTAATATATCAAACGCATCATTTTAGGCACACAGTTGCAATCCAGAATGCAATGTTTAAACATTTCAGACACTTCACAATATTGGATTCCTCCTATCAGCCCTTTCCAAAGTCAATATTTTAAAAATTTTATTAATTTTTAGTGGGCCACACAACAGGTGGTTAATTATGTTAATAAGAACCCACAGCAAAACCTCTGCAAGCTCCATATGTGCAATCCTTGCAGAAGAGCAAAATATCATCTAGATTTTCCATTTGACTGACTTATCACTCAAAATACTAACCTGATTGAGCACTTGTCTTCTTCTGTTTGTAGAGGTCCCTGAAAGAAA
>WEIU01009577.1:29954-47697 GCA_013389925.1 Aegithalos caudatus | reverse complement strand
AAAATAAGGGTGAAATAATCTGAGGGAAAAATAAGGGTGAAATAATCTGAGGGAAAAATAAGGATGAAAAAATCTGAGGGAAAAATAAGGGTGAAATAATCTGAGGGAAAAATAAGGGTGAAAAAATCTGAGGGGGAAATGAGGGTGAAATGACCTGAGAGGGAAAATGAGAGTGAAATAATCTGAGGGAAAAATAAGGGTGAAATAATCTGAGGGAAAAATAAGGGTGGAATGATCTGAGGGAAAAATGAGGGTGAAATGAATGATCTGAGGGAAAAATGAGGGTGGCATTATCTGAGTATCCTTTCTTTTCACAAAGTGGGTGACGTTACCTCCAAACTTCAAATATTTCCAGCTGTAAATAAGGCCTCGCTTTTCCTGAGGGCTCTGGGTTGTTTTGTTGTTTTGTTTTTTTTTTCTCGAGGAGATGAAATCCATTAATGAAACTAAAATATTGCACCTCTATCAGGAGCTTTTAATAACTGTAATAAAAGGCAGTTAAAGTGCTGATCTGCATTGATTTTTTTTGCTCCTCTGGGAAGACAGCTCCCCGTGTTTTTAAATATAGCTCTGAAGTATTCGGTGGGATAAACGATTTTTCCTTTCAGCTCCTTCTAAACATCTCACTGAAAAGCTGGGATTTGTGGTTTCCTGTCTGAAAAACGTGGATTTTACCCCTTTTTTGTGTGTGTTTTTTGTTTTTTGGGTTTTTTTTTGGTGGGCCACATCCATGAGAGGGTTTTTTGTTTGTTGTTTTTTTTTTTTAACGTTCATTCCCAAAGCTCCTCTTGGAACCTCGGGAAATAATTCCTGCTCAAAAAAAATCCATGAACTGTGACCAGAGCCGGGGTAATTTTTATGTTAATGAGGGTGGTGGTAAAAAGGAATTGGTTATTTCTGGGAAGTCTTTTCACACTCAATTGCTCCCATATTTCCATGGATAAAACACTCATGGAAAGTCCAGGTCTGTGCCCAGTTCTGTGGAATTTTGGGCTCAGAAACTCTTAGGGTGGAGTTTAAATCAGGAAAGGTCAAGGATGGGGTTTTTGGTAGCGAGGAGATTTTTTTTGTGTTGCACAAAAGTGGAAAAATTTGGGATATTGTGGGGAGAACAGGCTGGGAGAGTTGGGAATGTCCAGCTGGAGAAGGGAAGGATGCAGGAGCTTGGAGCAGCTTCCAGAGCCTAAAGGGGCTCCAGGAGAGCTGGAATTTGGGAAAGGGGACAAGGGATGGAGGGCCAGGACCCAGGGAATGGCTTCAAATGGGAAAAGGGGAAATTTGGCTGGGATATTGAGGAGGAATTCTTCCCTGTGAGGGTTGTGAGGGGTTGGGTGGGAAATCCCAGAGAAGCTGTGGCTGCCCCAGGATTCTTGGGAATATCCAAGGCCAGGCTGGAACAACCTGGACAAGGCATCGGGGTTGGAATTGGGATCACCTTTAAATTCCCAACCATTCCCAACCATTCCATTCCGTGGCTTTTGCCTTTACTCCTCTCTGGGATCGCTGCCTTTGTCCCTAAAAATCCGGAATTTTTTTTCCCCCCAAGCCCGTTTTCCTGCTGCACAGAGCTGTGATAACGCTGATCACTGCCTGCCAGCAGCCTCCCATTCACAAAAAAAGCTCCTCATCAGGAAAAAGGAGCAGTTTTGACTTTTTTTTTCCCACCTGAATTGAGGGATGATTTCTGCCTTTTCCAGTCCCCCACACCCCGTGGGTTGCTCAGGCTCCTTCAGCCCCTCCTTGTTCTGGGGCTTTTTTACACCAGAAATTAATTTTTTTACACCAGAATTTTTTTTTTTTTAATTTTTAAAATTTTTTTAGCATTCAAAAATTGTTTTCTGGATTTTTTTTTTTATTATTTTTTTTTCCCCACCGAGGCCCCTTGCTGCTTGAAGTCAATGATGAACATATGGCTGGGAGCAGGCAGCCAAAAATAAAGGAATAAAGGGAAATAAAGAGATAAGGGAGTGCAGATTCCCCAGGCATTTAGGCAAAGGGAGCATCCCTTTAGTAAAATACATAAAAATACATAAAAATACATTAAAGTACACAGAATTACATAAAAATAGTAAATAGTAAAATACATATTTTAGTGCAGATCACCATCAGCTACCGAGTTAAAACAACACAAAAGCCAAATTGCATTTTTGAGGGCTCCATTGTTGGGTTTGTGTGGGGTTTATATATATATATATATTTAAAATTTAAAATATTTTTTAATTTTTTTTTAATTAATTTTTTTTAATTAATTTTTTTAAAAAATTAAAAAAGCAGAATGGTTTTGCTGTGAGCATCTGTGTGAGGGGCAGAGCACGAGGTCGTTTTAATCCCAATAAAGGAGGATTGGGTCATCAAAACCAGGATGGAATCGCTGGGAATTTTTTTAGGGAAGAGGAGACTTTGGAGAGATGAGTGTTGGAGATGATGAAAAATGCTTTTATTTCCTGTGCTGAGCCCGAGGGGAACGCTGACCCTCCCAAAAAAAAAAAAAGGGAAAAAACTTGGAGTCGTGCGCTGAGGAAAAAGCCAAGGTGGGACCTTGGGAGCAGATTGATGGAGGAATTCTCCCGGGTTTTTCCGGAATGGATGGAGGCTGCACCTGCAGGGCCGGGCAGATGGGAATGCTCAGGGCACTGAGCACAATCTGGAGGGATCTGTCTGGGCCTCCAAGGTCAGCCTGATCCTGCTCCAGGAGCTTTTCCAAACATTCCCTGTCTCTCCTTAATGTCCCAGCAGAGCCAGCATCTCCTGGGTTTGGAGGGCAGAGCTCCCCAGCAGTGCTGGATCCCGATATTCCAGTGGGGAACAGCCCCTGGAAAGGCTGGGATGGGAGGTGGGAGAGCCTCTCCCCTGGTCTGTGGGGAGATTCCTGGGTTTCATGTGGAAAATATTCCTGCTGGAGCTGAAGTTGGTGAGGATTCGCCTTGGTGAGGAAAAGCTCCCTCGGATTTGAGGATCTGAGGATTTTGAGGCTGCTGGGGAAGGGAGGAGATGGAGAAACTTCCTGCAGCTCCAAGGTTTCCTCACCTGACGCCCAAAACTTGGGAAATTCCAGAACAATCCCAGGTGTTTTAGGTGACCCAGAGGGAGCTGAGCCTCTTCTGTCACTTTTTCCTTGGCTTGGTGGTTTCCATAACGGAAAATTTGCTTGGAAATGCCAGGAACTGAAAGGGTTTTGTTGTGTGGCTGTGGGGGGTCAGGAAAGCTGCTGCAATTCCCTGGAATATCGTTCTGCTTCCCATGGTCACGGAATATTTCACAGGAGATGGGAATTTGGGGATCTCACAGGAGATGGGAATTCTTGGATCTTTGGGAGTTTCTCCCCTTGGTCACATCTGTGGGAGGTTTTGCCATGAGCGCAGACACCAAGAGGAAATGATTTGGGATTGTTCAGGTTGGAAAAGCCCCTGGAGATTCCCAGCACTGCCAAGGCCTCCATGGATTTAAATCCCTCCAGGGATGGGGACTCCACCATGGATCCATGATCCCCTAAATCCACATGGATTTCAATCCCTGCAGGGATGGGGACTCTGCCATGGATCTGCATCCCCCCCAAATCCACATGGATTTTAATCCCTGCAGGGATGGGGTCTCCACCATGGATCCATGATCCCCTAAATCCACATGGATTTAAATCCCTGCAGGGATGGGGACTCTCCCATGGATCTGCATCCCCCCCAAATCCACATGGATTTTAATCCCTGCAGGGATGGGGACTCCACCATGGATCCATGATCCCCTAAATCCACATGGATTTCAATCCCTGCAGGGATGGGGTCTCCACCATGGATCCATGATCCCCCAAATCCACATGGATTTCAATCCCTGCAGGGATGGGGACTCCACCACTTGGCCAGGGCTGGAATTCCTTTCCAAGCAAGAATTATTCCTGATACCCAAGCTGAACCTCCCTGTGTGTAGCTTGAGGCTTTTTCCCCTCTTGAATCTCGCTCCTTGAGGGAATATTAGCAGAAACATTGGAATGGACAGGAAGCATCGCTCCTGGATGGATGGAAATAAAGATAAAATCCTACAAAATCAACTTCCCACCTCCATAAAAAAACCTACCAGATAAATTCCCTGCCTTTCTGTTCTGAAAACACCGGGATCTGAGGTCAAACATCCTTGAGAGATCCCTGGGAACTGAGCGACTTTTTTTATTTACTAAAAATTCCCATTTTCATCCCGCCAGGTGCCGAGCCCCTTCTCCATGCCCTGGGTGTTTCCCAGGCTGCTCCAAAGGCACCCTGGAATATTCCTCATCTCCCGGTCACTGAGCCATTGTCTGAATGCAGATCCTATCGCTGAGGGTTTTAATTATCCCGGCATTGACTGGGATAGAGAGAGAGAAAGAGAAAAAGAAGAGAGAGGAGGGGGGAAAAAAAAAATGCAAATGGGGGATGGAAAAAACGGGATCCGTGGATTTCAGGAGGCGCGAGCTGGCGTTAATGCCCGTAATTAAAGCGCTAAGTGATTGTTCCTTCCCCGCGGAGATGGAAGTGTCACTCAAGGCTGGAGCTTTCAAGAGCCGCCGGCATTCACGGCTATAAATAATCCCGCTGATGGAGATAAGGGATGGAGTATGGAGAGCTCAGATAATGCCGGGGTCTTAACTCGGAATTTGAATTTAATCATCTCTTTTTTTTTCCTGCGGGGAGGGCGGGCGGAGGAGCCGATTCCAGGGGCGCATTCCCGGCTCTTCGCGGCGGCGGTCACTCAAAAAATGGGGTTTTTTTGGGTTTTTTTTTTGGGTTTTTTTTTTGTGACCTTCGTTCCGAGCAAATCCCGGCGTTTTAGGAAATTGGCTTTCAAAAATTGCAGCTTTTATCCCCTCCCACCTCCCCCGAGCCGGTATCTCCTCCAGCAGTTGGACACCTGGAGAGGGAGGGGATGAAAGGTGGAGAGAGGAAATCTCCGGGCTGTGAAATGTTGGGAGTGGAATCCCATGAAATCCTGCCTTGGATTTCTCTCCTCCTGGAGAGCTGCGGGGTTTTTTTTGGGGGGTGTTTCTGGAGCACGGTCAGGAAAATCCCATTAAAAGCTCCAGGTGGAATCTTTGAATGCTTGGATGGTGCTGAATTTGAGGATGGGGATCCCAAATCCTCGGGCCTTTCCCGTGGGTTTTTTGATTTTAAAGGTTTCTGCAACAGCCCAGGAATGGGAAAATATGGAAATTTTGGAAAATGGGAAAATATTGGAATTGGGTGTCACATCCCAATTCCATCTCCTGTTATCTCCTTGGAATGGGAGGATCTTTTCCCAAATCAAACCATTCCAGGGTTCTGGGATGATACTCTGATCTAACAGAGGTTGACTTTTGGTTTCCCGTAATCCCAATTTCCTGGAAAACAATTGCAATGTCACCGAAAGCTTTTGGGGGGAGTTGAAAAAAGAAATTATTATTTACTGTGCAGAAATCCTCAGGACTTCTCTTAATATCCCATAAATTGAGGAATGTTGCAGGAAATGCTCTTTTAAGATATGGAGGAGTCCATATGAACTTCCAGGTTTGAATTCCAGCTGATCTGAGCTGATCTTTTCTTACTTCAATTAAATTCAAATCTATTTTTTTTGCTTTAATTAAATTGCTGCAACAATCTCTCACGTCCTGCCCACCCCCAAATTTAAATTTTCCTTCAGCACCCATCTTAATTATCCAAAAAAAAAACCTGTTAAATTCCTCGAGGGGAGAAAACTCCAAGGAGGATTGGCTTAGCAGCTTTCAAGTTGCTTCCATTTGGAATATTCCACATCCTGGGGGCATTCAGAAATTCGGGATCTGCCCTCCCTGGGACATCTTTAACCTCTCCCACCGGGGAGCAGACGTGGATTAGCCCTGACTCAGCCTGGAGCTGATGGAAAACCTCCGGAGCTGCTATGGATGGTGGCCTCTGGAACAAATATTTTCGGGATTCAATTTGTCTTGGCAGGAAATGGCTGGGAAGGGTTTTTATCAGCCCGAGACACCTTTTAAGGTGTCTAATTAAAAAAAAAAAAAACCAACAAACCAACCACCACAAACACACAAAAAGGCCACAATTCTCCCTAAAGCTTTGGCACGTGCCGGCGTTTTCTGCTCCCTTTGTTTCGGGAGAAACTTAATCAAAAGCTGTTGGTGAACTGGGAAAGGTTAAGCCTTTAAATAATTGGGATTTACATGGAAAAAGGGGCGGGGGGAGGAACGGCGCCGTCTCCGCTCCCTTATCTCGTTTGAAATTAATTATTTTGGGAATCAGCTCCGGAGCGGTGTGGGGAAGAACCTGAGGAATTAACAGGGAGATCTGTGGAGTTTTAAAGGCTTGGAGAAGAGGCTGAGGAATTAACAGGGAGATCTGTGGAGTTTTAAAGGCGTGGGGAAGAACCTGAGGAATTAACAGGGAGATCTGTGGAGTTTTTAAAAATGTGGGGAAGAGGCTGAGGAATTAACAGGGAGATCTGTGGAGTTTTAAAGGTGTGGGGAAGAACCTGAGGAATTAACAGGGAGATCTGTGGAGTTTTTAAAGATATGGGGAAGAGGCTGAGGAATTAACAGGGAGATCTGTGGAGTTTTAAAGGCGTGGGGAAGAACCTGAGGAATTAACAGGGAGATCCTGAGGAATTAACAGGGAGATCTGTGGAGTTTTAAAGGTGGGGGGAAGAGGCTGAGGAATTAACAGGGAGATCTGTGGAGTTTTAAAGGCTTGGAGAAGAGGCTGAGGAATTAACAGGGAGATCTGTGGAGTTTTAAAGGCGGATGGGGAGTGGAATTATCCTCTGGATCCGTGCTCCGACGTCAGGGACGGAATTGGGGGTGAGCGACTTCCAGCGGTGACCTTGGCTTTGCTGGCTGTGTGGGAAAAGAAAACAGGAACGTGGGTGAATCATTCCCACTCCTGCCTTCCGGATGACAGGGAATATTAACCCAGGCCCTGCCTGGAGTGGTTTATTTCTCCTGCCTGGAGAGGTTTATTCACCCCATCCTGACCAGAATTCCTGCCCTGCCTCGTTCCTTCTCCACCTTTCCCGTTAACCTCCCACAAAAGGTGGAATTGGGCCCTTTTTGGCTTGGCTGAGGACAGCCAGGATCGTTTTCCCGGCCCTTTGGGTCACAGCCCCTGCTCCAGAAGGGAGTTGGGTTTTTCCTTTCTCTCTTTGCATCTGGAGCATCGGGGGCTCGCCCCAAAATCGAATCGATCCATAAATCCAACAGAAGCCTTGGAGCTTGGATCCCTGGCAGTGCCCAAGGCCAGGTTGGACAGGGCTTGGAGCAGCCTGGGATGGTGGATTGGGATGGGATGAGCTTTGAGATCCCTTCCCACCCAAACCACTCTGATTCCACATCCTTGTCCTTGCTCCAGACCCTGTTTTATCTCCCAGAGTGACTCCAGGTCGTGTCTGAGTCACTCCAGAGGCTGAGCTGCCTGGAAAACCATTTTCCAGGGTTCCATTTCCCACCTCTGTTTCCCTGGAGCTCCACAGGAGCGTGGATGCTCCAGGCTGGATCCAGCCCTGGTTTAGGGAGGGAATCAGCAGGAAAAAAACCCTGGATTATTGTGATCCCTGATCTTCTTCCCACCCTGGTACCGGATCTGGTGTGCCTTGGAGCAGAGCTGATCCATTCTGGGAGTTTTATCCCGGAGAAGTTTGGGTTTGGGAAGCACAGGGAGCCAGCAGAGCTGCTGGGAGAGCTGGGAATATTCAGCTGGAGAAAGGAAGGATCCAGGGAGATCTCAGAGCCCCTTCCCAAAGCCTAAGGGGCTCCAGGGGAGCTGGAGAGGGACTTGGGACAAGGAATAGAGGACACAGGGAATGGCTTGAAAGTGGGAAAGGGGAGCTTTGGGTGGGATCTTGGGAAGGAATTCCTGGCTGGGACTGTGGGGAACGTCTGGGCTGGAATTCCCAGAGAATCCCTGTGAGTGTCTCAGGAAAGGGGGTGTCAGGGTTGGAATGGGATGGGATGGAAGGTCCCTTCCCACCCCAAACATTCCACAATTCCATGACAACGTGTGAAGCTCTCCAGCAAAGCCCTGGGGCAGCAGCTGGTGGAGCCACAGCAGCCATGAGCTCTCCTTGTCCAGCTGGGAATTCCTGTTCCCTCTGGAGAAGGATCAGGCCCTGGATATCAAGTGAGCAACCCGGGAATGAATCCAGGCTCGAACCCGGGATCAGCCCCGCTGGAACGAGGCCGTGTCACCACTTAAATCCATTTAATCCTGGCTTGGCTCAGGGAGCCGTGCCTGGATCCTGATTCTGCTTCTCCTGTGTCGGAATGGTTTCATTCCAGTCGTCGTTCCCGAAAATTCCGTCTGGGGAAAACCCGGCCTGGGTGCTCCACGTGGGATTCGGGCAGGGAAATCAGAGCCGCCCTTTTTCAGAGTGGAGAATAACAGGGAAAAACAAAATAAATTTGGGATTTTTAAATTCTGTTCGATTGACACAGAAATCCAGAATTTATTTCATCTCCCGTTTTCCCAATGTTCGCATTCCTTGTGGAGCAGCTGATTGGGAACTCCCAGGGAAATTCTGGATCTGGGCTCTCGGCTCTGCCCCATCCCGAGGAAAAGATTTTCCTTGCTCATTTTTCCACCTCCCTGTCTTCAGAGTGAAAGGAAAATCCATAAAAACGCCAGGAAAAAAAAAATCTGTTTGTCTCCGAGGCTGTGTCCCAGACATGCTGATTAATCTTGGATTAATGGAAGATGGGCACACTCATCCCTATTGTTCCAATTCCTGGGACAACAAATGGTGCAATATCCATCGAATCCATGCTGGAAAACGTGAGGAAAGCACAGATCTGCCTCGTCCTGGTGCTGCCTGGGATTTTTTTTTTTCCCTCCTGTTCATACCTAGGACAGATTTCTCATTTCCAAAATTTCCCTAAACCCGTAAATCCTCACAACTCACCCCGAGCCAGGAATTCTCAGGAATTCTCGGATTTACAACCGCAAAACCCCTCTGGAAACGAGTTCACCCACAAGCTCCCAGCCCTGGGAAATGTTTGTTTTTCCCTGATTTTGGATTTCTTTTTGCCTCTTTTTGATCTGTCTCTCTTCCCCTCCCTTTTTTCCCCTCTTTTCCCAGGAGTTTTTTGAGAACCCCGCGTTCCGTCCCGACGGGATGAAGCTCTACCCCACGCTGGTGATCCGCGGCACCGGGCTCTACGAGCTCTGGAAAACCGGGAGATACCGGAGCTACCCCCCCAGCACCCTGGTGGATCTGGTGGCCAGGATCCTGGCCCTGGTGCCGCCCTGGACACGCGTGTACCGCGTCCAGAGGTAATTCCCGCCTGGAATCTTCTCCTGCCTGCTCCGGGAGGGCTTCCGGCTTTAATTCTCCAATTGCAGCCCGATCTGACTTCGTTATCTGCCAGCGCTAATTGTTAATTAAGCAAAGATCTTAAAGCTGCTCCCTCTCCCCTCAGGTGGGAAAGGCCAAGCGGGATGAGGAGCTTGGAAAATGCCTGGAAATTTCCGGAGGTGCTGCTTCCCCCGCTGGCCGGGGGCAGCACCCAGGGCTGGGATGATCCCGAGGGATAATGGGGTGGATCCTGTGAGGGATAATTAATGGGGTGGATCCTGTGAGGGATAATTGGGATGGATCCCATGGTGGATAATGGGATGGATCCCATAGTGGATCCTGGGGTGGATGCCATGATGGATAATGGGATGGATGCCATGGTGGATAATTGGGATGGATCCCATGGTGGATAATGGGATGGATCCCATGATGGATAATGGGATGGATCCCATGATGGATAATGGGATGGATCCCATGATGGATAATGGGATGGATCCCATGGTGGATAATGGGATGGATGCCATGATGGATAATGGGATGGATCCCATGATGGATAATTGGGATGAATCCCATAATGGATAATTAACTGGGTGAATCCCATGGTGGATAATGGGATGGATTCCATAATGGATAATTAATTGGATGGGTCCTATGATGGATCATGGGATGGATCCTGTGATGGACAATTAATTGGATGGATTCAATGATGGATAATGGGATGCATCCCATGATGGATAATTGGGATAGATCCCTTGATGTATAATAATGGGATGGATCCCATGATGGATAATGGGATTGATGCCATGATGGATAATGGAATATGTCCCATGATGGATCATGGGATGGATCCTGGGATGGACAATGGGATGGATTCCATGATGGATAATTATTGGATGGATTCAGTGATGGACCATGGGATGGATCCATGATGGATAACAGGTGGATCCCATGATCCTTTCCCAGGAAGCCTCATTCAGGATTCCTCACCTGCTTGGACTCTTTCCCTTGATTTTGCCTGGAATTGTGGCAGGGTGGGAATGAGCAGAGGGAATTTCCAGAGGGGGAAGTGGCTGAAGGCAAGGAACGCTGGGTAGCTTTGGTGAAGAAATTCGGGATTCAGGGATAAAAGTGGAGTTTCTAAATTATTTAAAATTTAATTTTTGCTCAAAATTGTGTTGATTACAAGGACACAGGAAGTGAAAGGGCTGGGAAACGTCACTGGAAAAGAGGATGGACCAGCAGGAAGTGGGAATGGGAGATGGGATGGGAGGGAACTCAGGGAAGTTTGAAATCTGGAATGAGAGGGAATCCAGGGAAATTTACATCTGGAATGAGAGGGAATTCAGGGAAATTTACATCTGGAATGAGAGGGAATCCAGGGACATTTGACATCTGGAATGAGAGGGAATTCAGGGAAATTTCCATCTGGAATGAGAGGGAATCCAGGAATGTTTGGCATTTGGAATGGGAGATGGGAGGAGTGGGTATCCAGGGAAGTTTGACATCTGGAAAGAGAGGGAATCTGGGGAATTTGACAAGTGGAATGAGAGGGAATTCGGGGATGTTTGACATCTGGAATGGGAGATGGGAGGAGAAGGAATTCAGGGAAGTTTGACACCTGGAATGAGAAGGAATCCAGGGAAATTTAGCACCAGACTCAGAGATTTTGCTGTAAATCAGGAGATGAGAAAAATTCCTTAAAGTCTTGGTCTGGAATATGAAGGAGCCAGGAAAAGTTGGGTTTTTTTTCAGGATAATTCCTTTTAGAGCTGCTACAGCCTGGAAAATCCTGGGATAATCCCTGTTTTCAGGAAAAATAACTTGGAATTACGTGCTGGGCAGCATCAGTCTCTTTCTGGAAGGATGAATGTGGGCATAAATGTGAATCTGGGAGGGATGGGAATTCCCAGGATCGTGGAATCATGGAATGGTCCAAGCTGGAAAGGACCTCAAAGCTCATTTAATTCCACCCAGGAGCCTTTCAAAAATAAGGGAAAAAAATTAAGGAACAGGAGCATTGATTGGAAAATAAGGAGATTGATAAGAAAAAGAGGAGGAGCCTTGCATGGGATGAGGCAGGAAATTTGGGAATTCTTGCTCAGGACTGGGATTCCAGAGCAGCTTCCCTGCTATCCTCACAAATTATTTTTTCCCATTTTTTTTTTTTCCCCCATGGCACCATCAGGATCCAAATCCAGCAGGTTTATTCTTTAGGATGGCAGGAATTCCCAGCCCAGCAGGTCTTTCCCTAAGGAATTCAGGCCTGGAAAAGGCTGTGCTGGTGCTGATTTGCTTCCATCCAGTTGTGACATTCCCCTTTTCCTGCTGCCTGGAATTTTTTTTCATGGAAATCTGGGATTTTTTTACCCCTCCAGTGAAGCATCCTGAAATTCCTACTCAGCTCTGAATTGCCTTTGGTGACGTTGTGTGAGTTGGGAACAGGATAATGGACAAAGCCAAGATTCCCAAATCATGGAATCCTGGATATCCCAATATCCCATCCTGAATCATCCATGGGCTGCTCCCAGCACGGATTTGGGGAGGGGCTTTGAACTGAGAGAGGGTTTAGACTGAAAAATTTGGGATTATATTGGGAAATCCCAATTATATTGGGAAAACTGGGAAATATCTAGGTTAAATATTGGGAAGGAATTCTTCCCTGGGAGGGTGGGGAGGGGCTGGGCTGGAATTCCCAGGGAAACTGAGGCTGGGAGTGTCCAAGGAGAGGTTGGGCAGGGTTTGGAGCACCCTGGGATAGTGGGAGGTGGAATGGGATGGGATTGAAGGTCCCTTCCCACCCAAACCATCCAGGATTCCACGATCCCAAGCTCTGAGAGCCAACCCTCCGGGATCCTTGTTCCCTGGGACCGGATTTTGAGGAAAATCCCTGGGTTTGTGTCCATCCCAAGCCCAAAAGAATCCGTTTGTNTGGATCATGGGATGGATCCTGGGATGGACAATGGGATGGATTCCATGATGGATAATTATTGGATGGATTCAGTGATGGACCATGGGATGGATCCATGATGGATAACAGGTGGATCCCATGATCCTTTCCCAGGAAGCCTCATTCAGGATTCCTCACCTGCTTGGACTCTTTCCCTTGATTTTGCCTGGAATTGTGGCAGGGTGGGAATGAGCAGAGGGAATTTCCAGAGGGGGAAGTGGCTGAAGGCAAGGAACGCTGGGTAGCTTTGGTGAAGAAATTCGGGATTCAGGGATAAAAGTGGAGTTTCTAAATTATTTAAAATTTAATTTTTGCTCAAAATTGTGTTGATTACAAGGACACAGGAAGTGAAAGGGCTGGGAAACGTCACTGGAAAAGAGGATGGACCAGCAGGAAGTGGGAATGGGAGATGGGATGGGAGGGAACTCAGGGAAGTTTGAAATCTGGAATGAGAGGGAATCCAGGGAAATTTACATCTGGAATGAGAGGGAATTCAGGGAAATTTACATCTGGAATGAGAGGGAATCCAGGGACATTTGACATCTGGAATGAGAGGGAATTCAGGGAAATTTCCANTTTCCAGAGGGGGAAGTGGCTGAAGGCAAGGAACGCTGGGTAGCTTTGGTGAAGAAATTCGGGATTCAGGGATAAAAGTGGAGTTTCTAAATTATTTAAAATTTAATTTTTGCTCAAAATTGTGTTGATTACAAGGACACAGGAAGTGAAAGGGCTGGGAAACGTCACTGGAAAAGAGGATGGACCAGCAGGAAGTGGGAATGGGAGATGGGATGGGAGGGAACTCAGGGAAGTTTGAAATCTGGAATGAGAGGGAATCCAGGGAAATTTACATCTGGAATGAGAGGGAATTCAGGGAAATTTACATCTGGAATGAGAGGGAATCCAGGGACATTTGACATCTGGAATGAGAGGGAATTCAGGGAAATTTCCATCTGGAATGAGAGGGAATCCAGGAATGTTTGGCATTTGGAATGGGAGATGGGAGGAGTGGGTATCCAGGGAAGTTTGACATCTGGAAAGAGAGGGAATCTGGGGAATTTGACAAGTGGAATGAGAGGGAATTTGGGGATGTTTGACATCTGGAATGGGAGATGGGAGGAGAAGGAATTCAGGGAAGTTTGACACCTGGAATGAGAAGGAATCCAGGGAAATTTAGCACCAGACTCAGAGATTTTGCTGTAAATCAGGAGATGAGAAAAATTCCTTAAAGTCTTGGTCTGGAATATGAAGGAGCCAGGAAAAGTTGGGTTTTTTTTCAGGATAATTCCTTTTAGAGCTGCTACAGCCTGGAAAATCCTGGGATAATCCCTGTTTTCAGGAAAAATAACTTGGAATTACGTGCTGGGCAGCATCAGTCTCTTTCTGGAAGGATGAATGTGGGCATAAATGTGAATCTGGGAGGGATGGGAATTCCCAGGATCGTGGAATCATGGAATGGTCCAAGCTGGAAAGGACCTCAAAGCTCATTTAATTCCACCCAGGAGCCTTTCAAAAATAAGGGAAAAAAATTAAGGAACAGGAGCATTGATTGGAAAATAAGGAGATTGATAAGAAAAAGAGGAGGAGCCTTGCATGGGATGAGGCAGGAAATTTGGGAATTCTTGCTCAGGACTGGGATTCCAGAGCAGCTTCCCTGCTATCCTCACAAATTATTTTTTCCCATTTTTTTTTTTTCCCCCATGGCACCATCAGGATCCAAATCCAGCAGGTTTATTCTTTAGGATGGCAGGAATTCCCAGCCCAGCAGGTCTTTCCCTAAGGAATTCAGGCCTGGAAAAGGCTGTGCTGGTGCTGATTTGCTTCCATCCAGTTGTGACATTCCCCTTTTCCTGCTGCCTGGAATTTTTTTTCATGGAAATCTGGGATTTTTTTACCCCTCCAGTGAAACATCCTGAAATTCCTACTCAGCTCTGAATTGCCTTTGGTGACGTTGTGTGAGTTGGGAAGAGGATAATGGACAAAGCCAAGATTCCCAAATCATGGAATCCTGGATATCCCAATATCCCATCCTGAATCATCCATGGGCTGCTCCCAGCACGGATTTGGGGAGGGGCTTTGAACTGAGAGAGGGTTTAGACTGAAAAATTTGGGATTATATTGGGAAATCCCAATTATATTGGGAAAACTGGGAAATATCTAGGTTAAATATTGGGAAGGAATTCTTCCCTGGGAGGGTGGGGAGGGGCTGGGCTGGAATTCCCAGGGAAACTGAGGCTGGGAGTGTCCAAGGAGAGGTTGGGCAGGGTTTGGAGCACCCTGGGATAGTGGGAGGTGGAATGGGATGGGATTGAAGGTCCCTTCCCACCCAAACCATCCAGGATTCCACGATCCCAAGCTCTGAGAGCCAACCCTCCGGGATCCTTGTTCCCTGGGACCGGATTTTGAGGAAAATCCCTGGGTTTGTGTCCATCCCAAGCCCAAAAGAATCCGTTTGTCGAGCGGGAGAGGCGCCACGGATAAAACACCGTAAAAAATGCTCCAGGAAATCCAGGGAAATGCCTTGGAAAAAGTGCAATCACCACCCCTGGGCTTGTTTAAAATCCCACGTGTGTGGATCCCTTGAAGCCAAAGGTTTTTTTCCAACATGAATAATTCCATGATCCCGTGAAATTGGGGTTTTTATTAAAAAAAATGACCGGAGGAGAAGGCTCAGGCTGATCCTTAATCCTGCATTTATCCCAAATATTTGGGATCCTCACCTGTCCCCACGGCGCTGCAGGGTGGGAAACGACAGGAGGAGAGCGTCACTCCCCTCCAGGGGTTTTATTTTTCCTTGGATTTCGGTGTTTTTAAGGATTTTCCTCTCACTCTGATGAGGTGGAAAAATGAGGAAATAAATAAAATCTTTTCCTCAGGGATGGGGCAGAGCCGAGAGCCAGATCCCAGAATTTCCCTGGGAGTTCCAATCAGCTGCTCCACATGGAACCCAAGGAATGCAAATGTTGGGAAAACGGGAGATTAAATAAAACTGCTTGGAGCTGCTGGGAAATTGCTCCTTAACTTTAATAGGATCAGCATTTAATCCCCTGTATCCTGAATTTATTTAGGATTTAAATGACTTGGCACTGTCCAGTGGCTGGAATTGGTCTGGATGCTTGGAAGTGGGCATGGAAAACCCATTCCTTGCCTTTTTTTGTTTTTTTCTTCCTTTAAAATCTGCTTTTCCCCAATCCATATTTTAATTTCCTTCTCTCCCCAGCAGTTGGATGAGCTGCTCTGGGTTGTAATCCACCTTTTATTCCTGGGATTTCAGTTAAGATTCCCTGGATTTAGCACGTCAGGATTATTTTTTCTGCGTTCCTGGAGGGAAAATCCACCCAGCCTGGCGTTTTTGGAGCTGTTCCAGAATTGTTATTCCCTGGATTATCCCTGTGGATCCAAGTGTCCTGGGTTTTTAGCTAAATCCATGTGAAGTGCTCGTTTTTCCCCAAAATTGCAGCTCTTTGCAGGGAATTCTGTTGCCTCTGCAGGGTCTTTATGGACTCAGAGGAATCCCTGGATAAAGGCCCTGCTTAAGGAATTTTCCTTGGAGTTCTGGGCAAGACACGAGGAATTATCCCCAGATCCTGTGGATTTATAGGAAAAAAAAAAAATCAATCCTTTTTTCCTTTTCCTAGGAAAAGCTTGGAGGGACAGGACACAGGGAATGGATTCCCTCAGAGGGCAGGGATGGATGGGATTTGGGGAAGGAATTCCTGGCTGGGAATCCCCATCCCTGGAGTTGTCCCAGGAGGGGTTGGATGGGGCTGGGAGCAGCCTGGGATTGTGGAAGGTGTTGGGGTTGGGATTTAAGGCCATTCCCAACCCTTTGCTTTTGCTCTACAAAATAAAGGAAAATTCCTTTTTTTCCCCCCCTTTCCCAATGTCCAAACAAGGATCAGGTTTAGGACCCTTTAATTCCTTTATTGTTTTTTCCCAGCTCCTGCCAAACCCTGGAATTGTCCATGGGTGGGAAGGAAAATCCACCAGGAGCTGGGCAGATCCAGGAATTCATTCCACAGAGCTGCTGGAGGGAGGGGCATGGAAAACCAGCACGGATTAATTAATTAATTCATTCATGCAATAATTAATTACAGCCCCAATTCCCTGAGCATCCCGAGCTCCGGGTGGGATTTGGGGAATATTCAACTGAGGGAAACTCACCCAGGAATGTTGGGGTGCACAACTGAACTTCCTGCCCCGTGATTTCCCTGGAAATCTGAGGGATTTGGGGGATGAACAAGCGGAATTTTATCAGGGTGGGGGTGGGATGAGCCAACATTCCAAGCTCAATCCCGATGCAGGAATCCTCCTTTCCCTAAAAAGAGGGATCCCAAATTCCCTCACCTCGCTGGGAAAAACTTGGGAGGCTGAATCTGCTCCCAAATTCCCTTTGAGCTCCTTCCTTGGAGATCTTCAGATTCCTGCTGTCCTCAGGCTGGGATTTGCATTCCCATGGGAACGGCCTGGAATTCCCAGAAGGATTTTATGGAACTTTCCCACTCTTTTTTTAGTGAAATATCAAAATCCCGCTAGGAAAACGTCGTCGTTCTGATGGATTTTCCCCAAATTTCCCAATTTCTGATCTCCAGCAGCAGATGAGGAAGAACATCTGGATGATCCCATTTTCTTTTCCCAGATTCCCAAGTAAAGAACTGAGAGAAAAAAACCCCAATTTTTTAGGATTATTAAAAATATATAAATTCTTTTTTTTTTTTTACTCAAATTAGGGCTTTTCCCTTAATTTTTTTTTCCCTTCTTTCAGTTGTGTTTTATTTATAATTCAACCAAAAATAATTCAGGGAATTTGGGGATTGAGGGAATTTGGGGATTCAGGGAATTTGGAGATTCAGGGAATTTGAGGAATTTGGGGATTCAGGGGATTTGGGGATTCAGGGGATTTGGGCATTCAGGGAATTTCAGGATTCAGGGAATTTGGAGATTGAGGGAATTTGGGGATTCAGGGAACTTGGAGATTCAGGGAATTCAGGAAATTTGGGGATTAAGGGAATTTGGAGATTGAGGGAATTTGTGAATTTAGGGAATTTGGGGATTCAGGGAATTTGTGAATTCAGGGAATTTGGGTATTCAGGGAATTTGGAAATTCAGGGAATTTGGGGATTCAGGGAATTTGTGAATTCAGGGAATTTGGGGATTCAGGGAATTTGGAAATTCAGGGATTTTGGGGATTCAGGGAATTTGGAAATTCAGGGAATTTGGAGTTTCAGGGAATTTGGAGTTTCAGGGAATTTGGGCATTCAGGGAATTTGGGATTTTTGGATGTTTTTTGGTGAATTCCCTGCTAATCCAGCTGTTGGAAAGTTTGGATTTTCCTGTTTTTTTTCAGGGATATCCCAATGCCTCTGGTCAGCTCCGGGGTGGAGCACGGGAATCTCCGGGAGCTCGCCCTGGCCAGGATGAAGGACTTTGGGACACAGGTAAAGGATAAAAAATAATCTAAAAATAATTTAACACTTCAAAAAAAATTAAAATTTAATGTGTAAATATAAATTTTATAAATAA